>JBBDHI010000001.1:28344122-28358622 GCA_037177115.1 Craterocephalus stercusmuscarum
CGATCTATTATAAAACTCACCATTCCAATATGAAAAAACCCTCTCTGGAGTAATTACTGCTATTTTCTCACAAAGAGATAAAAAAAAAAACAAACAACCAAAAACCCTGAAAATCATGTCTTTTTCTGAAGTGAATCTGAGCTACATTTGTGTTTATATTAACTGCATTTAAGCAACTCATCTTACTGCATATGATAGTAAAATATATACACATTCTTCATATTCTAGCTTCATAACTTAACATAAAACAACATTGTTCAAGACTTCAAGTGGTGAAGACAAAACTGGCCGCTTAAGTAGGAGTGATCAAAATGCACTTTTTTTGCTATGAAAAACAGACTGAACAGTGGTGTTGCATGAAGGCAATGTACCTCATGGTGAACCTGTGCAAGTGGCTGCATCTGTAGCCAGACTTTTAGGTGTTATTGGTGCAAAGACTTGACTAGAACACACTTTTGTGCTGTTTTAACTATGATTGTGTGATGTAACACCTGACTTGCTCACTGACTGGGCAGATGCTTGTGATCCAAAAAGATTTTGTTCAGTGAGTTCTGGGATGTGTGAAGCAGAAAGACAACAAACCTGCAGGTAGGACATGTTCACACCAGCGGCTGACAGCTTTTAGTGGAGTGTTTCTGCAGCGTGAAAGCAATAATGAAGTCAGGGGGTCTTTTGGAGGGGGAGGAAGCGAGGGGTGGGCCTGTCTCAGGAAAAGTTCAATAAAACGATCCCGAATGGGGGAGGGGAGCAAGACGTTCTGGAGAGGCGCTTCACTTAATTTGAGTACTTGATCCCACACCCTTCCCTGTCCTCTGACGGTTCCCACAAATATTTGAAGTGTGGTTGCTGCAACAATGCAAAGGCCACTGAAATGGAGAGCAGAGCAAACACAGGCTGGATGGCTCCCATGTTTGTCTAAGGTCTTAATAAAGCCACACTTCAAGCAGCATTGAAACCAAACCAAATAAACAGGAGCTGTTAAAGGGTACACAAGACGCCCAGACCCCGCGGCAAAGTCTGGCCTGCCTGGGTCATTTCCTCTCACCTTAAAATGGATATTTTGACCTTTTTAACAACAGGCTTCTCTGGCAGTGAAGTCTCTGGGAAGAGGAGGTGCCTTCTTTCTTCTAATGCTCAAGAAGAAAGGAAAGTCAGCACGAGCCATTACAGAGCCCCCTGTCTCCATGCATCTGCAAAGAGAAGGCAAACAGACCCACAGGTGCACATCCTGAAGCCTTGCACTGGTAAAAGTTTAATTTAATCCAAGCGGCTTTGTGTTTCAGAGTAAGCAGAGTAATATCCAAAGAAACAGGAGCACCGTGAAGCTGGGTAACCGCTGGGAAGCAGAGGAGCTCTCTGTGTAAACCTCTTCCCTGTTAAACTTGGGATCATAGTCCTCATCCTCGTAGATGTCATCCACGTCAGGCTGGTCTGATATAACGCTGTGGTCTCCTATGGAGCAAAGTTTACTCATGTTCTCCTTGACCACCTCACAGAAAGGCCTCTCCACCCCATCGCAGACGCAGCGGTTCAGCAGCATGCCGTTCGGGATGAAGAGCATCTGCTGAATGGTGGCTTTACATTTGGAGGAGCACTTCCTGCCGTTGAACAGCTGCCCGCAGTATGACAAGTAGGCCGTGAGGGAGGTGTGGCAGCTGCTGTCCTCCTCGCAGCGCTGCCGGGCCTCCATGCAGCCGATCCCCGCGGCGTCGCTGGGGTGTCTGCGCGGGAGGCACGGCTCGATGGCCCGCTTGACGCTGAGGCAGGCCTGGTCCTGCGCGCAGTCGCAGCTCTCCAAGTCCGGCCCGCTTCGGGTGTGATTGAGCCTTATGAGCGCGCTGATGCAGTGGCTGGGACACTGCTTCCTCGCGTCGCGGATGTTCCCCTCACACGCTGCTAAGTACTGGTTGTAGGCGAGCTCGCACTCGGGCTCCTCGTGGCACCGAAAGAGCGCCTGCCAGCAGATGAGTTGGGCATCTAAAACCACCAGCACCCACGGGAGAAGTGCCAGGGCGCTGCACCAGCATTTCATGCTTGGATGGGATTCTAGTTCTGGGACCAGCACTTTCTCCGCCAATACATTGGGGATTTAAACGATTTTTTTATACTTAACCCTGAAGCTCACAGGAGTTCGTCACCAGCGCAGCCCTTTTTTTTTCCTCCCCCAAATTTTCCACAAACTTTCACTTGGGCAGGGGTTTGCCTCCTGTTGGTGGTTTTCGCGGCAGTAGAAGTCAGGATCTGATTCAGTAAATCCACCACGAGAGGCAGCGAGAAAGAAACGCTCATCTCTGGCAGCATGTCCGCTCCGAAGTGCACCATGCCCACCGAAACGCGCCGCGGGGCTGTCCAAAAGTCAACCCGCACACTTTTTAGTCCTCAGCTCGGATCCACACAATTAAAGTCATCTTTCTTCCCATAGCTTGCCCCGACTCTTCCTACTACGCTAATTTTTACATCCATTCGCGCATTCCAAAGTTTTTTGGGGGAGAGCTTTCTCTCTGTTGCATGCTGTCCCGCTATGTGCGTCTTTGTCCCTCTTCTGTGTGTTACGCTTCACGGTCCGCCGAGCATTACCCCACAACACCCCTCCCTCTGCTGAAAAAAAGAAGGAAAAAAAGAAAGGAAAAAGTTGTCTCCCCCCCCTCCTCTCCCTGGTTACCGATTGGTCGCCATTGACGAGTCAGCCGTGAGACCCATTTCCAGGCCCACAGCAGCGCAGCTCTCCGCACAAATCCTCTCAGTATATGAGAGATGGCTTGGATGAAAGTGTTTATAATTTTCCTTGCAGGAAACCGAGGGTCTGTGTGGTCCTTTTAGCAAAACACAAGTAAGAGGGGGGGGGGGGGGCTCGCAAAGTGCATTCCATTACAAGAAGCTCACATCTGCAACTTCACTGCTTCGATTTTCAGCGCGCAAAACAGCCAAGTATGCTTCCCCAGAGCAGAGATATAACTGCCTCTCCCCCCCACCCCCATCCCCCTTAAAGGTCCTCGCTAATTGTGACTCCCCCCCCCCATTCTGCAAAGTTTTTTAAGCTGCGATTGATAGAGGAGAATGGGAGAGAATAGTATTTTCTGGCCCGTTTCACCCTGATTGTGTCAGATTGGCCATGCAGCGGCCCTGTGTCTTTCCAGGCTGGAGATTGTTCACGCACTGCGGCCTACCAATAGAAAGAGGTTCGGCATCAATATATTTTACAGCAATTCCCTTTCACACTGCACTTGAAAACTAGCAATAGCTCAGGCTTCCCCGCCATTGAAATGGTAACTAACTTTTTGTTGTTGTTGCGGGGAGGGCTTGCTGCAGGGGGCTGTGCCAGGTTAGCACAAACGCAACAAGCCAGATGGATTACAACTGCAGCAATAACTGCTGCAAAACATTAAGCAGTCTATCTTAGGTTTTATCTCATAAACTTTAATACTTTAAAAAAATTTTTACATATATTTTTGCATTTCCATGATTGAGCTAGGCAATTATTTAATATGAATTGGCTTGAATTAACGATATAAATCGGACTGAGGCGACTCATATAATGCATTTATTTAATTGGATTATAATTGAAAAAAAATGAGCTGGATTGAAGTGGATTGTCTGCCATGAATTTACAAATAAAACTGAATTAAATAGATTGCATTTATAATATGCAGGCATTTAGAAATATGAAGTATTGATAACAAAGAGATTGGGTGCAAACTGGCCCTCTGAAAGCATGACATCTAGACAATTAATCAATGACTGATCCAAATTGCATGTGCAGGAATTAAGTTATGGAAACTCTGGTCAAGAGCATCATTCTATGAAAACCGCTTACTTTTCACCAAAGAAAAGGAGAAACTTTGTGCTGTGAGCTTCTCTGGACTAGGAGGCATCTGGGATTTATTCCACTGTGGAAATGTGGATTGTTGAATGAGCAGTGATGAAATGGACAATAAATTCCCTGGACTAAGGATGAAAAGGACCGTTCAGACTATCGTAGAGCCAGGCACTGAGGCAGCATCTGCACCCTCATCAAAGCTCTTTGTGATGGCAGCATTAATGCAGAAAAGTGAGAATTTAGGGCAACATATGATTTGAGATGCATCCCTACATTTTTCAAAAAGACAATTCAGGACAAGTTCTGCACATGACCATGGCATGGATGTTGGATTCGGGAACTCACAGTCCTCCTGACATATCTATAAGTCTGGAGAAATTTGAACACTTTAGGATGTTTGCAGTATTGAATAGCACATGAAATATCTTATTTTTCTTTCTTATTTGTCTTCAGTGCCAGAAAGTCTCTTTTTTATTACAGATATGGCAACTTTACTGTATCTGTTAAAGGTCTCACCCCTTTTTTTTAGGAATCTTCTGAAGACATGAAATGTTGAAACACTCTAAAAATGAAATGAGGTTGAAGAGACTCAGCATGAATTATCTGGGTTTCATCCAGTTCCCATGTATACATGTGGATTATTTGTCTATCTGGTCTCCACTGTGAGTGCATTTCTATATAGTCAACAGTGTATTTTTGTCTCCACCTGCTGTTCAAGTTGCTGCAGCTTTAAGGCCGAGCGCAAAGATACAAGGCTGCTCTGTGTAGACATCTCATAAATGGAAAAAGGAACTGTTATCATAAAAATAAGTTTATTGCAGTTAAAACTTAAAAAAAAAATCACACAAGTACTCTAAGACAGAGTGACAAAGATACAGAGAAACAAAGAAACAGCCAAAGGATAAGAAGAGGCTGCTCGCCATGGCAAGCATTTCCTGAAAACTCTGTTCCACAGGTTAACAGCACAGAAATTACACTTGTGTATTATCATTATTATTATTGACTTATTATTTCCAGTTACACACACTCATACTAATCAAAGAGCTTTGATTTATGGCTTCGCTTCCACCTCATGATCATAGATGACAGATTCTATTATCTCTGGTAAAAAAGGACTTATTGCAACTTTCCCCTCTCCATCAAATTATTACTATCCGTCTGTCACATACAAGATGTGTTGCCTCATCATTTCTTTCATTACTGGGGAGTCACCTACTAAAAGGAAATGACTTTTAATATATTCTGGAATTAGATAACAAAAGTGACCTCGTTTTACTAAAAACTTCACAATTTAGTCATAAAAAAAACTCAGTTTTGTGAGATCTAAGCAGACGTCCACCTCAGCACCACTGCTACAGAAATCAATACAGTAAAAAGAAAAAGAGAGAGAGAGAGAGAGAAAAGGAAATTAAATAAGCATTTTAAATTAATGTAGCACAACAACAGCATCCCATCTTATCTGCCATTCTATCGGAGACAGAACTGCAGCGAGCCTTCACTGACTGTGCTCAGTAAAGCTACGATGAGCAATCCCAGATTCAGGATGGGGGGGGGGGATTTTTTTTATCATTTTTTTCTCACAAAGACACCACTTGACATTTCACAATCGTCTAAACGACACGAAATCCACCAGCACGAAACAGCACTACCAACATGACGGGGCACATGAGATGGAGGACGAGGTGAAGATGGTGCGACGGGTGACGACACCACAACATCCAGCCAGCTGCTGAGGAGCAAACCTGCTGCTTTACACATCACACAACATAAACACTTGCATGTGGACTCGATAGTTGCGTTAATACACACACTGCAGTTACACAATTTGACATACATGTGCCGTTTCCTCTGTTTTAATCGAAGCGTTTCAGCGAAGGCTTTGGCATACACCCCCTAAAGCGTTGACTTTGTCCCTTATTGGAGCAGCTTTAGTTTTTTTCTTATTTTACCCTCTTAATGCAGCATATGCACAGATTTACTCACTATACACTGGATATGGATGTGAGGTTAACTTTGGGAGCACTGTCACTGCACACACTTACACGTACATAATTACAACCTAAAAATTGCTGCGAGGCTAAAAAGTGGCTTTCAGTATCGGAACGTGGAACTTGAAAGAAGACAACCTTGATGTCCAAGGCACACTGAAGTACAGAAGAAGCTAAAAGAAAACAAAACGTCTTCATGGTGACATGTTGGAGAAGATTAAGACTACTTCAGACAAAGATCAACCTTATTGTTGCTCTAAAGCAATATTGCCAGCTTCTGGAGTTTTTGTGCTTTTTGTACATGAGCAGTTTCATTGTATTTTACCCTGAAAAGACAACTAAATACCCAAGATTTAGCACAACACATGAACCAGTGTAAGCCTTGGGTATGTGTGTTTTCATTCCAACCCAGCAGCTGATCCCAGTGATCCCCTCTCATTGAAAGTGCACATGTTCATCAGTGGAATCGGCTGCTGTGTGTGAAAAGAAGTTACCACCTCTGCTGTGTTATCACTGGTCGTGTGGGTGCAGAGAGCGAGGAGGCCTGGGAAGTGGAGGATCTGATATACCGGGCAAACTTTCACTCAGAGGAGGAGTTGCTCAGATGGAAGAAATAATCTTATCTGTGATGTCTGAGTGGGACGCGCCAGCAGCTGGATGACTTCTGTAAAAAATGTGAATGACATTTGGGGCCCTCCGGATTCAGAATGATTTTTTTTTTATGTTTTGCAGGAAACCCAGCATGTCACGGGGCTTTTGGTTGAATTTTGCACCACTAAAACAAAACTGTAATTATGCAACCGTGCCAACTGACATTCCTCTAAAGCAATGAGAAAATGCCTACACCCAGAACAGCTCTGCCTCTGAGAGATATTTGCACAAGTATAAGCGATCTCCGGAGGCTCGGAGCTGGCTGCATCACATGAGACTGCAGTTTTCCGTCTGCTTTTTGAGGTCTTCCAGCGTGGCTTGGGCTTTGTCTTTCAGCTGGTCCATGTCCACGTTCTGGATGTTGGACAGCTGGCCCAGCACCGACTGCTTGTGTGCCTCCTCCTGGTTGTCCTCGGCGATCATCTTGGCCAGCTCTGTGGGTAACACCACGTCATCCCCCGCCTGCTGGATCTGGGTCTCATCTAGCTCATTCTGAGGAGCAGAAACACAGGAAAACGGGGATATAAACACATGTCAGCACACCTCAGAGAATGAAATGATGTTTCATGATTTCTTTGTTTACCTTTGGTAGTCTATACTTTTCACGGAAATGGCTTCTAACTGTGGCTCTCTCAGCTTTCTTCTGCGCAAAGTTAGCTTCTCGTTCTTGTCTGCAAAACAGGAGGTAAAATCAGTTTAATCTGTGTTTTAATAATTTTTTTTTCTTTTTTTTAAACTCTAATATCGTTAAATGTAAAGTTCATACAAAACAACTCAATAAATCCGTTTTAAAAAGGAAGCTGTGTTCTTGATTTAAATGTGCCTTTGCTTCCCCAACATGGGAGCGCTAAAAGACTCCAGTCCTGCTGGATCTGGACCACAGGGGCCTTAGAGGCTAGCATTACCACGTGTCCTTAACAACAGGGTATGGAGCCAACAGAAGGTGGAGCAGCAGCAGTGATGCCGCGGGGGAAAAGCAAAGAGATGTTCTGCTCATGTTTGGGAGCCCCAGATGCAGCTTTCCGTCTATCCAGCGCTCCTCTGAGGGATTTTAGTCCAAATGGCATGTGGACCACAAGGGGTGACCTTCAGTACAAACTGCTGACTCACTATCACACTTTTAAAGCTGTCAAACGATCTTTTATTACTGTGCAAAAGAGATGAGCCACCCTCAAATTTGTTCATACTTCCCAAAGAGCCAGGATTTTTAATAGTTTTCCAGACTCTCTGAAAGTCTCACAAACTGCTTTATGACTCATTTTCAGTCCTTCCAACTCGATAGTTGTCTTCAAATAACAGAGAAAGGTTTTTACTATCAGTCTCCAGCAAACACAAAAGAAAATACTGAAACCCAGTTTGACTGACATGATATTACATTCCTGGCGTATCCCGACATGGGGTGCAGTGGCTCTCTATAAGACATTATGAAGCAGATGAACAGTATGTGGAAGGGATGTCTTTAAGAAATACCGTCTCCATGGCGAGTGGCATGGAGAAGGTAAACGGAGAAAAGACTGAGACAAATGACACAAGAACTGGGCTGAAAATCAGAGGCAGTGGGTTTTATGTGGTAATGCATCATCCCAGAGGTCTGACCTCAACATTACTAGAGCAGTGCAGGATCAGTTTAACTGAGTGCAGAACAAAAGGCAGCGAACATCCAAAGATGACTGCAGGACTATTCCTGAACATCACTTCAGTAAATCACAATAAAGCTGCTCAAAGAGTAATTAAATTCTGGCTTAAACTCAGTAAGAACTGCATCACCTTTGTTATTTATTTTTCCACATTTCAACGAATTGTTGTGTCAATTTCCCATTTTCCTTAAAATAACATAAAGAAGTCATCAGTGTATCAACATTATGGCACAGTTGTGTTTTTGTTGAACTGTTGCAAGTTTCCAAATGCAGGGCCTCAAAGATATGGCTCGGGGGCCAAAACTGTGCACATTTACACTGTGTAAATATGTATATAAATTACAAAAATAAATGAATATAAATAAAATCTAAAAAATGCATTTACACTGTAAAATAATCTGGAATTTAAAAAGTGTATACAATGTAGCTATCATTTCAAAAGTAGAATTAAAAATGTAAAAAATTAACAATGTTTTTAAAACACATTTAGAAATTAATATCCAACACATTTATTATATAATTCTATATATGTTCCTATTTTTTTTAAAAGGTCATGTTTATTCATTTTCTGTACGTTTAGTCTAATTCAGGGTGATGGGGAGCTGGAGCCCATCCAGCAATTAGCAGGCGAGAGGCAGAAGCAGGGTACAGCCTGGACAGAGAGACAAGCAGCCACACAAACTCAGTCCAGGGAGAGTTTACAGTGAGCATTGAACCTGTCTTTGGACTGTTAGAGACAGAGGGACCACATGTAAACTCTGTACAGACCCGTTATGACCCGTCCTCTGCTGAGGCTCCAAGCAGTGACCTTCTCGCTGTGAGGCCACCAGCACACCACGGTGCTGCCCTGAATAAATCCTACTGCGGGCTATGGAAATGATAAAAATGAGGCAACATGTTAAAAATGCATTTTGGTTTCTCCAGAAATGTCTGGTCATTTATTTTAATTTTTTTCTAAAATACTATTTTGTTAAATGTAAACATCTTGATAATGTACCAGTAGGCCTACTTTGAATAAAAATACAGGAGAAATTGTGGAGCTTTGCTCATTCATCGGTTATCATGCTGTTATTTTAGGGGATCAAACCATGGCCCCTGAACTAAAATGAATTGGACTCCCCTGGTTTAAACAGACTTAATATGGAGCTCTGGAGGTTTGCTGCGATGCATGTCATTGTTTGGGTGGCTGGTGGGGTCCTGCACTGCAGAGGACCTGGCCGGCCTTGATCTGGGTTAGCTCGCAGGACCACCGTGGTGGCGGCCCCTGTGCTCATACCAGTGTGAGTGAGATAATGATTCTGTGTGTTCTTTTAATTAGGTTAGCTTATACTTGATTCATTATTGATTAGATGTCTAAATAATTTGGATTTGGTAATTAGTTATTGCTGTTACCATTTAAATCACTTTGTGCTGCTCTTTTGTTTGAAAAGTGCAATCTGAACAAAACCTGATTGATAAAATCTGATTGACACACTCTGCTTTGATAAGTTGGAATATGGAGAACCTGCCACCCCAGTCTGAATTCCAAAACTATCTCAAGTTTCTCTGGTTTCCATCAAGCTAAAGACTAAACATCTCTGTTATGTTCTAAAGATATCTTTTTCAATTCCATAATTCCAGATTCACAGTAACACAGTGTAATACTCTTTCATGGCCTCTCTACTTCTGCTGAGTATCGCACGCTTTCTGAGCCTTTAGTTACTGTACGGGGGATTTTGCCCATTCTAATGCAAACAGCTTCTGCTTGTAGAGCCTTCTTGTTGCATCTTCACTTCTAACCAGAGACTTCTGATGATTAATAAAACAAGGTAGCCCAGAGAGAAATGATTCCAGATTCCATCCTGTTTTCATCTTTCCATCTGCTGGTGAAATCTTTACTTTGAGAACTTGCTCTACTGGTGTAGAATACACAACAGAAGTGAAATTTCCTTATAGCTGCATTACACGCCCAAACCATGATCGTTCCACCACTGTGCTGAACATCCGGAGACATGTTTGTTCCAGGAAATGTGGTCGCTTTTTCTCTTTAAACACTGCCTGCAGCACTGGTTTCTAAATGCATGGGGCCTGTACAGAGGTTCAAGATGCTGGGACGGCTGCTTCATGTCAGTCATGTTCGCAGAGATGCATCTTTAATGTAACTTCATAATTACCTGTTTTAGTCAAAGGCTTGTACCGCTATATGGTTGTATGGTTTTGAATGATCCCTTGGCTGCTTAGAAGATTGAGGGTTTGACTATAGGAATAAGGGTGAAGGTGTCGTAGTATTCATAAGCTAAAGCCCTGTGATGCAAGAACTCAGATTTCTTAGGGTGTCCACCTTAATATGGCACACCAAATGTATCATGTATATCTTTGAGAAATCACATGTTGGGGGGGAAAAGATCCAGAACTGAACTGTGCTAGCTGTCATTTGTCTCTTCAAAGTCAATGACATAAGCAATCCATCAAAGAGTGTGTGATGCCTCCAGCAGAGGGCAGGCAGCTGTCACTGCTTCCCTCACATCACTGGCATCATCTGAAAGCATCATCATACTTCAGCCCCACCAAAACTGCTAAATTTGCTTAAATGCCTCAGACACTGTGAACCAACATAACACAATACTGGATAAATATCCTGAGGTGAAACGTGATGTGATCGCAGTGACAACAAAAACAGTTTTGTTAAAGTCAGTGAAATACAGCAGCTTCTAAAAGCAGGAGGAAACAGATCATTTTCTGCAGAGCCGATCCTCACGGAGCTGGATCACATGTAGTCTTGCAGGCTGAAACTGGAGGACTAACAAAGTGTTTGCGCCCTTTGTGTCAGAGGAAGGTTATTTTATTGAGAAGCAGCATCCTTGGCTCTGCCCGTGTGATCTGGAGTTCACTTTGGATTAACGTGAGCGGGCCAAACACCAAGGGGCCGCGCAGCGCTCACTTGCAGTCACTGAGCAGCTTTGTGTCTTCCTCTCTCAAGGGCATCAGATGACCAGGGTTGTCACTGTGGCTGGGGTGCTGAGGGTGATAAAATGTCTACATGTGACACGCCGCTGTGAGCAACCCACCCCGCCCCCCAAACAGCCTTATTCCGCTTTAATCTGAGCAGAACGGACTTCTCCATGATCTACGCTCATGTTTGGCACCTCTGACTAATAGATCTTTTACACTGAAGGTCACGTTCTGACGGAAGAACGTGCCTCCAGCAGAGCTCAGAGGGTGTTGATGCTGTCAGCGTCAGGACCTCGCCTCCCACTCATTCCTCAAATATTGCACACGCTACCATGAGACAGTTTGGGTTAAATTGTTCATCAGAGGTGTTAGTTATGAGCCGGAGACCCAACCACACTGGACTTCTTTGTCAGAGCAAAGAATATGCAACCCCTTTTCCTTTTGTTTTCTGTGCTTAAACATTATTCAGCATTATTTATCAATGAAAGGTGATTGTTTAGCCGGTAGTGATCCTCTAATATGGAGATGGGGAGCCCTGCTCTGGGGAAGGATCACACTAATCAAGAGTGATCTTCTGTCTGCAGGAGGAACTCTGCCAAATGACCTTGTTGTTCACTTGTGTCCTTAAGTGCTCTGAAGATGTATAAAAAGAAACACAGTATGCAAATCATAAAAAAAACTTTGTTATGTGAAGTAGGGTAAGATTAAAGTGAAAAAGAATAAAATCCCTGGATTTATACACGAAAATGTGAGTAATTTAACTAGATTTAAATCAGGCTTCAACAAACATTTTAATGATGCAATCTGGCGAAAACCAGAGCAAAACTCACAGAAGAGGAACAACATAGACATCTGACTTAATGAACATTAGTGATGGCTGTTTGCCCTCTGATAATCACCACTTTATTTATTTGTCTGATTCATTACTCAGCCACGCGCACAGCAATAGGGAACATGTTTCGCCCTGGGCACAATTCCTAATGAACATTTGGATGAAGGAGTGACTCCATGAACCCCAAATTTAAAATAGTGCTTCAGATTCAGTTTTTTTTTTTTTTTTTTTTTGCCGAAGCTACGAGCCGGAGAGCTCCCTGGGCGAGAGGAGCAGCTGTGTGTGGAGCGCTCCGCACTGATGCGTAAAAATGCGCGCAGCGCTTTGAGAGCTCCCCGTTGTTTACACATAAAGACACTGTTTAAACAAGCCGCGATTAAGTCGCTTTTACTGACAAATCCAGTCGTTTTTTAATCACAAGTTCACGGTCAAAATAAAAGAGATACTTGAAGCATTGCCTTACTTTTCCTCCTCTAACTGTTGCTGGTATTGTTCAAATTCCTCTTGAGTCATCCCCTGCGCGGCGGCTTCTGATTTCTCCCCTTCAGGTTTCTCCTCCGTCAGTCCGCCCGTCAGGTTCTTCAGCTGTCCACCCACCATGTGTTTCACCATGAAAGCCATCGCTGCGAACCGAAGAGTGCTTGCTTTGATCGACCGAAGTTGAAGACTGGATGCGCTCTTGGATAGAGCGGTGGCGATGGATGGATAGATGTCAGCCAAGTGGCGTTTCAGTTAGACGTTTAGAGGTCTCCCACAGAAGAGAGAGTAACTTTCGAAAGGCTAATTGGTGAGGGGGAGAGAGGGTGCGATCAGAGCCTAGTGATTTGGAAATGTCTTCCGACGGGCGCGTCGGAGGCTGGCAGTTTCAGCACCACTGGCCCTGGACAGCTCCGCGCCGAGGAGGATGGAGAGGAGCAGCTCAGTTATGAGTCAACAAGTTTGGCGCTGAACTCTACCAATCCTGTGACTCCGTCCGCATCCACCACTCCCTCCACCCAATCCCAGGCACCGCCGGACTGGGAGCGCGCGCGCCCTGCATCGTGGGCTGCACGGGATCCCGTGATTCGTCGTCTGATTATAACTCGCGATGGACTCAGACAGAACTCCGGCGAAGAGAAAGAACACGTGACGAGCCACAGTTTCTCCTGGCTGTTTTGGTGCCAGTCTTTTTTTCTGGGGGGTCATAAACTCGGCGGAGCAACATGAAGAGTTTGTCCACACACTCGCGCGCACACACACACAGAAAGAAAGCGTCCTAATTGCAAATGATTCAATCTGATTGTCACACTAGGGCGTGTGTTTACTTTCCTGTCTTATTTATTTATAAACGATGAGTCTCTTCACTAAATGCACGTGAATATGCTTCTATTCAAAACACGGGAGGAAAGTGAAAAAGTGTGTGCTGAGGCAGCTCAACATTTAGCCTACAAATATGTTGTCTCCAGTTGCATGATACTCTTCTGTGACCCGAACCGAATGTCTGTCTTCTGCTCATTAGACTGTGTGCTTCTGGGTGACACTGCAGATGACACAGTGTTTAGCTGGAGAGCACATAAAAAACATGACCTATATTTATGTGTGTGTGTGTGTGAGAGAGAGAGAGTGAGACAGGAGCATTTTAAATCTCTATCTCTGCGAGTGTCTTGAAAACCAAAGTGTGAAAAACAACTTTGATCACAAGGCAACAACTTCAGCGTCCTGATCCTCCCAGCAGTCTGACATGGAGCCTGGCCTACTTTTCTAGTCCCTGTGGATCAGGAGAGACAGAACGCGTCTCCGTGTCTTTGTCACAGGCTTAGCGAGGCCCTGTTAGCCTATACCTGCCTCGCTTTAAAAAAAGAAAAAAAAAACGAAAAAAGAAATCTCCCTCCAACTTCAAAGCTGCCACCGGTGAATAGATTGAAACATAACGAGGTGAATAGGATCAAAACCATAATCTCTGTGAAATTGAATAAAAGGAAAGAATTTGCCTAACCAGCATCTTTTAGCATCAACTTGTGCTTTTGCTTTTGATATTCACACCAAGCCCATTTTCCAATCACTTTTTTATGGATTATCACTAAACCCTGACTACAGGTGCTTTAGCAGGTACAGCCAGAGGCTTTAATCCAAGATAATGTATATTAAATACATTTCAGCATAGCGGGCTACATGATCACATGTTGTGGCAGCAGAGGTTTACCTGCTGCCAACAGCTAAAAACAGAGGTGTTTATTGGCAAATAAGCCAAACAGAGCATCACAAAAAAATCTACAGGTAGGCATGTTTGGGCTAAATCTGGGCAACGTGTGTTACTCAATTACTGTATGTGAGTGGTGTTGTGTGGTCCAGATGTTAGCTGCCACCCTGGACGTGGCTTATGGCAGGTATTTTGTGGGTCAGAAGTGGTCATGTAAGTTTCTCACGGGTGACATGTGGTGCTCACTCACATTTAGCCAACCCAATAAGTCAAGGCCAAAATTGAGGCAGACATTTTCTTAGCTATCTGGGATGTTTTCAACCGAAGTTAAAAGGGGACATATCATGCAAAATCCTACTACTTATTTTTGTCTTTTCCTAGTTCTGCGTATAAATCTTATTATTCTTTTTGGGTCATATTTTTCAGTCTGTTTAGTTTTCTCCGCTATCTATTACATTTTCTTGT
>JBBDHI010000001.1:28469198-28480176 GCA_037177115.1 Craterocephalus stercusmuscarum
AACAGCCCTTAAAAGCTATTTCACCTCATTTACATATCTATAAATACTTCAATAATAAAAATTATCTATAAAAAATACAAAGACCTCGGTATACACACAAATCACTTTTTGGGATACATATAGAGCTTCAGCGTTGACATGTACAGGATAATAAAATAAAGCTTAGCTTACAAGTGTGAATGGTTTACTGTGATATCCGTTCCATTCAAAGTGTTGTGTCACAGACAACATGCTAGTTGTAATGCCCTTCATAGAGATAGCCATTCAGTAAATCGTCCCTAAATTGAACAAGTATGTTTAATCATATCTGAATGGGAGCTTTTTAGACTGCAGAACATAGAGCAGGAAAAACAAATATCTCCTGATTCTTCATTGAGAAGCACCACCCATGTGCTTACATTTTATAAAAAGGTGATAAGCTAACTGACTAAAGTCTCACAGTCAACATACGTCAACCACAGATTCATTAATTTTATACTTTGCTTCACTGCTCGTCCTTTACTCGCTTTGTGACTTTCAGGTGGCAGCGTTTGTGCTTCATTGTGAGACCATACTCGGGGGTCATGTCCAGTGGCTCTCCCGGCAACTTTTGGAACTGCAGATTCTGGATCAATATTGCGAGGAACAGGAAGACTTCATTTCGTGCAATAACTTCGCCAATGCAGCGCCGTCTTCCTAATCCAAAAACCATCACCTTCTCTCCCTCAAGCTTGTTGACCTCAGTGCCATCAGCACTGAGGAAACGGTCTGGGTTAAAGGAAGAAGGGTCTTTCCAAAGGTCACTAAAGGAAGTAGAGAGTGGACAATTTAAATAAACTTCAGGAACAACAAATTAGGAGTTTCCATTCCTAATTAACCACAGACATTTCTAGTGTGGGCAACTGTTAACTCAATTTTCAGCGACCATAAGGGTGCTGTTGCTGTGTAACTCTAAAATGTGAATAGTAAAAAGGATGAACAAATATAAGAAAAAACAAGCTTACGGGTCATGGTTTATCTGCCACTGGTTGATGAAGACACAGGTGTCTCTGGGAATAAAGTAGCCATTCAAAGACGTGTCTTTTGAGGTGCTAAAAAGAAAGAGCAAGTATTAGTCCATACAGGTGTCTCTTTTCTGTTTAGCCATTTTTCTGACCAGCTTTGTTTGCGTCTAAGTTGCTTTGTATCATCATTTACAGCTATTTTCCATGCAAATCTGATATTTTCTTTCATGTAAAAGAGACAAACCTTACCAGTGAGGGATTGTGAAAGGCAGGAATGAAGAATGGCGAAAGAGCTCCAACATGAAGGCTTCCACGAGGGGTAAGTTGTTTCTATCAGCGAGGACAGGATAACGGTCCAAGCCCACATTGTCCTCTGAAAATTAAGAAAAATAATAATTAAGTATCAGGAAGAAGCTACTAGTTTTCATCAATGATTACAGGACTTAAAATTGCTTAGAGAGCTGCATTCCTACTTTTAACCAGTCTTTTCCTAAACATTTATCCTCATCAAAGGAAAGTTAGAAAACTCCACTTACTAATTTCTTCGAAAAGCCTCTTCTCTACCTCCGGGTACGCCACCAAGTACATCACTGACCATGACAGCGCAGTGGAAACGGTATCAAAACCTAGAAGATACAAATTCTGTGAGGATTCACATGTCCTGAAAATCATTGTCACTTATAAACAGACCATCAACATGTCTTCAACCTACCTGCCCCAAACAGGTCATTGACGATTCCTACAACCTTCTCATCGGACATCTGGACGTTGGAGTTTTCATCCAGCTTCCTGTCCTCACAGTGATCAATGAGAGAGTCTGTAATGTCCCGAATATTGTCCTGAAATGAAATAAGGATGAAATCTTAATTAGTTTAAAGCAAATGATGACCAAAACGAGGAAAAGATGTCAGTGAAGATGACTGAGCTGAAAAATATTGCTGGAGGAATGTTCTGTACCTTGTTATAGGTGACATAGTGCTCTGTCACGATCTTTTGAACAAAGTTGACGAAGCGATTGTTGATCTCAATGAACCTCTTCATTGATTTCATGGGCAGGTACTGTAGAGCAGGGATGAAGTCTGCCGGGTTGCCGCTGCCTGTCACCTGGACGAAATCTTCACTGAGGTTCACTAAGCCAACCAGCTCCTCGTCATGGTGGTTGTAACGTCGGCCAAAGCACATGCCACAGATCACATTGGCTACAGAGACAACAATGTAGCGGAAGGGGTCGAAACTGCCTTCAGTCTTCATGACTGTGTCAAGCTCATTGATCAGACAGTCAGCCTCTTTGCAGATGTGCTCCTCAAGCATACAGGAGTACTCTGGGGTCGTGCCCTCCAGGGTGGAGAAGGAGCGCAGGGCACTGTAGGCCAGCTTTCTGCGGGCCCTCCAGACGCCGGCCTGGTCGGTGCTGAAGGCCAGGCTCTTGCCGTCACTGATGAACTGGAAGCTGTACAGGTCTGGCCTGCCGGCGAAGTCGTCCCCTTGTTTGATGAGAGCCTGTCGGACAGTTTCATTGCCACTCAGAACGACGACAGGGCGCATGCCGATCTGGATCTGGAAAACGTCACCGTAGCGTTTGCTCATTTCTGTCAAGTTCAGGTAGGGTCTGCTGCCAAGATCCAGCAAATTCCCAATGACAGGCAGCGATCTGGGGCCAGGGAGCTGACGGAGCCCCTCAGGGATCTCAGTACGGAACTGCTTGAGGGTCAGATAGACCAGACAGAGTGTTGTAATGGCTATCAAACCCTCAAACACAGACAGTGCTCCGAAGAACGGCAGAATCATTAATGCCATGATGACAGCTTTTTTTCCCTGTCTTCAGCTCAACCTGCAAATTAAATAGGAGGGGCATGAGAACAGCCAAGGCAGAGAAAGAAAAGGTTTTGTGCAGCAGAATGCAACGTAAAAGTTAAACTGAGAATTAAGATGCATGTTTGACCAGCTGAGCAGTCTATGCAAAGGTGAGTTTAATTGTGAATGAAATCTCTATGCTATTCAGCAACAGCCCTAGCAAAAACTGCACGTGCAAACATGTTAAAATGATTTGTTCATAAAATAAACTTCACTCAGGCATTTTTTTAGAAACAAGTCTGTCCTTTAGCTCACCTTTCTTTCTGCAATAGAAGAGGATCCAATGGATGTTTCTTAAATCTGTGCAAGAAGTAAATGCTCCTTTTCTGGAGTGATCATTGGAGCCACTTCTCCTTATGTCCTTAACACCGAGAGTGGACTCATTTTATAGAGCGCTCAGCAACTTGATTGGTAGCTGTTTGTGACATCATCTCCCTCTTTCTATGGCTTCCCCCCCTTCCTCTCTCTCTCCCTCTCATGAATGAAAGTTTGAGCGTTCGTGTGCGTGCGCCGTATCTGTGATATGATGAATATTACACAATTCACAGAATTCTCAAACCAAAGTAAATCTTTATTACATAAAAAAAATTTTGCACAGAGGAGGCATATTACAATTTGAGCCAAAATTACCTCGGCTGTAAAATAATTTATCTTCTAATAACGTTGAACGTCTTACGTCACGTGTTGTGCAACCAGGTGTGCAGGTGTAATCTTGCAGGTTGTTATTTATTTATTTTGTTTATGTGCAGTACTCACGCTTCATTATGATAGGTTAAATGATGCATATGTAACCCCAAAACTGCAATTGTTCTCAATATTTTAAGGACTTAATCGGGTAAGAGGTTTGCTTCATGTCGGACTTTGTGACAACTTCCACACCAGCCTCGCAGGCATGGCTGAAGCCCTGATAAAATCATGCAGTTGCGTGTGTGTACCTGTGTTCTCCATGGGAGTTAAAGATTGACCAGTTGCGTGAGAGCGCAGTGATCAAACCTTCACCCCCCCTCTGGAAGATGCTGGAGAGGGAGGGAGAGAGGACGGAGGGAGGTGTGGGGGAGGGTTTCAGTCAGCACTGCTGGAGGCACGGGTTCAATACAACTCCTCATTTGTCCTCTTTTCAACCTAGATAACCAGATTTTTTGAGCAGGTAATTACATCAGGGCTCTGCTTTCTTTTCAAATAAAGCTCTGGGAAGTGTGAGCCTCAAGAGCCGCTTTCTGATGTTTTATTTAACGTATGAATGGTTGCGAATTCAACAAGTTAAATGAAATGTAATTGAAAAACATTTCTTTCTCATGTATGCAGACTTTATTTAGCTGATACTTGAAAAGCCGAAACTGCTGTGGGATTAGGGAAGAACGACGCATTTAATTCCCAATTTCTCTTATGGATTCTGTAAAATCGCAGCGTGGCTTGGTCCTGTCAGAAAAAGTTTGAAAGTAGCTACAGAGTTGCAAACGGACTATTAATCTGCATCACAAAGTCTTCTGGCATAAAGTCTGGCTTGAAGTTGTAACCTGTAGTTTAATTGTTTCTTTTAAAGTAAAATTTCATATTTTTACCAACTTTTACAGATAGCTTTAAGAGTTTATCAATTAAGTTTTCACCAAGAAAATATTTTATTCTATAACGTATTAAACCTTTGTCTGCAGGCACTTTTATCCTTGGTAGCCTATAGGCTACATTGGATAAGCTTATTAAATTTCTGAAAAAAAATAATCATTTTCACCTCTGAGGCTACTTTAAGGAATATCTGAGGGCTTAAAAAGACACACACAAACACACACTCATAAAACACTCTTGACCCGGGTGCGCTCATGGCGCTCTAAGTGTTAAACTCAATCATTTGCATTCAGCCTTGCAGGATATGCTGTTCTATTAGTTCTGTGTTTGGAATATGTGCCTAAATAATCTGATGTTTTTTTTGTTTGTTTTGTTTTTCTTAATTAAGAAAAAATAGCAAGGCGCTTTGACCAGGAGTTTAGGTCATAGAAAATCAGAGCAGAGAAATTTACTGACAGATTTCGGTTTCTGTTGGATAATGTAATCAAGATACGTCTAAAGTTATTAGGTAATCGGGGACTTTTTTGTCCTTAGATTTCCCAAAATGAGAGTAAATTAGTGCTACCTGGAAGGGTAAGCTTATTCAAGAGCCAACATCGCATTTTTCTGCATATGCTGGATTGATTTAATTTTTTTCTAAAAAAAAAAAATCTTTTATTTCAGTAGATTTTTTGAGCTCCAAACCTTCAGTTTTAAAATCATATCATTATTTCCATTTTATTCCAAACTTGAACACTGTTACCCAACTCAGGCCACACATTTATAAAAAAAATCTGTATTTTGTAGAAATACTAACTTAAAATGAAGCGTGAAAAACTTGTAATAGTTCTCCAGTTCAGTTGAACAAGTGCTGTCTGGCTCCTCTGGGACGGTGTGTTGACTCCACGGGGACTCCTTTTCCGTGCGCCTCGGCGCTGCGCCTCTGGAACAGCAGGTTGCGTGAGAAGCGGAGCAGCCGTCCAGAGGGGAGGGTCTCCGTCTTCTGGACAATCCTAAATCTGCTTGGTCAAGTCACGCAAAGGCAGCAGCAAAGACACAAGGGTTTTAAACTCCTAGAACAAAGAGCGCAAGACCCTCTTTTTTTCTTTTTCTTTCTCATGCCTGCACGAAGGTGCACATATTTGCGCGCTATAGCGTCTGTAAAAGCGAGGATATTGCAGCTTTGGAGTCATGCAATCTGCCAATCCGGCTTCACTGGTTGCGATCATGCAACACGGGGAGGCCACATACAGGCGAGAACCCCACATGGGGCGAAGCAAATCATGAAAAATGGGAACAAGGTTGAAGTTTTTTTCTGTCAGTCAAAAGATGAAAGGGGTCTCAGAAAAAAAATATTTATTCATGAAATTTCTCCCTCTGAGATGCTATTTCTGTTCCCACAGAGAACAATGATAATGATCAAAAACAGCAATATCAGAAATAGGTATGCTGATAAACACTGCTGACTGAAGCAAGTTTAAGCGTTTCTACATGAAAAACAAGGTCATTGGAAATGTAATTTCTTACTATACTGATCACGTATTTTGGGAAATATCTACCACACAACTATGAAGCAATAAATTATCGAATGTCATTGCAAGGCCATCATATAGCCTATCTAAAAGGCATATTATGGCTCCTGCAGGAGACAGAGCTGAGGTCTATACAGATGATAGCTCAGAGTGAGAAAAACAAACAAAAATCTTGCATGTTTTCTTTCAGCTCCAGCAGCATCACAAGCTGGAAACTTTAATCGATGTTAAGCTATAACACCAACCAAGGGCCAGCAAATCATTTCTGAATGTGATGGTGATGGTGTGTCTTCAGGACAGGCGAGCAAGGACTGTTTTCTGTACTTTATCATATCACACTTCTGGAGTAGATCAATTTACATTTACTGTTCACATTCTTACACTAACTGAGAATATCAACCTTTTTTTTTGTCCCGGTTGTAGTCAACTTGGGGAAGAATCTGCCCGGTTATGAGTTGGGGTGGGAGGATTCCATGTTGAAGTAGTTTACGAATTCTTAAAAAGATTAAAGAGATTACAGGCTATTACAGAAAGTGATCAGTATGTGCTACTGTACAGATTCAAAGCTGAGTGCAGGGTAAACAGTGGGTCACATCAGCAGGAGCTTGAACACTGGTCTCCAGATATTTTGATGATAGTTTGCTTGAGTCCATTTTCACTGACCTGGGTGGAACAAAAAATGAAAAAGAACAAAAACCACATGAAAAAAATGTTTTGCCCACAGCCATATCCCTCTTAAAGAATTCTTGGACATAAAAGTAGGTGTAATGACTGTGAAGTAGTTAGTCTCTACTCACGCAAAGGCTGTCACGCACACACCTTAAGAGCAGGTGTGTACCTCTGCCTGACTATGTGAGAGGCTTTCTTTGCATACCAGTGCTGTCAGGAGGTTGTTTGTCTTTTTCTGCTGCTTTTTATGGTCCAGCATCAGGAAGAGTTGCACATCTCCGGCAGTCATTAAGTTATAAAACTTTTTTCTTTCTTTTAAAAGAAAAAAAGATGCATCAAAGTGTCCAGAAGTTCCTTGCTGATGGTTTTATTCTATCTTCCTTTTAATCAAACTTAAATAAAATGGTTCAAATAAAATCAAAACATACTGTCTTACGAGTTCATTTTGAAGTATCTGCATCACTAAACTTGCTGAATATGTTTTCAACTTTCAGTTCTGTGGCTTGTGGAGTGCTCCTTGCTAAAAACTAACAATTTGGACCCTTTTAGTTAATCAGGCTTACCATAGAATAAAGCACTTCACAGAGAGACAGAGAAAACGTTTCTAAATCATCTTAACACAGTCTGATATAATGAGTCTTATTCAAAATTATGGGACCATCACATCCTTCAGCACCAGATTTACTGTATTATCAACTCTGGATATCTTCCAGACCAATAGGGAACACAGCCGTTCTCACACAAGCACTCCTTACATTTAGCCTCATTTTAAAACCATACTGAGTACCTCTGAACTCCTGCAAATGCAAAACCTCATCTTCTCTGTGACATGAGCAGAATGACAACGTGGGTCTGTGATGAAGGGGAACAATAGTCGTAACCCCTTAGGACATCGCTGAATGGCCCCTGGCCTTGCGTGTGCCCCATTGAGCAATTCTTAATAGGATTATTTTGGGCGGCAGGTCATGATCGCTGCTCTGCGCATAAGAATTAATGTGGGGTTAAAAGCGGTGCAATTATGTCCTACACTCCTCAAATGTGTGCTAGTTAACCCCTTAAGATCCTTCAGTTTCCGTCTAAAACTGAATTTTTATGGATAAAAAAACTTATAGTGGACCAATTTTAGCTGCACTCTCGCTGATGGAACAGGAACCGTTTTGTTGCAGCATCATCTGCTACTGGAGCACAGCATGGCTTCAAAGATCAAATGCACTGGCCACAAGTCAGAAAAAGGTGTTTATTGAATAAATTATAACCTGGAATGGTCAATAACATTCAAAACTCAAGAGTCTTATCTTTCCATTGGTGTATACTGTAGCATGTGTAATAGCGGGTTAAGTTTGGTTGCCTACGTCATGCTCCAGAATTTTGCATGCGATGAAATTTCATGATTTATTATCTTACATGATGCAGGTGATATGAGTATAGTTCTTTGTCTCGCTTAACACAACATTTATTTACTGCTTCCAGGATGTGAACGTTCTCACCTCACCAGGCTGTGGTTGCAGTTTTCAGAGCATCACTCTGCTGCCTGAGTAAAAACACACACACACAGAACCTTAATTACTCTCATGAAGGAGAAATGTATGCATAAAGTAAAGTGGTGAGGACAAAGTTGAAACATAAAACTATTATGTAAAATCAATACATCAAACATTTACACAAAGGATCAAAAAGTTGTATTATGGGATGTAAGAAGTAACTGTCAGTTTTCTGTAAGCTCTTGTTAAAATCTTTCATTTAGGTTTTGTAAAGATAATTTAGCCGAGTCCATGAACACCGTGCAGTGTCACTGTGTACAATTGAAACCTGAGAAGATGTTCAGGCCAGTCTCACAAGAAAATGTGTGATGGTTGTTCTTCCACATGTCCAAAACGCAATAATCACAAAAAAGTGCAGAGACTGTGAAAGGGTGATGAATTTCATCACCTGTTGCTTTGCATCAGGAAGGTTAAACCTAAAATCCCATGTATTCTGTTGTAAAAAGCTTGAATAGTTACATTTTTTTATATATTTAACCATAACAAGGCCTTTTTTTTTACAGGGGGGAATTGGATAAAAACAAATTGTAAAGTGAAAAGTCAGTGCAGAATATGCGGTCAGATGTGACAGGGCTCATTTCTGGTGCAGATACAAATGTTGTTGAACAAGTCATCATTGTGCAACATCACTTTTCTAACACTTTCATGTAATGCAGAAACTCTGGAATGTAATGGTTTTTGGAGCCTTCAAAGAGCAGCATGAGCAGTTTTGCATTTCTTTGGCCACGAGAGAGAGTTTCAGGTGTTTTAAAAACATAGCATTACCATTTTTAAAGAGAGACAGTCGTAAAATAAATATGCATCCCATACAGTGTGGTGATTTGGACAATAGTTGAGTTTCAGATTGCAAAATTGCTGCATAAGCGTTATACCTTATGAAGCCAAACTGTTTTGAAATGCCAGTTAATGATGGTCAATATGGAATTAATAGCAGATAGCTTGAAATAAAGCTGATTTGATTTGTTTATTCATTTATTTATTGCCAGACCATCATTTTTAATAAGAATTTGTTAATGTGCTGACTGGTTGAATAAAAGTTTGATTAAAGTGACATAAAACAGGTTTAATTTCAAATTATGAGCAGACTTTGGGATTTAAAGTTGCTCTTACAGCCACACATGGAAAAACAGAGAGCCAATTCCCAGCATATGTTTAAAAAATCTCTCTGAAGATGGCAGTTTTATGATAATTGGACCCGCCATATTGGTAAAATGCATTGTGTGAACTGAATAAACATATCAGAAGGGAATATATTACATAAAATGACAAGTGTTGTCTTTTTTATTGTTCTTTTGAGAAATACAGTCTGCTTACACACAATTTATATCTTAACTAGAGATAAGCTTGATTCAAGCTCCCAATAATCACGATCAAACTAATGTGGGAGTTGAAGGATCACAGCTTTCAGATTGAAAAAGCAATAAATAAAGATTACGTTTTGGGCGTTTCCTCTTCTCCTATAAGTGATCTTAGGATCATTAAGCAGTGATAAGATTGCCTTATCTTAGGAAGAATGACTGTAGCCACAGGAGATGTTGTAGAGGACAGGGTCAAACTGATATTTCAGGTCAAAACCTGAGGACACAACCAGCCGATAACAGGTCAGAGGTCACCCCATTTACAGAAAAATCAGCTAAACAGCCCTCAGTGATATGCGCTTTGCACGCAACTGAGTCAACAGAAACACGACAGCGTCCCACATGGGAAAAGGAACGTTTCACATATTGTTTAAACATCGTGTTCATGAGATTGACACAAAGATTTTATGTGTGTGCGTGTGGACGAGTGTGTAAGGGTGGGGGTAAAAGGGGGGGAGTTTACTGGATCACCTTCCTTTCCTAACCAAGTGTGAATATGAGATTAGTAACTGAGCTAATGGTCTCCCCTCCCAACCATCCCCACCGCCTTCCTCTGTCCTTATGCAAGCCAGTATATTTGTGTTCAGCAGCAGTAACAATAGTTGCGTGCGGAAATATCTCGGTCATCTGTCTTTCTGTCACCTCTCCCTCTCTAGTGGAGCACAAAGGTGTCATAACTGAGGGTAAATGGGCAAGGCCAAGGAGGAAGAGATCAGAGAGGACAAAATAACTTTAAGACAGTATGTCAAAGTAGAGTTATGACTGGCCAAAAAAGAAAAAAAAACATGCTTTACAGAAACAAAGTTGTTTTATAAAATAGATTAAAAAGATAATGAGGCAAAGATGCAACATATCCAATTTCTGACTTACAGAAGCTCTCTGTTTTGAGATAAAAACTGGCTGGTTGATCATTCATCTCTATCAGCGCTAACAGCAACAGCTTTTTTAAGAGTATGAGAATTAATGTTGACTTTTTGAGAAATAATGAAAAATATTACAATAAATGATGCAAACATTCTCACCCTATAGCATGCACTTTTCAAATATTTCTTCTGGTTTCTGGTTAATGTTATGATTATATAATAATTTTCATCTTGCCAGATAATAAAATCACAGATTTATAAGGTTCTAAACAACTTTTTTTTTATGTTATTCAAGTGATTATGTTTACAGTAAATGGCTGCTGCTCATGGTGGCACTGGGAATGCCTGTTGCGTGTTAAGAGAAAAAGTTCCAATTAACCCTAATAAAGTGCAAAAAAATATGTGCATTGTAGTTGAGAAGTGAAATATATATATATTTATATATGGCCTGGTTCTAAATTCAGCGAGCCTGTTCTCTAAATGGAATAAGGCCAGTGTGATTTAAATGAAGATTAATTGAAGAAAAATTTAAATGTCCACACAGCGAAGAGTTGAGATGTTTTTTCTTTTTTTGTGTATTTATACATTTATATATTTATTCATTTATTTATTTATTTATTTTTATTTATATATTTA
>JBBDHI010000001.1:28533863-28545576 GCA_037177115.1 Craterocephalus stercusmuscarum
ATTTGTTTCTCTCTTACAATTTTCATGTATGGTCTTTAAGGTTTACAGTGTTTATGTAATTTGGCAAAAAACCAAAACAAAACAACAACACGATTTTGGTCCCATTGAAATAAATAGGATTTGGCCAAAATGAGCCAAAAACCCATCCCACTTTGGAAACCTATTGGTCAGACATACTTTGACCCCAAAACATCATTCAAAGTTTAAACAGGTCACAAAAGACAAAACATTTACTGGCTGAAAGGACATTTTTGTATCTTTTATGGTTTCCACAAATTCACAGGGTATCCTTTGGGAAAAATCAGCAAACCCACCAAATCACTGCATTCTCGCATATCATACAATCTAAATCTAGCCCCAAAATTATTCTGAACATTTCTCAAACAAGCGTGTTTCACACCCAGAGTTTTTGCTGTACATGCAAAAATTACATATCAAAATGAAGAAATGTAAATTAGCCTTGAACCCTCGGCTTCGTCGATTTCAGCAACATTGGTCCAAACGTCAAAGTCTGTTTTTTCTCCCATTGACCCCCATTAAACAAAAGCCTTGATTCTCACACCTGAATGTGTTTTTAACCTGCTACCATTTGAATAGTCTTCATGTCAGGATAAAATAAGTTAATCTATGCAATCCTCCAACCCTTCTGCGGCTCATGGTCAAAGAATTTTTTTGATACGAATTTTTGCTTGTGAACAGCGCTTGGTTGTTCAAGAGGTTCTTACGAGATTTTCCCGTAGAGCAGTCCCATGTTGCCTAGTAGTTTCAGATATGAAAGCTTTCTTGTTCCTCTCACTGATTCCTTCGGATAACTGCATTTATAACAACGAATCAGCTGAAAGACTCATTTTAAAATTAGCCTCGGTGCCTTACTTTTGAAATAATAAAACATTAAAAGTTAAAAACGTACTCCGTAGCACTTTGCTGCTGCCTGTCATCAGAGCCATGGCTCTGCCTGTCGTCTTGTTCAATATGAATTATGGGAGAAAAGAGGCCGTGAAGAACACAATGCTACTAGCCATTGAGCTGAACGAAGTGAGTGTTTGGAGGATGGGTTCAGAGCTTTTGAACTGGGACAGTACTTGCCATGCTGCTGTGACGTACATGTGTGAGCAGTGCCCAAACAGCGTTGCACGGAGAACATCATGATGTAAATGTGTGCCATTTTCCGCTTCCTCCTGTATCCATGGCAACAACAATAGAACAACAACAGATGCTAGAAAATAAACCATCCTGGACCGATAGCAGTCACTTTTGCTTGCACTTTGATGTAGCGGAAATGGGAAATGGAGCTGAAGTTGTGCCATACTCATCCACAGTTCCTGTTTCCATCAGAGCCCCCGGATACTTTGGATTACGGAGCGCAGTCAGTGCTGGTGGGAACGAGTTGGTGGGTCTGTGTCTTATATACAAAGAGCAATTGGCTCAGTTATTTCATATTTAAAATGAAATATTGTCTTTAGCAGGGTAGGGTTGTTCATGCAGTGGTGTCCATGTTTTCAACTGCCACATACTACTGTATGTGCAGTACATGGTTTTGTTCTTTCTTACCACCTCTGTCAGCTGTTTATTAAAACTATCCATCCATCCATCTTTCTGCTTGATGCTTTTCCTTGTTAAGCACATCTAAATAAAATCGGATCACACAATACTTCTTCAAAACCCCAAAAGAAGAAAGCTCTGCTCGGCTGATGCACTGAGAACAAGCCATAAGATGTAGCCTACTATCCAGCCACGTCTGCGAGAAAAAAAAAGACATTACTTTTATCTTTTGCAGCCTGGAGAACCAGATTGAAGTTCTGTCTTCTCACAGCAGATGTAACGGCCATAAGACTGGAATCATGCACACAACTCACAGAATCAGAGGAACAGGATGGTTTATAATGGTCGTCCGATTCAGTGTCTACGAGAAATCCACGTTTCAGCATGCTGCTTCTCCTATTTTCTCTTACACACACAGCATTTATCATGTTGTTGGTGTGTTTACATGTCTAAGTCTGTCTACAGCTCCTCACACACATTAGGTACTTAGGTAAAATAGTTGCCAGTGATACAGTAGCTCCCGCTGCATGGGCACACATTAAAATTTCACCTCGGGCTAAGAAATGAGAATCCCATGCAAAAAACTGCAGGCTGGTTGGTTAGCTCATAGCTACAGGCGTCTCTGAGTTTGATCGGTGTCAATCAACTCTCCCTGCGCTCACAGCCCCCTTTTCAGCTCTACCTCGCGAGCCATTTTTGTGTTTTCCAATGGTAAGATCCTCCCAACAAGCCTTTTTTTAGATCTTTAGAAACCTATGGTCCACTTCTTGTAAAGTCACTGTTCTAAACATGAATTGAACTAAATATAAATATTATATAAATATTTAAATACTATAGATAAACATTATTACTGGAATGGATTAATACAGATTTACAACGCTCCAAATAATATCACTTAACTAGCAGCCCAATGCTGACCAGTACGGGTTGTTCAGTAAAATATAAATAGTGACCAAGTGGAAAATATGCACAGCCTCTGCTCTGCAGCAAAGTATCCATTATAACCAGACAGGATTGTAATGCTGAAAGTAGACATGACATGATGTTGACATGATGTTGTGCATTAATGTCTTGTTAGTCTGTTCTGCAATTTGCTTGTATAATTCCAGCTGTATGTTTCAGACTGGCCTGCACTAACTTTTGTGTCTTTGTAAAGTGCCATAACATTTCTGTTAGATATCTTGAAATCAGAAGCAATTAGGATATTTCACAGAGGATCACCCTTGAATCGAGAAAATACAAGTGAGATAGAAAGGTCTGAGGGGGATCTGGCAGCCCCTCTTGGCTTGGGCTGGCGCTGACAGTGTGGATATCATTAGCTGTGACAGTTGGCTGCTGTTTTTGACAGCTTGTGTACACAGAGCACGATAAATTGCAATAAACAGAAAAACTGGAAATGGACGTTACATAGCTTTCTCTGATCCATTTCACTGTCCTGATTAGCTGTGATATACACAAATCCTACAGAGGTGCAGCCATACATCAGCAGTCACAGACAGTAAGATTCTTGTTGATTTTTGGAAGGGAAAAAAAAGCTTGTTATGACTTGTGGGGGTTATCTTGACAACTCTGCCAACATCAAACTTGTGAGTAAGAAAGCCCCACTAGACTACTTCAATTCCAAGCATACTCTCCTGTATGTCATTTCCATCTCCTCTTTGTCTCACGAGTGCCAATTTCTCCCACCGGTCGTGGCTGACCTAGCAGCTACCTGCCCAGTAAGAGGTGGAGGCAGGCCCGCGTGTAGCTCCAGTCTGCAGCTGCTGCCAAAATCCTATTGGCAGCTCTGACAGAAAACTCCGAGACTGGATCCAGAGGCAGGCCTGGGCCTGGATCACTTTACGCTCAAGATTATGTACTTTAGTAAGGGGTCTTCTTCCAGGGGGGCGAATGCTCACTGTTTTTGTTTTAGATTACTATGATTTATTTGAGCATTCACAGGCAGGAATGTGCTAAAAAGGATATAACAGAGAAAATCCCACTACCTCTATGGCTGGAACGCCTCAATACAGTAATCCTAACAGGAGGACACAGGCTGGAAGGTGCTGCTGTCATTAACATTTTTACACTCCTCATAGGGAGAAGATTCTAATAGATAATATAATCATAAAATATGTTTTTCTTTGTTGATGAATTTTATCTCCTGGGCACCAACTCAGAGGACAAAACTGTGGCAATCTCAGACGGATGCTAAGTTGGTGGAGTAGGAAATGCCCCGAGTAAGATATAAAGGAGGAGGACACTGACATGAGGAGGAGGATGGTTTATAGACAGGGATGAAGGGTGTTGTCGGCACATAACGTTCCCTCGCGGGACTCGTGGAGGAACACAGGAAGCAGAGCTCAGTGGAGGTCAACGGCCTCTTCACATTAGGACAAAGGACTGGCCACTGATGGAGATCCTACATGTTACAGTTACAGCATGTTGTATTCATCAGCCATGCTGGAAGTGATTTATTTACTTCAGAGCCTTCGTAGATGCAAACAGATCAGAAACTTGGCTGCTCACGTTTTGCGCGATGACGCGATGATGGATTACACCGAAACACATTAGCAAGATGAGAGCGACAACAGAAACCTAATTTCTGGAGGGGAGCCATGTCCATGGAAGTCGTTCGCATTCATTGGAGCTTTTTGTTTCTGTCGTTTCAATGTGTTGTTAATTTTCCGCTTCTTCTGTATCCGTCTCAGGTTTTAGGAGATTTTTATAAGGTGCTCTTTCCACAATCCCGAGTGCTTTTTAAACCTCCGAGTAAATGCACATTTCTAGAAAAATAATTCACACTTTTCCATCCATTAAATGAAAAAATGTCCTGAACTTTAAAACATGTTTAATCTTCTAGGATTTTATTTTAAATAGAATAAAAACTTCCCGCCCACTTCCTCCTGTAGGTGTGAGGGTGTTACCCCAGCCGCACGTCTCATTTAATGCTAGCATATCACTGTGTGTATTCTTTTTAACTTGTGTGAGTATACATATGTGAAGGTGTTAAGCGTGAGCACCTCCTCTCTGTTTATTTGCTCTGCCAGCCCACTTCCAGGACACAGGCCTCGAGGGAAACATCAGATCTCTGGTCTAACAGAGGAAGCTTTGACTGGGAGCACATGAGGTCTGAAGCACTTCCACCAGAACACAAGCCAGCAAGGTCTCCTCCTCTACGTTATGCCTCACCTCTCACCATCTTTCCACCATTACTCCTGCTGTTCTCCCATCCTTGCCCACTCTACCCCCTTCCTCTTGTCTTTGTATAAGAACAATCTGACCTCTTGAGAAAGTGAGCATGTTGCAAAATGTTGCAAAAAACCACTTCCAGCACTGGGGCCTTTTGTTTCTGACAGGATGCATCGCCATAATCAAAACTTCAGACACCACAAACCAGATCATCAACACAACGCGATGACTGAAAATGATGCAGCTTCTCCCCATTTTGTCCTGACATTTGTGGCATTGGTTTTTCATGGATGATTTCCTGGGAAATACTAACCAGATTTCAGCAAAACATGGGAAAGTGCTTCATTTTCACAGTTTTTGGCAGATGTTCAAAGTGCAGCGGTTTTAGGTCTAAACCCCTCTCCATTTGTAGGAGTTCTGCCATTAAAAAAGTGGAACATTTATTAACAATGTTGATTGATTTAATGAAGAAAAGGCTTCATGATTGTGTCATTCTCTCAGTTTTGGCTGGCCGTCGCCTTGCCTTTTACTCTCACACCATCTAAACACTGTAACTTGCGCTCTTAATTGGCATAGCAAAAGCCTTCCAATCATTTATGTGGTGCTTGTTTGGCTTTGCTGGTGCAGGCGCTGATGATTTAAAGAAAGGTAGAAAAGTCCACGTCTTGATGTGTGTGTCTCAGAGCTGACAGAGCTCCCCTTGTGGTCCGTGGCCTTTTTGACCCCGTCCAGGCTCAGTGTCTCTGCAGGAATGTGGCACCTATGACCTCCTGAGCTACTATTCTTTGAAATACATAATCCACACAGTCCAAGCCTGCAAAGATCTGGAAGGTTTGCATCCTTTATTACAGTGAAGAATTTTGGGTGAAAAAAAATGTTGAGAAAGATAATCTGTGTTTACAGCTTCATTTCTAATGGAGCGTTTTGGAGTAAATGTTAACATGCTATCAAATAAAAAAGGTGACTCAGATGAGTTCTTCAGGATGGATGAAGTGAGTCATTTGGACTTGGATCAGAGCAAATATGCACCTGTTAAAGGAGAATTTAGCTTTTTTTAACCTGGGGTCTGTTTTCATCTTTCCTTTCATACATGTGAGTGATGGAGAAGATCGCTCCAGTATTTAGCCGGGCAGGCCGCTAGCAGCCCAGCTAATGATAAGTATCAAACAACTTTTCCCGCGTAAGTTCGCCCTAAAAACATGCTTTTTTTACACACTGAAGTGCTTTGATAGTCTCAAAGAGCATCCAACAACGTACTAGAGAGGAGAAATGAATAAAAGTAACTGTATTACTTGGCGATTGCTATACTTTGGTGTCTGTGTCCTGTTGTCTGTGTCCACATCTCATGGGATAATCTCGAAATCGCGTGCTAACTTGCATCAGAACACCGGTGGGAGATTCCACTACTGAGACCAAAACATAGCAATCACCAGCTACTGTAATACAGATACGTTCTTTCATTTCTCATCTCTAGTACGTTATCAGACGCTCATTGAGACTATCAGAGCACTGATAAATGGAAAAAAAGCACAATACTTATCATTAGCTGGGCTGCTAGCTGCCTGCCCGGCTAAATACTGGAGCTATCTTGAAAATTCCTTTCTCCATCACTCACATGAATGAAAGGAAAGGTGAAAACAGACCCCAGGTTCAGAAAAAGCAAAATTCTTTAACCCTCGTATGCCACCTGGACATTTTTGTCCACTTCCAAGAATTCAAAACTGTCATCCTGTATGAAATTTCAAAAATCCAACATTCTACAAAATGGACAAAAAAGTCTACGTAAAGGGTCATACATGTACGTTTTCTGAGGGGTAACTCACGGGTTAAAACAAGTGTACCCGTGATTTATTCTACAAATACAAAAAAAGATCTATTGGATCTTGTTCAGATTATTTATAATGTTTACCAAAACCTTCATGTTTTACTCCAAAAACAGGTTCTGCTTACTCACTTCAAGTTGTACAAGTATCTGAAAAGCCACAAAACATATTGCAAAAGTATTTCTTGGTAGAACAATGTGTTTTCAACATTGCTCACTATTGTTTCATTTTTGGCCTGACATACTGGCATGAGCACGTAAATGAAAACCCAGCTGCGGGCTGGCAGAGTGCATCACAGTTGTTCGGTTTCAGAGAGGGAAGCTGTCAAAATAAACATTTATATTTATTTTTGTTTGGGTATTTGGTGTTTTTCAAATTTTGATGGCGGGGAAACACAAGCGACATTCAGAAATGGGGCGGGGGTTAACAGGGACTGCACTAAGTGCGAGATAAGGATGAGTGAGAGTAGCTAAGCAGTGAGGTCAAGCTAATGATAGATCCTTTATAATGATGTGTAACATTGAGTTTTCATGCCAGATGGGAGGGCTGGTTTCAAGGAGGACCTCCAGCTCCATTAGAGAATGCAACTGTGGCTCAAAGTAAAGGGCTGATAAGACCAGAAAGGTCTTCCAAGCCTTCTAAATGGCCTTGCCGTGGCGTTGATGCAGGAAAATCCTGCAGGCATTACAAGATTTATAGCTGTTTTCAGCTACAATTCCCCAGTTGTTAGAGTCCAAACCCCCCCAATTCTCAGATTTCTGTTTTGTTACATGAAACAGAGCTTCATACGAGCAGGCACAAGCACCCGGCTGGGCTTGTCGACTTCAAACAATACTCCAACAACAATGCAGTTCCAGTCTGTTGTCAATTGGCTGGGTGATTTGTTTTGTGGAGGTATTAACAGTGACAGCGCAGCCATAAAGGGGTTGAAAAATGCTAATCTAGACCAGACTGCTAAAAACCAGGCATTGTTCTTGTCCAGAGGGGCGCTCAGGTGTGCAATATAATCAGAAAAAGATGGAGGGTGATGGCTGGCGTTTTTTAGGGGGGGTCTACGAAGACAATTACACTGCCATTAAACACAGGAAGCAAAACTAAAAGGCCTTGTAAAAGTCTGAGAAAATGAAGACAGAAGACAAGCGTGTGATGCTTCTCTTTGTAATAAAGAGCATAACTCTAAGTGGTGTGTAGCTTTGCTGAAAGACTCTCATGTCAGCTCCAAGTGAGAGAAAAATGGACAGGTTACAGCTCTCACCGCTTGAGGTTTGTTGATCACAATCCAAAGTATACAAAGAGGGAATGCCGAGGGACGAAAAGAGAGTGATAGTTTAATAGGATGCCCTCGTGGTATGTAAACAATCCCAAAGTATATTGCATTCAGTCGACTTTTAGTTTCCACGTGAGGAGAGCAGAGACTTCATGAAGGAGTGAGGCAATGTTTGGAGCCCAGGAGGTGAAGCGGGGAGAACTAAACGTGGAGCTGTCAGTGCCTCTCTAAAATTCTCCCAGGTTGATTAACAGTAGACTGCTGGTAGAGGGAGTTTAATCAGCAGAACACACACTGGTATATCATATGTTAGACGCATATAAGCGCACATATGTTTACAGTTTATCAAACTTGTCCCACACAATGCAACCAGACATCCACAAACTGTAAGTACAATGGCAGAATTTATCCCTGTGTACACACATTTACAAGCATAAAGGATGATCTCATTTACGCGCACCTGTGCACACACACAAAGAAGCAAAAGCAGATACGCCTGTAAAAGTATCAGTTGGACTGGTATTCAATCCAGACTTCCACTAAGCATCGCAACGCTCCCATGGACACTCGAAGAAGAAACTACATCCTCTCTCACTTTTAAGCTTTAATGTGTCACGACATAAAAAAATCATCTGGTCCGCACCAGGTCTGAAATTTAAGCAGCTACAATCTCCAATGAAAAAAGAAAACATGTCGTATGATGCTGTCTTTATGTATTTAATGACAACTTAAAGCTAGAGTTGGTAATCGTGAGAGGAGAGCGGACTTAGTCTGAAATTTTGAACAGACACAAGTCTCACGTCACTCCCCTCTCCCTCCATGCTGCACTCAAGTCCGGCCTCCAGCTCTCTCCTCCCTGCGGCGTATGAGCGGCGGCCGTGACCGCGACATGAAATGAACAGGAAACACAACGCAACATGCACAACTCAGCATCGGTTTTAAGCCCTTTCAGATCACGTAGCTCCCTCCACCTCTGCAAAGATACTCTTGATATTCACCCGTGTTTTATCTCGGGTTCGGCCAAGTCCTCTTTTATTTCCTTGTTTCTCTTCCCTGATCGCGTATATACTGTACACGCGAGCGATACGACCCGTCATTCACAATGAAGGCAAAAAGACTAGTGCTGGTGTGGATGTTTGCTAAATAAATACATTGAGTAAGGACCTCGAAGACGTCACATCTGGGCCGCATCACAGTGCCTGTAATGGCTGTAAATAACAACGGATCGCCACAAAATCACAACTCCAAGCCACTTTGAGCTCACAGAGCGATCGGACTAGCGATTCATAGCAAAACATTGGTGAACTTAAGAAGTTTTGTGGCAGAAATTGATATATTTAGACGCTGCGCTAGCCTCTAAATTATATTGGATCTACGCTGATCTGGATAACGCTGGATAAATATGTCCCAAGGAGTTCGAATTACATCAAACTGTCTGGGTGAGTAAATTATCGTTTAATCGGCCTGTCTGACCTGGAGAGCTGAAGGCAGGAGACTGAAACTACGTTAGCTACGTTAGCTAGCAATTTGTGGCTGCATTTTCTCCTTCCAAACTTGTTTTCCGTGTTTCTCCTGCTAACACGGTACTCTTTCGGAGGGATGGGAAGAAGTGGAGCAGGCGAGGTATCGGATTGGTCCACGACCAACCAAGGCTATTCGGTGTGAATGGCCGTGGTTGGTCACGGATATTGATGGCCTGTAAGTTTCAGAGAGGTCTGATTTTTTCTGTTTCTTTTTATGAATTCATAATGTATTGACTAGTCTCAGCATGGAGGAACCTTTTAAACGACTGTAAAATAAAGTCTTTCTGAACAGGATTGCCAATTAAACCTTTAAATGAATAAGTAGTATCTGAAAAACTAAGTCTATCCTTACTGTTTTCATAGGAGGGCAGGTAAGAGCCGCATGTTCCTGATCTCATTAAATGATCATAAGAATTATAAAAGCAGAAGTGTTGCTACAATATCAGACTGCACTGATCTCAGAAAACTTGTTAGATATAAAATCCTGACTGAACAATTAGAAAAGATTGAACAAACAGCTTGTTTGGAAAAATTCCCCGGACTCCTGGATAATGTCTTTGGAACAGATTAGTCCAAAGTGGAGAATTTCAGTCTTTGTGCACAGCACCATCATGTTGAAAACTGAATACACGGGATATCAAACCCGCTGATTTTAGGTGTTTCCTCGCTTCAACACACTTAATCCAAATTAGATTGATTAAACTTGGTTTCAAGTTTTGCACTTCAGCACAAATGCTACATAACAGCTATGAGGAAAGTGGCAGAGGGGCAATGATGGCCTGTCTTTCACCAGAGGACCTGGACATCTTGAAGTCATTGAGTTGACCTTGAACTCATTTGAGTACTAAAGCACTTCAGAGTCAAATGTGAGGCCATCTGTCTGTCAGCTAGCAGCTTAAACTGAGGATAATGGGCGTCATCCACCACCAACATTTCTACAACTAAATTTGTTCTCAAGTCCTATTTATAAGCTTCAAAAGATTCATGAACATCTTCATTATCACTCAGGATTACTCTTACAAACCTTTTAGTGCCGACATGTTTCATCAAAGTCTGTGCTTGTCCGATCCGTTAAAATATCATAAAATTCTAGTAATGTTTCTGCCAAACCTTTTAAATAACTAAAGGCGAGATCTTGCAGCTCGTGCTCTAACGTTTTATTTTCTCTCTGGAGAAAAATTAAGTATTTTTTTTATGAATGCCATTCATTTCAGAAACAGGGATTTAATTTTACCGCTTCCTAAAACCATCAGCGCAGCAGATTACAGACATACACATTAAAGCACCCTTGCCATGTTCATTCCCTCGACCGTAAGAAAAAACAGACCATAAACATCCAAGTCATCGTCAACTACCAGAACCACCGGGTAAATGTGGTCACCCGCACCCAAGGAGGAGTGTTCGTCTACAGAGCGACTCGGTGGGCTTCCAGCATGGAGCATCTGGTGAGTGACTCATTGGCACATGTCCTTTAACAATAAAAACTTACTACAACAGTAGCTTTTAATCATGATGACTACTTTGATCTGGAACAAGATGAACATTAGAATTAGGAGATGGAGGTTATGGCGTAGCCGCCTGATTACCAACACCATCGACAAACCCTCAGGTTTACCTGGAGGTTTCACTTCATCAGACACATGCATTCGCTCCATCAGCCACCGCGCCTTAAAAGAAAACTGAATGTGTTTTGACACATGGAAGTATCTAAAGCAAGATGAAAATGTATTCAGCAGTGTACCGCTTCCCACTTTAGCCACGACACAACACACAGGATCAGACTGCAGGCTGCTGTCCAGGTTCCCCATTTCTACTTTTATATGATTTCAGTCTCATATTACTTTGTATCACGGTAATAATGAAGCCAAATATGATTCAGTGCTCATCTTTATTATCATTTTATTAATATTTCAGTGTTCTGTTTATGTTCCTCGTGTCTGTCTCGCCTCTTTGTCTGAACAGTCTCATGCCCTTTTATGAAGCTGAAGCGAATCTGAAGTAGAGTTTTTAAAGCAACTTTCCAAGGAGCAACACCTCGAGACCAAATTTAAGAAGAAAAGAAACTCAGTTGTCGGAAGTTTCCCATCAAAAGTAAGACATAATGGCTGAAAATGAAAAAAATCCAATTTAAATCGATACATTTCAGGAGCTGCACAATTTCTAGTGTCCTCAAACTTCATCAAACTAAAACTGCTGAGGAGATGGCCAAAACTTCTCCACAATATGAGAGAATGATAATGTCATGAAATGAATGGAAATGAAATGAATTAAAAATACTTTATTAGTCCCAGAGGGGAATTCAATATTGTTGTAGTTTTTTTTAGACAAGAATATTAATTTACGTCTACGTTCTTCAGTCTGATGGCTGCCGGGAGAATGATGAATCA
>JBBDHI010000001.1:28612140-28622535 GCA_037177115.1 Craterocephalus stercusmuscarum
GTTTTCTCGAGAAAACAAACTTCATAGTTTGTTTTATCGAGATCCCGACATGATCCCGTTATCACGAGAAAACGGTTACTGAGATCTCATTATAAGAGAAAATTAACCCGTTTTCTCGGGATAACACTGGGAAAAAAAGTATGCGGGAAAACGACCGCTCTCGGCTTCCGTACTTAATGGCACAACACCCCCAACCAGAATTTTGCCTAGGCCCCCATCATGGAGGTTTGAACCGGCTCTGGGTGTGTGGTCTGGTCTTCTGAGAGACCAAAGGATATTCCACGTGCATGATATAGTCTACTTATTACGTGCAGAGACCAACAACGGAGTTTTTGTTTTCAGTGTGACGTGAAGCTTGTGATGAAGTGATCATTTATTGAGAAAGTTTTGGCTGCGCAGGATGAGCTGAAGAGGGTGTAAAAACTGACACACACACCTTTTTGTTCCTGTTAAACCCTGAGAGACAGTTAACAGAGCATCCGCTGCTGCTGCCACGTTTTAAAATGCTGAGTTTAATGTCAGAATTGTTCTTGCTGTTGTGCGTTTGTAGTTTGACTCTCTCACTCAAACATAAAACAAATATACCGAGGATGGTATTCACAGAAAAAGGTAAGAAACTCTTCTCTCTTACTCACTAAAGCGTCTGCTTTGGTTCCCCGTAAAACAAGAAAAAACTAAATGTTTAAATGTGTCTGTTGAAGGTTGCTGATGTGGGCTAAACTCTGTCACGCGGAAAACAAATTTAAAACATCACGCTCGAGTCGCGCTTATTTTTATCAGTTTTGAACGTTGACAGGTGTAAGCGATGAAGTTTTCTACTCGCACTCCTTCGGTAGTTTTATCATCGTTATTTCATCCACTGAAACAGAAAAACAACATCTAGGTCTCTGTAGTTAGTACGCTGAAGTTTCTGTAGCCATTTAAAATAATTGTCATATGGTTACAATGAAAAAGCATTTTGCGACGAACCTCGAGGGCTGGCACATGAGGGTCGCACGTGGGGGTCTAGAAAGTAGGAATTATTATAGTTATTAAAATTTAAGTGATTATCTAAAGTAAAAAGAGAAGACACATTTTGTAATAGCAAATAGTCACTCCTCTATCAATAGCTGCTGTATTCAGGTTGAGTCTGCTGTGTGCAGAGTTGGGCTTCATTATTGATAAGAATATACCCTTGAGTTTAATCAGTGTTTCGGTTTTAAATTTGCATCTGGTGGTTTTATTCTACTTTACTTTCTCTTCATAAAATGCAAACTGCACATAAAAACTTGCGTGCCAGTGCGGTATGGATACTGCATAGGATGATTATCGAAACACTCAGCTTAGTGTAGAACAACATGCTGCATTCACTTTAACTTAATTAGACACGTAAAAGTCTTTTGGGGTGTCACCGTCCCTCCCAATTTCCCCCGTGGGGGCCCACTTTTAACTTAGTTGTTTTTCGTTTATAGTGACAGGGATGATTAAAGACTGCAAATAAAAGATTTTTTCTCGTAACAGGGATATCAGGGACAGTTGTCTTCAGGCTCTCATGATGAGATCACAATCAGAAGCCAAAACATAGGAAAAATACATAAAGATTAAACATCCTCTGTGGATATAGAACAAAGGCTTTTTATAGTTTTGCATAAACAGGAACCTTATGGTGTTATGAAACTTGTACCTTAATACCTAATTTCCTCTTCTGTCTGACCTTATGTGTGCGGATATTACTTTAAACTGACTTTTTTGTGCTTTGCTGGATTTGTTAAGGGGTGAAATGAGAAATAAAAAGCATGAGATTAAAGCCTGAAAGCATCATTGATGTGTGTAGTGAGCTTTTAAGCATTTTCAAGTGATGTTTTGACTTGTTGTTTAAGTTCAGTATTAACATTGGCATATGACATATGAACATATTGGCAGCAACCACATCTTTAGGTAGAGGGTCTTGAATAGAAGCAAATTTAATGCTTATATCATTAGCTGGTGTTTAAGGGCCATGGAAATGTGTCTGAGATATAGAGAAGGTGTATCCATAATCAATTTTACAGTTTTATGTTATATTTTACACAGAACATTGGAAACTTTGCTGGTAAAGCCCCAGAAAACGTCTACAGGTTTCAAACATTTAGGATTTTCTGCTGAGGATCTCATGTCAAATTTCTGGAAGATATGTTGAGATATTTTCTGTTCAGCGTTATTTGCAAAGCACCAATACATAACAAACGCTACGCAAGGCACTTTTAAAGATACCATTTAATTTAATCCAGCATTATAGTCTGGTTATAAGCCGATTAGAACAAATCTCTGTTTATATAAGCCAATTCAAAAAAATGAACTGGCCATTGACCCTGTTTAGACTGCTATCACATGTGGCCTTTATCCGATCTTTTTGCCTACAAGTGACATAGATCACATATATTCTTGTCACTCACATCAATGCAGGGACACATCTTGCTATGTATGGTTTGGAATGCAGCGATAATTTACGCCCGATTATTTGTACGTTGGGGTTGTCATAACCGGACATCTCATCAGGCGCATGGTGCAGCATTACTGAAGCACATAGAAGTGCTGTCGCTTCGCACTTCTCAGTTGTTTTTAACTTCAGTAAATATGAACTGTGTTCATAAACTTGCAAGAAGTTTCTCCTTTGAACCCCTTCCATCAGATCCAAATAACAAAAAGTAAAAAATAAAAACCCTGTGCAGCCAGAAAGAGCGTCCAGAGCCAAAATAAGATTTATATTTTTTATATAAATTATAATGAATAAATGCACCAACATCACATGATAGTTGGTGCATGTAACACTGAAACAATGTCAAAGAGGCTGCACTTATATTCCTGATGGGAGGGCTCCGCGGTGCATTTCAGTTCACTGGGACCTTAGAGCCTCAGAACTCAGACAAACCAGTTTCATGTCACATTCGTCTTACTTGTGCCTGCAGTGTAAACATAGTCATAGCTAGAGAAGATGTCTGCTTCCTGAACCCAAACTGGGAGCTGGCTCTGGAGAACAGGGCTCTGATAGTTGACAAGTCTGCCTGTAGTCTGATTGATCAGGGAGTCAACGGAGAGAATATAAAACAGGACAAATATGATCTCTCTTTTGAATTCCTGTTATAAACCTCTCTGCAGTGTTTTGGATCAGCTGGAGGCTTCTTAGAATTGAGAAATTTCTGCATCACTGTGCAACAGGATATTCCTCATTTAGGCAATATTACAAAAACTGAAAGACAGTTGTTGTAGAAACTAAATTTATGTCTGAGTCAGATGACATGTCATAAATAATTCCTCACAGGAAGCCAGATAATGCATTCAGAGTAATTGTGTTGCTGTGTAAAAAGCACTTGTTGGTCTGGCCCAGCAGGACCAAACAGTTATCTGGAAACCATGAAGACACAGATTGTAAAATTTCTGTTACAGCCTGTCTAATAGCTCTGTCAATGTGCAACAGAGTGATAACTAACATCACTGTTTGCTGTGTTAACAAGCCTTTAATCCACACGACAGACCGGTTTTTAATCATATATTTATTCTAAATGTAGAGACTTCAGTGAAAAAGCTTTCTTTACCGGGTCATGGTGCACTTATACGGACTCTCATCAACAAGCAGATGGTCACCTATGTTGAGCAAACACAACTTTATATGTACAACTTTCACCACCAGGAGAAGGTATTTATATACCAAGAGACAGAAATACTGTGTTGAATGTACTGAAGTGAATTAAAGTGAATATCCGTGTGATGTCTGTCTACAGATTGCAGAAAAAAATGTGCATTGGAAGAAATGTGAAGAAAAGGTAAGCAGTGTCAAATGATTCCAGCCATGTTCGTAAATTCAATTCAATTCAACTTTATTTGTATTCAACATCACTGAAAATATTCAGATATTTCAGAAAAGTCTTCCTCCTGTCATTCAGAGCGATTGTAGCTACAACATCACTGTGGTCCACCAGTGGGACGACGAAAACTTGTTTCTGTGCGGAGTGAACAGCAAGGGCACGACGTGCTGCGATGTGGTACGAGAGAAGTGTTACTGAGAAGTGCTATAATACTGAGAATGCTTCTGGTGCTTCATTTCTTGTCACCGTGTGATTCACTTCTTCTGCTTCATTTACTAAAAACTTGGAATACTTTGCAAAGAGAAACAAATTAATCGGGGCACTTCCTGTTCATTTGATTATCCATTCTCAGAACTAAAGGTTGCATACAATGAAATAAAATGAAATCTGGACATCTGGATGAAAGCACCTTTTAAAAAAAATGTTCTTTGCGTTTTTGCAGAATTTAACGCAGTCCCCCTTTATCTGTGCTACTACTGACAAAATAAGTGCCATTGGAATCAGCATTGATCCATTTACCACAAAGGAAGGTGAACATTCAGTTCTTCTCGGTGAGTTTTCCAACTATCAGACTTTTCTTTCTCGTATTCTTCACTTCTTCCTTTCTGCTTTGCTGGTTTTCCACATGACTGGTTTTAACTGAGTGAGCTGATTTATTCTACTTATTTGTGCAGGAGTTTTACTGGCTGAGCATCTGTCCTCTTTTCTCACCACTAACCACTATCTCTCGGCTTTTCTGTGCTCACCGCCTGTTTTGCACCTAGCAGCTAAAAATGTGCCTCCATGTTTTCTCAGAATCTGGAAATAGTGCAGATCTTTATGTTACGCAGTCGGGCAATCAGGATACGGCAGGTATTTATAAGTTTGGGAGTAAAAGAGTGAGACCAGCGAACCACGATAAAGGTATTTATGTGGAAAGATGTTGGATGGCCTCCTGGCACTATCCTGCTGCAAACAGCTGATGAACATCTGTCTTTGTGTGCAGAGCAACACTATGTGGGCTTGGTGACCAGCCGAGGGAGAAGCGACCCCTTGCAGGATAAAGTTTATGCTTTCTACAGGCAGAGGAACAAAGACACAGGCATGTACAGCGAAACGTGGCTCCCTTATGTCAGCCAGGTTTGCATGGTAAGATCTGCGAAATGAGAAAATTATGATTAAATAAGCATCACGACAAGTGAACGCAGCGTTTATCTGTGTGTTTGTCCTCCAGGCAGACAGCGGTGGTCCAAAGAACAAGCTCCAGAACAGCTGGACGTCCCAGCTGAATGCCAGACTCCTCTGTGGAGACCAAGACAGCAAAGTGCATTTCTCTGAGCTGGTAGATGTGTCCACCGTGCATGCAGCCCAGTGGAACAACACGAAGGTCTACGCTCTGTTTAGAAATGAATGGTAGGTTTGACCACACTCAACCAAACATGCTGTGTGAGCGTGACACAGGGAAAAAACTGCTGAAGTGTGTTTACTCTCTCAGAAATGATCATATGTGGGCTTTTTGTTTTTATCCAGAATCCGTGAATTTTGTTTTTCTCTGTATCATGAGCTCACATGTCAGCTGCAGTAAAACCATAGTGATTGTGTCAGCTATGTCTCCCCCCAAGTCACTTGTTGTTTTCGCTGGCTTAACCAAACCAGTAATCACAACAAAAGCAACTGGTGGTTTAAAGCTGACAGTGCATGATCTACAGTTTTTCTACGTACTGGTGGATCTTTTGAAATCTGTCTCGCCTTTAATCACATTCCTGTGTTTTTTTTTTGCTTCAACCAGCATGTCTGAAAACATCTTTCCCAAGCTTCTGGTTGCAGCAGATGTGTGTGTGTGTGTCTGTGTTTACTCCTGCTGACTGCGCTGTTTTTGTGCAGGGGCATTAGCGCTGTGTGCGTCTACACGCTAGGAGATATTGACGGCATCTTCACCAGCTCTCCCTTCAAAGAAGACCCGACCATGATAAGAGAGAGAAAGGTATGAACCACTTTTGAGTTGCAAACCATGGGATTTGCAGGAATTTATGAATTTTGACCTTTACCTTGTATAATAACTGAATAAATCAAAGACTCTAAACCAGTTCTACCAGCGTTTTAATGAGAGCAGAGAGCTTGCCAGTAGCTTAGGGTGACAGTGATGGTTGTTTTAAAATATGTACCCTGTTTTCTCATTTATTATTCAGTGTGTTCCTGATAGCACCAAGATTTCTTCAGAAATTCTTATGAAGATAGAGAAAGCTTCAGAGATGGAGCATGAGGTGAAGCCTGCCTCATTTTTCTTCTTGCCCCACAACTACACTCACATCAAAGTGGACACGTCCTGGCACCACGGGAGCAGTGGTGTTATCTTCCTGTCAGCAAGTGAGTATAACAGTAATAACAACCAGGAAGGACGAAAGTGTGTTCTGTTTGTTAGATGCTTATCTAAGGACGTATTGAAATTTCCTGAAACTGTTAGACAGCAGGTGTTTTTTTTACAGTGTTTTTGTTGTTTTCTCTTGATAAGCCTCCTATTTGCCTAGAGCATGACAGTTGCTGTATGATGGGATGATGTCACATGTAGGTTCTTCTGCTTTCTTCGTGCTTTGTACACTGTCTACTGACAGTGCCAACCCGTGTTATAAATCACGGGAATTAACACATCATGTAGGATTTATTGCGAGTTGTGCCAAACATATTTCGTGTTTTGACATTTTTAGTGAGAAGAGAAGTAGCTGAGGATTTTCATGTATAATACATGCATGTTGTGTAAAATCCCCCATCGGGCTAACGGTTGTTTTAGGACTCCACGTCCTGAGTTGTGTCATTAAAAAAATAAAAACCAGTTCAGATGATTTCCAGTTTCACATTTTAAATGCCTTTTTAAATGATACCTCTAGATCAGGAGTGGCCCAGTCCGTTCCTCAAGATCTACTATCCTGGAACTTTTAGACGCATAATTTCTCCAGGACACCTGAATCAAATAAATTGCTGATTACCAGGCCTCTGCAGATCTGAATGACAAGAGGCTGAGGGAACTCTACCATTTACTGGAGAGGCTGCATCTAAAAGTTGCAGGATAGTAGGTCTTGAAGACCGAACTTGGGCACCTATGCTCTAGATATATAATAAATAGATCAATCTTACCTCCAACACAGCAGAAAGAAGCTTTGTGGTTTTTCTGGTATTTCTTAGAAACATACGGTGATCATGTGCAAAAATGTCACGGGGGCAGTATTTCTTCCTGTTCATGTGCTCAGCTGAATGTGTCACACTTTTCACAACATGACTGGCAGACTTTTAACAGCTGTGATGGCCGCTGACACAGTGACCCCGCGGGGATAAGGGCTGTTTCAGTGCTCCTGACCTGATGAACTCTGCAGTGAGGAAGGTTTTACTCAGATGGTCAGCTGCTTTTTTTTGGCAGTTTCCCTTGTCAGTAGCTGAAGCTTTTATTTTAGGACAGATGTCGTTTGCTTTGTACATATGCCCTTTATGGTCATCTTTGACTCAGATGTCACAAATATGTGAACTGCTTTGACTCTGGAGGGCTCCACCTCTGTTACATCCATCTTTAACTTCCACTGGTTGTTTAATACAGATCTGAAAAACAGATCAGCTGTGGTGATCTGTGACTACGCTGGGGTTGCACTTTTAGATACCACTTAGATGCTGCTTCAGGTGACAAAGAAACAAAAAAACACTGGAAATTCTCACAAAAAGTCCTGGTATAACATTCATACAAGGGAATGTACTTGGTTTGTCAGTATACTGGAAATTTACTTAAAGGAGCAGCATGTGGGATTTGGTGCCCTCTACTGGTGAAGTTACGACCAACTGGATACGTTGGAAACGTGAAAGTTGCTCTCTGCCTCATTTATACTCCCTCTATGAACAAAAATAGAAATGATTGTGTCAGATGCTGTCAAACGTTGCAGCCCTCACACTCCCATCCTTCCTTCACGTCACACACTGGTGTCATGGATTAGTCGGGTTTACTGGAAATCTGAGTGGTAACTTGTTCCCCTGTTCGATAAAAATCAAAATTTGGGAACGACAGACCAGCTGAATGTTGGTAGAGAAAGTTTTATGTGCAGCAAAGAGCTCGTATCGGCAAAGAGACAAGATGCGTACATAAGAAACAATTGTCTGGGGGCAGCATTACAACTCTGTCGTTTCAGCTGAGAAAGTTTCTACATGTATCTTTGATGGATCAGAAAGTTCTTCATGTAACTTCTGATAATATGCAGACACAGTTTAAGATACACAAAATGTGCTTGAAAAGAAAATGATGATCATAATAATGCAGCTTTATTTTCTTCTAACATCCCCTGAACTGGTTTAGTTTGAGAAAAGCTGAAACTAAACTGGTTACTACGTATCGATGTCAGGAACTAATTTTCTTTATACCTCCTAGTTTTTGTATCAGATTTATTCTAATTCAAAGAGAGACTCTGCATCACTCTGACTCAGTAGTCGAATTAAAGAACCAGACGAGCTCCACGTTAAATATTTGATTTCCAAAAGTTAACAGAGCTTTACTTGGCAATACACTTTTCAAATTAAGGCAATTTAAAGGTGCATCCCGGCATAATTTTTGCCATATGGATGCAATGTAGTGCTGCAACTAAGTGAACTGAGAATGTGACATTAGTATTTATCAATAATTAATATCTTCACTAAGCCTGATGCTACTCAGAGATTAGAGGCTGCATGGTGGCGGGTTGTACCGTTCGTCTCAAACTACAGAACTTATTTTCTCAGTGTAAACTAACAGGAAATGAAGCACAGGAGCCATATTTATATCACAGTGAGTAGCTGGTGATGGTTGGGCAGCCATTAAAGCTGTTGAGGCTTCTTCTTCTTTGTTCCTTTAACTTGTTGCATGTGAGCTTTACCTCACAACTCTGCCCCTGTGGTTTCCTGTGGTACTGCTCTGTTTGCTACATCTGGCTACACATCTGCAGTCTCTCTGTTGACGCATTGAAATCTGATCATACATGATGCAGGACACTGACAGCTGACATCCAAGAACATAAATGAGTTAAAAGGGTCAGCATTCATTTTGTTTGATGTGGGTTACTGTGGAAAAGTCCAGCTGCAGCCTTGTCAGGTGGGACTTCTAGTTCACTTAAAAAAAAGCAGAAGGTTTTCAGTTTTATGCAATTTTACACTGACAGCAAAGCTCTGAATGATGTATTACAGTGTAAAATTGGTTATTTTCCTTGTTCTTGAATGTATCTCTTCACCTTAAGCTGCTCCTCCACTCTGAACTCATCCAGTTTCGAGTCCAGACAGATTATTTATGTGGACTTTAGAAGCATGTAGAGTCCTGGATTGGGGCTCCAAATTTGGGCCAGAATAAAGTCTGCTCTCATGCTAATTTTTCCCCCTCAAACCACACCTTTCACACTTCCTGTAGCTTAAGAAGTACAGAGCTATTTTCATCTCAGGATGGTTTGTCATATATGATTTCATGCAGAGGCAGCTTTTCTCACCATTTGAAGTCAGAGAGGAGTCATATAAGGTGAGGTGTGATGGCATGTGGGGTGATGAAACAGCTTTGTGACCAAATTTTTTCCCTCTTTTCCTTTAAATAGATAATGGAAGAATTCATAAGGTGGTCCACAAAGGAGGGGATTTTTTCATCATTGCAGAGTATCAACCATTTAACACCACAACCCACATTCATAGCATGTTCTTTCAACCCTCCTCCGTAAGTAACACCTTACGCGCAAAAATCCTCTCCACCGAAACAAGAGAGTAGTTGTTTTATACCTGTACAAAGGTTTCTGTCTTCCTTCCCATCACTCTCAGTTCCTGCTATTTCCCCTAAACGCTGTCTTACAAACCCTACCGCAGAGATGATTATACACAGTACCGGTTCACCCAATACGCACAACACGCACGTTGCAGAGCAATAGAGGCGCTGTGACGGGGTAAAAAAATAAATAAATAAATAAAAACAAAAAACCAAGACACCGTGACAACGTTAAAGCAACGATGGTGCTGCTCGTCATGCGTGTGTCGCACATTTCCCGCACATCAGGCTAGAAAGGAGAAGTGGAAGATGAAGCGGAACTACCCCTCGGGGAACGACATAACAGGGGCGGCTGCGCATGTTGCCAGCTTCTATAAGTTGTAGTCATGCAGTTCTAACACTAGCACAAAATGGAAAGTATTGGATAAATTAAGACTATTTGATTTTGTTTTGTTGGACAACTCACAGGCAAATATAGATGCAGATAACTTGTAAGAATATAAGAATAATTCAAACTTGTAAAAGAAATCTGACAGTTGTGCTAAATAAATTATAATTTTATAATAAATAATAATATAAATAATTACCCACATTTAAAGATTATAAAAGTAAAATCATTAGATGGAGTTGAATTAATATATATTATAGGTGCTATGCTAAGTTTCTTACAAGCAGCAGCACAGACTTCAGTCTGTCAGCCAGAGGAGGGACAGAGCCAGGTTCATCTAGAACCAGGTTCATCTAGAACCAGGATCATCTAGAACCAGGATCATCTAGAACCAGGTTCATCTAGAACAGGCACAGACAAGCAGCATCATCATCCAGTGCAGGCACAGCCACAGATGA
>JBBDHI010000001.1:28629645-28639989 GCA_037177115.1 Craterocephalus stercusmuscarum
GAAAGGGTTAAAATTGTTGTAAAAATTCAACAATTACTTTTTTTTTCTACTAAATATGTTTCAACTTTGACTGTGACTTATTGTGCACATTTTAAATAATCCATCACTGTGTTCACCTTATTTTTCTTAATGTTCAATAAATGTTATATTATTAACTTTTTCCTTGTTGTCTGTCTTGCATCACCTCAGGATTTGCATCACCACAAAGAAAACACACTTGTGTGTCCAGAGTTGAACAAACACTGACAGGGTTGAAAACTCTTTCTCAACTTATCCTTCGACACATCCTGAACGCCACATACCGGTTAGGTTGCAAAGTGTGTCTGAGGAAACCTGTTGCATCAGTCTAAAAGATCATTACTTAATATCAGGATTTCCGAGTTTAGGTGTTTTGTAGAAAAGTAACACGAACTCATGTCCTTTTATCAAACCCACCCGCAACCCGGTGCAGGCCCATATGGAGAGGAGTGCATCAGTAGGAGAATAAACCAGATGCTGGAGAACCTGCAGAGAAATTCACAGCAGAAAGGCTCCAAAGTGAAGCTTGAAGCAGGAATTGACTTGCTTTGGTGCCAAGCCCACCATCGAGCCATTTCTTGTTTATACATTGCAAAAGTTTCCATGGAAACATGCCATGTTGAAGTGTGAACTAACTTCCTAAAGGTGGAATAACAGAAAGAGGAACTGGTGTAAACGTTTCGCCACCTCTGATCATATCAGAATGGAAAAAATGAGACAGGTAGACAGAGGAAAGTAAGATATAAAGTAAAACTTTATCATGACATACAAGTTTAAAGCCCTGAGAACCATATCTTTATATTAACTAATATGAACAAAACTGAATGTGTGAAAACCACTTTGGAAAAGTGCTCCTCTTAAATACAATCAGCACAAACCAGTTTTTACAAGCATTCATGTGTTTTGTCCCATTTTTTTTCTTTTAGTTTGCTTTAATCAAAGAGAAAACTATAATAATATCAGTAATATCATTATTATCATGTCCATAATAATAATAACAGTACAAAAATATGCACAAACCCCACAGTTGAATTAATATACGGAGCATTGTACAAGCCAAAACAACAACATAAAATCGATAAATGAGGTATTCGATAACCACTTGCATATGCACCTGCTTTTACACAGATCAGGTTAGTTTTTAAACAATTTAAAACTGAATTTACTCCAAAATCAAAAAGACAAAAAGGTTCTGCAAACTTCCAACTTCACAGCTTCCTGAGTGACGAGACCTCGCCTGCAGTTACTGACGACAAAAACCTAAAAATGCAACACCAAATCCAAAGAAGCATTCAGCCAAGCGACCGCGGCCTCCGCCGCTACTCCTCCCTCAGCGCAGCTTCGACAGTGAATGCGACGGCCCGCTGCTCTGAGGTGTAGCTGTACGACAGGCTCGACACATCACATGCAGAACAGCTCCTCCACGCGGCGAGACGCGTGCAGGTTAGTGAGGTGACCAGAGGGCTGCCGCTTCGAAGCCCACACACCGGAGAAGAAAAGTGAATGACCAACCCTCAACACTTTCCACTCTGTGATCAGAGACCAACAAAGTGCTCTTCCACAGCAGAGGACGCTGGGCAGCTCCCAGTGAGCAAACTGGAACTGTAAGATGAACGCTGGAGAAAAATGTTCCCATTTAAATCATCAAAACTTGTGTTTCTGCAGCGTCCCATCTCCTTATCTATCAGATGCAGCAGTGGCGCCACCTCCAGCATCTTTACTGTTATTACATATATTCTCACTGGGGTGACGCCGCTTGCACACACTCGCACACGCACACATACAAAGGCAGTGAGGCTACGCTATCAGTCTGTGGACTAAGCAGATGAAACAGAGGGCTTGGACTTAGAAAGAGGAAAACGTTTTAGTTACACAGCCTAAATGATTAAGTTTAAACTGTTACTAAAAACAAGAAAACAGAAAAAAACCCACACAAATAATCATCAAAAACTTCGCTGTTAACACAACAGCGTGGTTGACAGCTGGTGTCAAACATCTGATGAAATTCCCAAAAGAAAAAAGAAAAAAAAAAAGAAGTGATGAGTCTCCTAAAGGATTAAACTTTAAGAGAGAGACTTTTCCCGGCCAGTTAAAAGGTGAAACCTGCACTGACCAGATCTCACCTGCAACTACTTTTAAGGCAGCATCTATAATTCTCACCCTTATAAAACACAGCGATGTGTCCTACAGAGATGTGAAGGGTACACCGAGGGCCCGACTGCAGCGGCCCCGACATTCCCCGACTATAATCTTCACAGCGTGACGTCTGCAAGACCTGACGCACAATGGCTAAAAATACAATCTAGTAAAAGCACCAAGGATGTCCACCTGATCACTCTGAGCTTTATACACAGGTAAATGCCTCACATCCGACACAGGTAAAGCTAGAAAATCCATTTTCATCCTTTTTGCTGTTCAAAAATGCAAAAAAAAAAAAAAAAAAAAAAAAGTTATTTTCAAAGGGAAAATGTATCTTACCACAAGAGGAACGATATAATTCTCCTGCGTGTGAATCATCAGGAAGTGTGTTTTTAATGACGGGGACTAGAAATGTGGACTGAAGGGGATTACAGCCAAAATGTTGTACAATTTAGAAGCAAGTTAGTTCAGAGGCCACATTTACGGGCATTTATTACCATCTGCTAGTCAGATCTATGGATGTATATACACTTTAATTCATACTTTGTTATTTTCCAGTAAGAAAAGTCATGCCCTATACTGTAAAAGATGATTCACTACAGCTCACCTGAATGTGTTTTTACTTTTTTTAAGGAAAAAAAACTGAAAAGAGTCAGCTGAGAGATCAGAAGAAAATTTTCTGCAGCCGATAAGAGACACAGAGTCGCCTCTGTACTGACCACAGCATGAAGGAGAACCAACCTGGTTAGTCTTTGGTGTCTAGCTGTGCAATAACCAGAGGACTGAGGTGTCGTAACACTGGTCACATGATTGTACACATGCATATCGTCTCAGAAGTGACCTGAAAGAAGAAGCCGACTGTGACTTCTGAGTCTGTGGTCAAATTCGGGGTTAACCTGACCGCTCAAGAATCCTGCAAATCAAACGTCAGAGAGAAAGGATCCTTTCTGCTCTTCTTCCCTGAAAAAAAAAAAAAAACAACAACAACAAACAAACAATGCAGATATCTCACTCCCATCGGACAAACCCCCCCCCCCTTCAAAAAAAGAAGCAAGCATGAAACAGGTTCTACAAGTCAATACAGGAGAGAGACAGCGAGCCCCTCCCAACTGCTTGTCCCCAAAAAACCACCCGCAGTGTGTCGGACCGTCCACGTCAGTGTCAGTTCAGGCAGGATTTGTGGCGCCGAGTTCAGAGGCTTTGCAGCCGAGGTATGTAGTGTAGCTCTCCCTTCCAGAGAGTCTGATGAGGTATTCCTGAAACAGTCGCGTAGTCTTGTGCGTTCTTCACATATGAATCCCCCTTAAATTAGCAGTGATTCCTTGCAGTTTGCTTCCTGAGAGAGACGCCCTCCAGAGGCCGGGATGAGGTCTGAGAACTGTGACGACGACGTCATCCCGCTCCGCGCTCGGCTCGGCGGGCGGCGTTCACTGGAAGGAGGACGCGAGCGAAACGGGGGACGACAGACTCGATATGACATTTAGACTCTGACGTTGTGGCTTGTGATGCCTCGGTATCACCTCTCCGTACCTCTTAGGGTGGAGCCGCGAGCTCGGGGTAAACTGGGCTGGTTGTTGGTGGATGAGAGTTGCTGTCACCCCCCACCCCACTTCCTTCCCTCCCCCAGCTTTGTGCGCTAATCCTTTAGAGACAGCTTGTGCGGACCTGCGAGTAACTGATGTATACTTCCAACCTTTGCCACGGACTTCGCGTGATATTAGCTGAGGGCAGTAATGAAATGAGGTATTTAATGTGCTGATCTACAGCATCTAATCAGTTTGAGTTCAGTAAGTAGCTACAGTGTGTTTAATAAACCTGAGTGGCCTGGGTTGGAGGCCTATTGCTGTGAGGTGGGGGCTCCGTACGTGAGCTTCCCATTGGTGAGAGTTACCCAACTTCCCCTGATTGCAACTAGGTCAAAAAGAATACAAAAATAAAGCTGATTCAGGTTAAATATACTACAGCTCCTGAGGTAAAGACACCACTGCAGGTTACTTGATTTGAGGTATGTAAAAAGAGAAAAGAAAAAACAACAACTTAAAATCATTCTAAAACACAAAATCAAAGACAACAAAATGGCAACAAACAAACAAAATGTCCTAAGATAAAACTTTTCAAGTTCAATTGTGAATACGCCTGTCAGTGGGTTTTGGCTGAGCTGATTGTGTTTAGCATGTACTCTAAGATTATCATGGGTATGAGTGTGTGTGTGTGTGTGTGTGGGGGTGTGTGTGTGGTTGTATGAATGTGTGTGTGTGTTGGATTAGATGCATAGCAGTGCGTCTGGGCGTGTGTCGTCATAATATTCTCGGGCTCTATGTTCATGATTGGACAGCCAAGAGGTTGACAGCGTTGATGAGGTATTTGTTGTGCAACAGTTCGTTATTCTTATCGGTTTCTCATTGTACTGTATATCCATGCTGGGGGCCTCTCGGAGGAGCAGAGACCTGGGGCGCAGGAACACAACGGGAGGCTTGAGTTAGGGCGACCCGCTGGGGGCCGGCTCAGCTGAGCTGGGGCCCTTGGAAGAGGAAGAGGATGTGGGGCTGAGGGTCTGAGCCTGCGGCGCGGAGAAGCCGAAGCTGGTGCTGGTTCCAGCGGGGGAGGCTGAAGCCGCAGCAGCAGCGGCGGCGGCAGCAACGGCAGCAGCCGACACAGCGGGCCCCGGGGCCCCAGCAGACTTCTGGGCAAACAGGGTTCCTATGAGAAAGTGAGAAAACAGTTAACCCTGCAGGGACGAGGACACGCCGGTGCGTCTAGATCGTATTTAAGACGACGTAGCAGCAAGACGCAACGCCAACTTAATTCCACAGGACAGACCTCACACTATAAAACTGTTTTTAAATCGTTTTGTTTGACCAAGAAAAAACAAAGTTATGATCGAAAATATACACACTTTTTTGTGTATTTTAATAATGTTGCATCCTGATGTACTTGTACTCGATAAATTGGATCGATACCAGATCCGATCCCAATTTATTATTTTAGTTATGTTGTCATTTTTATTCATATTTTGTTTTCTATTTATTTCACCATCGTTTGTTTTAAAAGCTGAGAAAAAAATAAAACCTGTCATTTTGTTAGTGTGGTTGAAGTATTTGTATCGGTACTCGGCATCGGCAGGTAATCAGATTATTAGTAGTATTATTGCTTCCTTATATTTTACTATAGAGTTTGATGCCTGTTTGATGCAAGCAGAAACTCATAACTACGTCTGGCAGAAGGGTCTCCTATTGGTTGGAAAAAGCACCACATCAACCAATCAAAAAATAGTCAACTAATACATGTCATGTAGTTGCTAGGGGGAAAGGGGAAGTTGTGGGAGTGACAGTGAAAAGAGAGGCGACGTGATCAGAGCCAGTATGGAGATTTGACAGATTTGTGAAATTCACTGTGTGAAGCGTAAAGTTATTATCCTCAGTGTGAAGATTTGTAATATTTTTTCTGCAAAAACCAGCTGTCTGACAATATTGTGTAAATAAATCAGCATTTTAATGTAAATAGTTGTATATAACGGTTATTGGCCACATTTATACACGATTTACATTTTCAGTCATAAAAATGGTTCGTTAGGCATTTTTGTGGTTTTGACAGTAATATATTTAATTTGTGTGTTTTAGTGTGATTTCAGGTCCAGTATTTTGATACATTAGATTAAAATGACAAAATAACTGTAAAACCAAACAAGGCATGTTAAAGTCTATTTAAAGGTGAAATATTAGCATAAAATCAGAAGTGGTCAGAAACAGCCATTTAAACTCTAGTGCCACCTAACACACCCACCTGAGTAGATTGTGCCATTAACTTCCACTGACACGGTGATGCTGGCATTTCCACTGGTTGAGATGCTCAGAGACATGTCCTGCTGCTTCTCTTCTGGACAAACACAACAGATTCATTGGTTATCTGAAATATCACGTTAATATTCTAGTAGACTAATGAGTTAAATGTGGTTAAAGAAGGTCTAAAGCTCAGAGCTGTGTATATTAGGTATGGCTCGCCCTGTTCACTGGCTGTAGGATCATAATGATGTTGGCAAACTAAAAGGCATACTGAGAGGTGGAAGGAAGACATTAAAACAGCCAACAGTTAAAAAATACATGATAAACAAAGATCTTTATGAATATTAAACAGAAAATGAATCAATCAATCAATCAATTCATTCTGCTGATGTTTATTGATGATGAGTTGAGCAGATTCGCTGATTTCCCCCAGTTTGTTTATTCTGCCTTTTTTTTTTCCACATAACCTTTATTTATGAACATTTGCACTGAGAGTTGTCTACTCAAATGAATAAAAACAATAAAAAAACAAAATAAATGACATTTCTACAAGAGATAGAACAAATCTCTCTCTGCACTGCTCGCAGGAAATGCTTACCAGTATCCATAGGACTGGTCTACCAGTATCTTTATAACCACAGCAACACTGACCTCTGGTGGTGATGGTGGGCGCTCCCAGGCGCAGGTTCATGGGCATTTGAGAAGCCATAGCCAGGAGGTTATGCTGGAAAGCCTGCTGCATGAAGCGCTGCTGCTCCTCCGCCAGGCGGGCCATCTTCCTCTCCGGCCCTTCTCCTCCGCCGCTGGTCTCCAGCTTTTCCCTGAGCTGCTCCAGTGTGGCGGCTCTCGCCAAGCCAGCAACCTGCTGCTGTCCCAGCGACAGTGCGATGGGAGGCCTCGCCGCCATGATGGAAGGGGTCAGGTCATCTGGAAGACACAGACGAGGATCGCCTGCGTGAGTACAGTTCAGGTCCATCTTAGTCACGTCTCATTCAGCGGGAAAAGAACAATAAAATTTGCTCGATTAAAGACTAAATTACATCCTCAACTCTTTTATAACGGAACCTTGACTTGAAAAGAATTAAAGACCAAGCAGAGCTGGTTCAGCCATGCAGAGCATCCAGTATGATCACATGAAACAACCCATTACTCAAACCAAACCATGGATATTGTCGGGGTCAACAGCGGAGTCACATTCCACCCAAGTCAAAGTGACTTCAGATAACGCAGCAGAGTAATGACAGTTATCAACAGGATCCTCTTGATGTGGACTGGAAGCTTCAAAGTTCATGCAGTGGCCCTCCTGGTGTGGGAACCATGTTATTTATCAGTAGTAAAAAGGTGAGTGCTCCCATCGGCCTCGGGCACAACTGGTTCATATGGACCTTGAAACACCTGGATGGACTACAAACACGCAGTCACACACTAAAAACGCTGAAAACGTGCACATACACACACTAACAGCAGGATTCGAGTGGGAATCAGTAACATGTGGTTATTCATTTGCAACAACCAGGCAAAGGGAGGGGCTCTGATTAAATAAAAAAATTAAGGGCGGAAAAAGTATTAAGCTCAATGTTTGAGTTTTTCTCTGTTTTTGACTCGATGGATTCTGTAGTTTTTCCGGATTGCAACAGAGGGCAGCGTTTCTCTACTGATGCTCACATGAAAAACTACAACAATCCAACCTTCACAATGCACATAAAACCATCTGAAGTTACCTTTACCCAGCCTTGATTTACTCCGAAATCCTGAACCTCAGCCTGTGCGCTTTTTACACCTTTCATCTACATTCACATATTTCCATTTATCAATCAAGACATGCAAGTTTTTAAACAAACATCAAACTGTTGCCAGAGTTCAAAAGTGAGAGGCGGTGTTAATTTACAAACCTTGAAAGCGCATACCTTTCTTCATAGAAGGCCCCGGTGAGGCCTGCAGGCCGTTGAGGGCCACTGAGGTCCCTGCACCCAGACCTGGAAGGTGCATCTTGGGAGGCGAGAGGATGTGGGGGGCTGTGCTGGGAGAGGGGGAGAAGCGGAAGAGGCTGCTGCTGTAGCTCGGACGACGACCTTCACGCCGGTTACTGTCGATGGCCGCCTGCAGCTCGCCAGGGGAGCTGAGGCCTTTCCTCTCGCACTCGTAAGGGTAAAGGTATTTCATGTACCTGAGGACGAGAGCAGATCACCCTTTAGCCAAAGTCTTAAAGGCACACATGCATATAAAGTCTGCGCCCAGAACAAAAACACAGAGCAACAAGCAAATCTTTACAAATAAATGTTTAATAACAGGACAGGGTTGCAATAAAAACCAAAAGTATAGCTGCTACTGTACAACATGCAACATGTAGCTTCAGTTTCTGTCAGAGATTATGTATCATTCAGGATAAAAAAAACAGGAACTCTCGCTTTTTATTCACCGTATCACTCTCACGTGATTCTGCTTCAGTCTCTAGTCCTTCATCCACATCACACTCAGTCACACGGCCAAACACATAAATGGTTCTGGTTTCTTCTGGAGCTGCATCAGTTGTGTTTCTATTTTTAGACATTGTGACAGTAATTTAGCCTCTTGTTTATTAGATAGTTACAGTACTTAGCAAAAGCCTCAAACCAGGCTCCATTTGCTTCTATAATGGCAGGAGATGTGCAAAGGAAAGTGTAAACTACAGAATATGAGACAAGAAAGACGAGGTCATGATACTAAAGGCTGGGAAATCTGTATATGATGTGTCCGGATGTCATATCCCAGTTTTTAAGGAATATTTCTCCAGGCTAATTAAAGGATTTTTGAATGTTGATTGTTTCCGTCTCCTTCAAGTTGATCCCATAACTATGTTTTTGTTTGTTTTTCGTCCCCTGCCTTGTCAATTTCCCTCAAATGTTCAAAGGGACACTACACATCCTGCTGATATATCTCAAGCTTTCAGTTAATGTCTCTTTGCTACTCAGCAAAAATATAACTTTATGTTGGTCAAACTGTTTTCTGTGGCATTTTAGGAGATAAAACTAAATCCGTGACAGGCTTTTGTTTATGTGGACTAAACACTGGTTCAGCCCTTGTGTTTGGTGTAGTTTTTAAGCTAAAATCATTCATAGGTCCTTCCTCTGAAAATGGTCGAGAGCAAAGATAAAAAAATTTGTGAAAAGCAGCATTTTTTATGTTATGTACATGTTTGCATGAAGCCATGTATAAAATGTGGGAGTTTAGCGGTACATGTATCTGTATTCAGATTGTTCAATACGGAGCACAGTAGTACCAAAGTTTCCACACAGAAGAGTAAATGTGTTGCGATGTAGCTTCTGGCTAACAGACGTTACAGCTAGCAGGAGTTTCAAGGAGAAACCAGAGCTGAAAGACTCACATCCATCTTTAAAATCTATTGTTTGGGATCATTTTGTCTTCCCAGTAAAGGATGTAAACAGAGAAGATGAAAGCAGTTTATCGGACTAAGTGCTTGTGCTGAGCTGTGCTGGAGATCCGTTTACCCTGTAGGTCCGCCCCTCCACAAAACAGTTGTTTTAAAAAACGCGTCACAATCTTGCATCTAATCATGTTACTTTATATATTACAGTGTACCATTAAAAGTTTTCCTTTGGTGAGAAAACATTAAATTAATATTAGCACAAGTTTGAGTGATAATCTTTATCTTTCTTCTGTTACATCCCTCCCTTATACGTACGTTCAGAGATTCTGATACTCTTTTCCCATTAAAAGAGGAGACTTATCTCTACTTATGCCTTACATTTGCTTATTTAAAAATATTTCACTGGAGAATTTACTGCAAAGTTTTTTTTAAAACATCACGAAACATGTGTCTGTTTAAACGAAAGTTAAGTAGTTTTTGCTGTTTGTTCCCTTACTGTATCAAAACCAAACTGACCTTCAAACCGAGGTACTACTGCAACATATTTTGCTCCAACATAATGCCCCTAATAAACGGGTGTAATATGTGCATGAAGATCTGAATATACAGGAAAAAGTTTGATGACTGCTGATTATGATAGATATACGTTTATTCCTGACTATTGATGACATGTTGAGACTGTTTTTTACTGTATCTTTGAAAATGCAATAAAGATTTAAAGCGGACATATCATGCAAAATCCACTTTAAGCCCTTAAATACCTGTTTTTGTCTTTTTCGAGCATTCAGGAGTGCAGAAAAATTTAATTTATTCACTCCCGTTACTGTGTATATATCTTATTAGTCTGTTTAGTTTTCTCCATTCACTATTATTTTTTCTTGTCTATAACGTCAGAGTATTTGCTGCGCTTCCACTAAATATGGTCATATACTAACAACGATTTCAGACCAAAGGATTGCAATTTTACTTCATATAAACCATAAATGAATGATTTACATGTGAAAAGGAAGGATTTAAAAGCATGATATGTCCACTTTA
>JBBDHI010000001.1:28728182-28742336 GCA_037177115.1 Craterocephalus stercusmuscarum
AGTGCTTTTCTAGTCTAAAAATATTTGTCTTTTATTTATTACGTTTATATCTTTAAGTCCTATAAAATCATTTGTCTACTGCAATTCCTGCCTTGTTAGAACACCCAAATACCACACAAAAGTTGACCATTTTGGCGTTTTCTGCTTCACCGAGTGTACACAGCTAACAGCACACAGTAGGTTGGTCCTCCAGCATGGCGGATCGACGTATGTCACGTGACTTCTGACATCATGTGGAATGGGTCTATACCAGCATAATCAGTATCACTTTCTTTTGCTCTGTTAACGCTGTAACATTCAAGGAAAAAAATAATCATGTTCTATACTGACACCACTTCCTTCACTCCAACCCGAGCATATAAACCATTACATCACTGTAAACTAACCACAAAATTACCAAAAATGGCTCATTCATTTCTTTGTTTATGTTTCCTTCTTGTTTGCCAGACAGTCAGCAACTTGTGTTTTCTATAGCTCTGAGTAAAATAACCAGTGCATGTGCTGTTTTCCCAGTAAAGCACACACAGACATGCCTCTGTAGCCATAGTTTGGCTGTTGAGGGCCAGAAAACAAATCACACAAGAGTTTGACAAAACTGATATTCGGACTCTGTCTTAGTTTGTAAAGTTCAAATAAGAGACTTACTGCTAACAAGGTAGCATCTTGTGCTGAGCGTGCCCAGAAAGCAAGTTTGCCAAACTCATACATGATATTCTATTGAGACAGTCTTCAGGTAAAAGGTGGAGGCATCCTTTTTTTAAAGAGGTAAATATGTTTTGAGAGCTCTCATTACTTTAAAGGTCCAGTGTCTAGCATGAAATGACATCTAGTGGCAAAAATGGCAAATTGCAACAAACTGAACGCCCACTCTCAAACTTCTGTGGCTATTAAAAAGGTTTACTGGAGTGTGTTTTTTTCTTGATGGGTTACTCCAAACAAATAATGTGGCAAAGAGGTACTAAGAGCAGAAACTCTGGAAAATACTGGGGTGATTCCAAGTTGATAATAATATGGATCTCAAATCAATTCAAATTAAAATAAATAAAATTGGATTATTATTTGCTTATGTCAAAATTGCTCTTCTGCGATTAAAACTTAAAAAAAATCTTACAATTCATGTATATAGTGGAAAATTGTATAAATGCAAAAACATACCAATCTCCATATCTGGGAGCTAAATTCCAAAACATCATGTTAACACGGTTTGTCTTATCAGTATCTCAGTTTATAATGTATGAGTGCCATCTTGTGGGTAAGATTCCCAGACCAATGCCATGATCAATGAGTATCAGAGTAAAGCTAGCAGGTGTTAATTAGCTTAGCCTGACACAAAGTCAGATGACGAAAAAACTACCAGTCATACTGCATCTAAAGCTAAAAGGCTCAACCCACCAAAACTTAATACTTACAGATCATCATGATCGTTGAAAAAAGTTAAAAAATAAAGCAGTACTGGCCAGTTTCACACAGCTCATATGTGAAACCACAATATGCAGTTTTGACACTTTAAAATTCACAAATATTAAACTAAATAGGATTTAGGAGCTTTTGTTATGCCAGTAACTAAGTTTTTATTAACTCTGGGCAGAGCCAGATGAGTTGATTTCCCGCGAGGCCGAAGTCCATTTACACATGAATCTTCTGACTAACTCTCTGAATAAATAATAATAATAATAATTATAATAATGATACCTAGCCAATGCTAAATTATAACCAAAAGATTTCTTTAGTAGAGTATGTACTTCAGTAACATTCAACATCAAAGCTGCAGATTTAAACCAAGCCATATCCCAAACCTTAGCCTCTCTTTCCAATAGATGCCACAGTGAGAAAGCAGAAAGGCAAAAAATAAAGATCTATTTCAGAGCTACTCACTCTGAAATACTACTGTATAAAAACGTGCCTCTTGTGGTGGGTCTTGCAGATAAACAAGTATTTTCATGCAGCTCAACATAAATAAAATATCATTATGAAAATTTTGCCACCAGAGTCCTCTAAACACCACAATGGAACTTTACCACTGGACATATCTTTTTCTGTTAGATGTTTTGCATGAGCCCAATAAAGTCAATAAATAAATATAAAATGTGAATTAAACCAATTTAGTTGGGTTTCCAAAATGTACATTTAACTGAGCAGGAGTGGAGTGGCTGATTTATTCTTTGGTTGGACTGAAGGGTGGGTGACAGGGCAGGTGCTTGGGTAGAGGTTAAAGGGTTGGTGGTTCCCATGGCCAAGATCCTTGTTGATGCTGCTACCTGCTGGAAGAGTTTCTCATCCGTTGTGGAATGAAGGGCTTTTGACGGCAACAAATCCAGTAACAGAAGACCATTTGTGCAAATGTTGCAGTTCAGCATGGTTCATGCATACTCACAATCTTTCACTTGATCTCAGTCTCAGTTTAAACAAAACAATTGCACTTGTGCATGCAGTGCTGGTGCCTGTTCAGAGAGTGTGTTGTTGTGGCTTCAGGGCCTGACTGCTCACAACACAGATCACCATGCTCTAAACACCAGAAGCAGGCAGATGGATAGAGAGGCAGGTATGCAGGCAGGCACTGAAACACATGCAGTCGGGCGACACAGGCAGCACCTACTTGTTACAGGGACATGAACATAGACCACAGAACTGTCCTAGATTGTTCAAATTCTTTTCTGCATCCATCATGTCCTTATTGATTTGGTCCATCCCCTCCTCGATGCGCTCCAGTTGTTCTGATTAGCAACACATTGTCATTTATCCCAGCAAAAGAACGAAAGCACATGGAAAGAGAAGAGAGGAGGAAGAGATCGCGGTTGGAAGGGAGGAGAGGGGAGGGGGGAGACAAAGGAGAAGAGACAAAAAAAAAGACATTGACTGTGACAAGAGAGACATCAGACATCACCACCACCACCACCATCACCATCACCAGCACTGGACAGGCAAGAGCTCGCAGCTCCTGGCCGGTACCTACTTTTTAATACATGGGCATATCAGACCACAGCATTGTCCTACATCTTTTAAATCTTTCTCGGCCTCCTTCAGGTCTGCGTTCACCTTGTTCATGCCCTCCTCCACACGATCAAGTTGTTCTGGTGAGGACAGAGGCATGAGAGCAGTGAAATAAAGCTGACTGGTTTGTGTGGAGGGTTGGCGCTCTACACTACTTTGCAAAGGGCTAAATTATTTGGCTGGAGGCTGAAGGTAAAGCAGGCGACAAGCTCAAACTTCAATCATCCTTCATGTTCACCTGTGAACTTGTTCTCTTGATTGCAGGACTGCAACAGCTTTTTTTGCCTACCTTCACTCCATAGGACATTTTTCTTTTCTCAGAAAGTATTTCATCTGAGTGGCAGCGGCAGAGAGCTTCGTCCAGAGCTGCATCTGTGCATAAAACATGTAACCCTGCCACTTTGACTGTCTGATTGCTGCTGCATGTTAGTGGGGGTCGGAATACAAGATAAGAGAGAGGGGTCAGGAAGAATTTAAGGCCGCCGTAATGACGCAAACTTTTACAACTGAAATGAGTCCAGATGAGATCCAAAATGAATCAAATGTGAAAAAAGCAGAAAAGGAGAAAGAACCAAGCAGTCTGAAAAATGTAGTAGTTAATCACAAATCGATTCTGGACCAAAATGAATGAAAGAAATTGAGCCGTGTTCTAAACTTTCTCAGATGGTCAGTAGGTCTTAGTTCTACAGAAAGTTACTGTATCTAAGGTCAAATCCTGTTTGACTTGTTGTTGTAGGACAGAATACCTGTAGTCTTCCTGCAGAATGGGGACATTTTGTTTTTAAAGGAAACTCTTCAGGGTTTAATTATATACACTGTTATAGACGATTCATATGATCATTTAAAATGCTATTACTATTGTTCTCTGACCAGGTACAAAGGAATCCTTTTTATTCTTTACTATACCAGTTCATGTTCTCAGTATGGACATGTGATTAGATTACTAGGAGATGGATAAAATGAAATTCCAGATGTAGCATCTGGGTCCTGTTGTAGGTCTTTGTGAGACTTCACTTTGGCATACGGCACAAAGTGAAGTCCTGGCTGATTTTTTCAGGTGTCACTTCTTTTCTCCTCCACTTGTACAGTTTCTGGTCATATTCCCAGTTATAAATTATAAGTCTTCGCTAATCACCTTGTTGGTGCATACTGTTTACTTTGTGTCAAACTGTGTTATCAGGACTGTTTAATAAATGCAACTGAATATTTTTACACCGTACTGTCTTCTGGGCTTTGAAAAGTTCTGATTTAACAATCTGCCTCCTCCCCTTTTGTTTGAGGACCACAGAATGCTAGCCCCTATGCAAGAAAGAATCAGAGTAAGCATTTGTTATAAAAGGATCAAACTAAAGAACCTACAACTGGGTTTCATAAGTTTATGATAAAAAAACAGGACAGTGTCCACTTCGTGGTGTGCTTCTTTCTTAGATGTCCCCTGAGTGAAGGAGTGAAGTTTATAACGGGTACAAAAACACCCTGCAGCTGATTTATCAACCTGTTGCAAATAGAATTGCGCCTGCAAAACTGTGACAATAGCCCCTTAAATGTATTTTGTGCTTTTGCCTTGAATGAATCTGGTCATTTCTGCCAGAAGGCGCAAAATACTGGGAGGAGTAGATGCAAATAAATCAGCTTTGCAGGCACAATTTGATTTATCAAATGTGCAACTGATTGCGCTGTTTTTTTTTTCACCTACAAATGCTTTTGAAAGCCATGCGTAAACAGACTCGACTTGGAGCACAGACGGCCACAGCTGGATGAGAGCGATCAGATGCTGCGGGATAACAGAAGAGCATCAGTCTGATTCAGAATATTTTCTCATGACCAGCTTCATACAATGACTAAATAAAATCTTTTACAACAGCTACGATGTCATTAACAACATCAACAACGCTAAATATTCCTGGGCAAATTATCTAGCACTCAATATTTGGAATCTCCATAAATCAGGGCCAAAGTTACAGGAAACTTATGTCACACATTGGGGTGCTCTCCTCTTTCTATTGGCCTTTCAATCCTTGGTGTCCCAAGATGGGATGTTTTACACCTGAATCTTCTTACATCAATTCATCTCAACTTCTGTTTGGCACAGACTTTGTAGCAGCACATCACCTAGCACTTTTTATACTTGACAACTGACGACATATCTGAATATCTGCACGGTTCCATATTGATATGATCTCTGTATTAACAGTGTCAAAGAGAACAAATATAAATGTTAAAAATAAACCAGATAACAACTTATCAAGCTGACAATAGTGTACTGAATGTCTTAGTAATGGAAATAAAGTAAGCATCTTGGTTAAGCCATCAACATATAAAATGAAGTTGTTCACTTGAGTCGGGGTTATAGTCTATCTCTTCTAACGCTTTGTAATTTAGGTCAACATGCATGTACCAGCCAAGCAGGGGGGTGGGGGTGGGGGGTTCACTAGCTGCAGTGAGACCTCCACCACATGTAATACATCACTCCAAGAAATGACACATTTCCTCTTAAATGTGACCTGTGTGTGTGTGCATAATTGTGGGTAAAGGGCAGAGGGATTAGTGGTTCCCCAGTTTACAGCTTAATAAGTCTGTATCAATTACTACAGGCTTGACAAGCTATTACATCCTAATGTGTTTCTTTTTTATGGCTTAGGAGTGGGGCCTCTTGAAGCGAGCAAGTCCTCCAACAGTTGTCTTTAAAACCGCAAATACGTGAATCATACAGCTACACCCAGATAAAAAAGAAAAAGGTGCAGGTCAGGACGAAGTTAACCAAAAAATGGAAGGAGGATTAATAATAGAGAAAAGAAGAAAAAGGCAGAGCATGAGGGGGATGGGGGTCAGGTATAAAGGACATTAGCTTGGAGGCAGAGGTAATCTAAATCTGCCAATTGATTGGTGTCCTGTGATAGCTGCGGTGAGCTGTGCACCGTGGCAGCAATTACTCCGGGAGGCAAGAAAGAGAAGGGAAATAACCTATCTGTTCATTCGACAGGCCAATTAGGCAGCTGTGTCCCATAGGCACACAACTAAACACACAAACACACAACATGTTTACCATGACAACAGGCTCCAGAAAGTTTTTGTAGGTAAGATAGTAAAAAAAAATATTTATTTTTTATTCTCCCACATTCATGTGTATCTGCTTCCAAATAAGAGCAAATAAAACCCTAACAGCTTAATAATTTAAACAATACAGTAGTGGGTTACTGTTAGTAAGCTGCTGTCTTTTAGTTTACAGAAATCAGTGTTGATCAGAAGCTAATCCATTATCAAGAACACGTTTTGATTCTACATCATAAAAAATAAACAATCTCCACTGAGTTGAAAGTACTTCAAAACTATTCAAATGCTTCATTAGTCATTCTTGGTTCCAGTCCAGTGACTGTAAAATGTATGGACAGAACCTCTGCCATGTGACCAGTAGGTTTCTGAAGAGCTGAACTGTGCCTCGTTGGGAGGTTTCCACCATCGCCATCTTGGCAGCATTATGAGTCTCGTCACACCCAGAAAATACAAAAACGGGCAATGAGGTGGCGCTGGGAGGGGGGCTGTGATGATTGACACCCATTAAACTCTGAGCTGCCCATATCTACGAGCTAACCAAGCTAACCCAGAGCTAACTTGAGGTAACCAAGAGATAGGGGTAGGGGGCTGAAGCTAAGGCGTGCTGTTAGCTATCTAAAAACCGCGGTAGTGCTACACTCACGCTCCAAATTATGAAAAAACATCTAAAGAAATTAGTTTTAAATAAATTCATGAGTTGCCATGAAGGTAAATATGATCTAAAATGATTTTTTTCTGCTGGGAAGTTGGCCTTTTTAACATGGGGGTCTGTGATTGGTCTCCCTTTTGGAGCCAGCTCCCCGCAGATTGGGGTTGAACTGCAATTTTTGGCACTTAAACTTAGGCTTCTCATTTCTCCGGTCCAACCACATTTCGTAGTTTAATCCCCAATTCTCTGTGGTCATCGAAACTCAGTTGCAGGAGTTGGTGCTTTAAATATACCCTTATGAAATGGGATACCTCTATATGTAATATGATATTAATTTCCAGTATCTCATCCTCAGTTGTTGGGATCATTTAGCTTTCTGCAGTAAACCAGAGAAATGTGAGAAAACATAAAAGTCTTTAACACCTGGGGATGCTAGTTGATTAGTTTGGGTTAAATATATGATAGACTCCAAACAAATGTTGCTGTTGCTAGTCATATACAGTTAACATGTAACATGTTAACTATATGTGACATGTTTATATCACTCAAGTTTGGCTAAAACATTCTGTTTGGAGCATACGCTTACTTTGTCCTTGATGTGAAGGTGCACAGGGATATTATTACGTGGTTTATACAAGGGGTGAAATGCCATTGCCTTAATTTCCATCTTTAAATGCATACGGACACCGAGCAGCTGTAACATAAGCTGGAAGATGACCTTTCAGTTTCAGAAGGGCAAACAACAGACTGAATGTATCAGCCGATGCCTTATACACAGAGTGACTATTCTAACTTGACATGCAACCTTGCAATACCATAAATCATTAGTTAATTGGCTGTTAAGCAGCTAGTTCGGTCTCACCTGAGAGTGAGAATTTGCACCACTGGCACATGGTTTATTTAGGTAATGTGTAAATCTCCACACACTCATTAGTTCAGCCGTGTTTGAATTTAAAAACAGCTGGCACAGCTGTTTGCAGGAGGTCTCCATCTGCTGCTGCAAGCCACTAATGATTTGATCTTAAAAACACATGAGGAGCCCACAGTTTATTAAACAATGGCTCAAATTAGTGCATCAGAGTCTGAAATGCCCTGATTTATAATCCTCAAAACATTTCAAGCTTTCTTAAATAGTGGATCATCCAGACCATGGACTTGATAGGCTTTTCTCATAAACGTGGACCAAAATATAGCCTAATAGATAGGGATGCCATTATGAATCTGAGAAGTCACAGTTCTTGCCCTGTGGCTGAAAAGCACTTTACACATAATATGTAAAGTCATCAATGTGTATTATTCAGTGTATGTCCTTTCTCATGAGTGTAGAGGGAGGCTAAGCAGAGAGCAAGCTCCACAGCAACATCCAGTATAATCATGTTAGTCAAATAAGCACAGACTCTGGCAAATGTTTCTTTAAAAAAACATGACTGAAGCTTACAAGGAAACATATTGCTCTTCTCTCAGAGTAACTTCAGAACCATAAAGGTAATACTTCTTATTTCTACATGTTTATACTGGACATGCCGATGCTGTTATACAGTGTAAAACTGTAGCAAGAGAGTCAGGAGCAGGTTAAAGTAACAGACTGATCAGTGAGCTCTCCCTACTGACTTACCTCCCTGCTCATCCAACATGACCAGAGTCCTGATGCCGGCATCTTTACTCTAACAGACAGACAGAGGGAAAGAAGAAAAGAGGATAGGGGTAGGAGGAAGAGAAGTGAAGAGGAAAAAGAGGAATAAATGTGAAAGATAAGTGAAGGTTAACAGCAGAACAGAGCAGAGCTAACAGGACAGAAGTGGGTCATATTACAACTTGATATCACATTTTTTAAACTGATCGTGCACAGTTCAGCAAAAAACAAGATGACTTTAAAAGGATATTCTGACTTTTTTCTCCTCCCAAATGTTCAGGACTGCTCTTACATTTAGAATAAAGACCACTGAGGAGCGATTTAACTTTTTTTGTGGGGGAGAATGATGATGATGCAGAGTTGTCGTTTTCTTTTATTTGTACTGAGTCGTTCTAGCTTCAAAGTATTTCCAGTGTTTGAACTTGTTGCACTGAACTTGTGGCCCATCTGATGTAACAGAGTATTTAAAAAAATAACATCAAAGAGGGGAAAAAAGTAAAATAAAATACTATGGATAAAAAACTGATAACAAAGGTACTGTATATACTTAGGACTGTATCACATTTATGCAGACGATACACAACTTTATGTGTCCTTATAAATAGAATAGATTTTAATGTTCTTCTTGTTTATAAATCCTATTGGTATAGACCCCTTTGCAGCCTATGTCACTTGATCAACTGGAGGCAAAACAAAGTGAGGCTTGAAGTGACCACTGTTACCGCTGGCTTGGAAAATGTCATCTTGTGTGTTTTTGGTAAGTAAAAATACAGACTTGAAGTTTTACCTCATACTAGCCAATACAAGACAGGAAAATCGTAGACGGCTTTGGTTAAATGCGATTAGACGAAGGGATTGGGCTGAAAACTCGCTCGTGTTTGCAGTGCACACTTCATATCAGGTTAGTTTCACATGTAATACAGACTAACCAGCGTTTACAAGCTAAGGCCTCCAGCCCCGCCCAGCGAAATACGTCACATTGTTTACAAACTGCAAAGGGGTCTATAGGCCCAGAATACATCAGTGATATGTTCTGAGAATATACTGTAAACCTGCCAGAGCTCTTAGAAACAAAGACTCAGGTCAGCTGGTCCAGACCAGAGTCAAGACCAAACATGGAGAAGCAGCTTTTAGCTGCAATGTTGCAAACAAATGGAACAAACTGCAAGTAGAGATTCAACTCTCACCGAAAGTAGAAACTTTAAAATCCAGGTTAAAAACGTTTCTGTTCTCATACACATATGCATGAAGTCTGCACTGTATCTTTTAACTTATCTATCTTCTAATCTTTTTAATGTGACAGTGTGTGGGTCCTGTCACTGTGTGCCTCTGCCTGATCATGCGCCCTGGCTACTTGGCCACAGGGATTTCCCTTTGGCTGATTGGTCAGGGTGCATGGCTTGTAACCAGGAGGTTGTGGGATCGATCCCTGCCTGGGCCCTCTGTCATCCTGCTACATTCTGGCGTTGTCGGCAGGATGACGGAGGGCCTGGGTGGGGATCGATCCAACAACCTCCCGGGTGCAAGCCATGTGCGCTGACCAGTCAGCCAAAGGGATATCCCTGTGGCCAAATAGCCAGGGCGCATGATCAGGTGGAGGCACACAGTGACAGGACCCACACACTGTCACATTAATGATTTGTTTTTGTGTTTACATGATTTTATTGTAATTCTAGCTTGCTTTTTACAACATTCAAATTCTTTGCACTTTCTCTTATACTTTTAATGTTTATGTAAAGCACTTTGAATGGTCTTAACAGAAAATGTGCAATACAAATAAACTCACCTTTACAAACATGGCATGTTTAATTGGTCTGTTCTCACTGATTTGCCCCCAGTAATTACCCTCATTCCACTTTGGCTTATGAAGTTGCTGCACACTGTGACACACATGCATGGCCAAATGTATGCACAGGATGCTTAAGCTCTACATGGGCTTCATCTCATAACGACACACTTCAGTGAGCAAACAATAACTGCATTAACCACTATGCGTGGAACTAAACAACAGCTTTATGCTCTCCAAGAGCACTATGCCGCGTCTTAAGGATATTAAAGTCTACAGGCCGTTCAGTTTACGGACCACTTATTTTAGATCAAAGTGTGCACTGACCTTCTTGGAGCTGTGATAGACATCCGTACAGACATGTATCTGATATTAGCATCAGTCAAACTAACTGGAAAAGAAATGCCTGGCAGTTGCTTTGGATCTGTATCAGAGTGTGTTCAGAGATTTTCTTTCTGGATGACTGGAAATCAAATTAGGAGGAGAGCAGGTTTGTCATCTTTGTATTGGGGGGAAATAAGTGCTTCTGGACATTCAGCAGAGCAAATGTTTGCAGATAAATAAATCTAGAGCGAGAGCTGCTTGTTTACCCTAAAGGAATCATGGGAAATCAGAGACACACACACGGTGGCTTTGGCTTCAGAACTACAGGACAGGATATCCAACAACGCCAGCTGGCACAGTCTGGTGTAGTGACATCACTTCTTCATGTATGGCCAGTTAAACACACACGCACACACACACAAAGCCAGCTCTAATTCACATGTAACTGAGTCATCTGATGCTGATTACCATTTCCTCCTAAAATAATTCTCTGCCAAGAAAATGAACACGGAAGGTGTTTTCAAGAGATGAACAGATATGAATATTTCATATTTTATTTCACATCTATGCTTAGCGGCAGGACTGACAAAAAAACACACTTTTCAAATGATGTGAATTTTAATTAAGCATATTTGACTGATAATGTCAGAGCAAATCTTGTCTTCATTTTCTTTCTTTGTGCTCTGCTCTGAAACCTTTACTGTTAAAGGTGTTTTTGAGAGGCTCGAGGTGGGCCTGTGTCAGTTACAGTTATGGGGATAAAGACAATTGGTAGTGATCGTCCAATGAGATCTCCTCTCTCCTGCCTGGTGGAATCTATTTTAATTCAGTTACCAGTACACCAGTGAGCCCAACATGTCCACCCTTTGCTCTGCTATAGGTCAAACAGAAGCTGAAGTGATACCTGACACTTCACATGGAAATACTGGAGCAATACTTTGGAGTCAAATTTTTTCAATCATAGAACTGATTAATTTTGCCCTCTTTCTTATCCTTAAGTTGGCTTTTCTGAGTCTTTGTCTGGTTAACCGCCAGCTTTCCTTCCCACCTGTGTGCAGTCACAATTACTCTCTCAGTATATTCTTCCTCTTATTTCTACTGGCTACTAATTTGTGTTCAGCAGAGGAGTTTTTAGTTGAGTTTTGCACTTTCTTGCCTTTCCTGCTTCTTGTTTTAGTTTTTAATTTCCCATAAAACCTATTTTACTTGTATTTAAAGCATGAGCAGATATGAAAAGGTTATGTACACCAGCTTTCACACAGAGTTGTATATCTAGAAAAGCAATAAAAAAAGAACAAGTCTTCAGAGGGACCCATCTCAGAAACTTTTTTCTGGCTCCTGCTGGCAGCAAGGTGTGAACCAGACACTGCGCTGACTCTGTGAGGTTCCTCTGATTCATTGGATCAGTCCACTGTTACCCCCATCTCAGCCTGCCAGTCTGTTCATTAAATCAAATTTTTACTAGGCTATTCTTAGCTCATCCTTAAATGATCCCTCACGGATATTTCTCTGTTCAATTCAGTTGTTTCTATGAAGCGTCCACTCATGGTTTAAAAGCTCTCAGGCTCTTAATATGAGAAAACCCAACAGCTCCATCTGAGCAAACACATTGCAATAGCGGGAGGAAAAGGTCTTTGTGGTAGAAAGACAAGTCCAACAGAAGCAGATGCACAGAGTACGGCCACCTGTAGCAGCTGGCTGGATGACAGGAAGTCATGAGGAACAGTCTAACAAACTCTCCTATCCATAGATGTTTACAGCTGACAGCTGCTTAGATTACACCAAGCCTTACTCGGTCCACAGATAAACTTGCCATCATCTTTAAACATTGCAAACAAAACTGTTTTATTTATCTGTAGGTAAAGGTCACATGGAGTTGACCCTATTAAGTAGATTAAGGCAGACTAGCTGTTTCCTGTCTATAGTCTGACAATTTAAACTCTTGACCTTACAGAGTAAATTTCCTGAGATGAATAATGGTGAGGTTTGGAGCTCTATGAATGAAATGAATAGAGTTAAATGTGGGATAGCATCATACATGGATGAGAGTGGAATCAATCACCTCTAAGTCGTGACATGGAAATGCATGAGTCCATAAATATCAATTTGTTGCTTTGAAATGTTTAGTGATTGCTCTCCCCAGAAAAGTGCATTTTCTCAACTACGTGCATTGATTTTCACACAATCCAACAGGGATTCTCGGCTTGAGAAATCACTACCACACACACCAAGCAAGATACAAGACAGCAATTTTGACAACTATGAAATGAGTCATAAGAAAAAAAAAGCTGCTCTGCAAAAGCAGCGGAATCCTTTCAATCTCTTTATATCTCTCTACATCTTTCACACTCCCCTCATCTCATTTCCTGTTCCTCTGGGGTTCATCTCCGTTTTATTTTTTTCATTAATTTCTGTCACATATTCTTTTTTCTCACATTTCATACTGAGCCCCCACAGCAGGTTTTCATTACTGCTCCTTCCAGATGTGCAGTGAAGATAACAGTTTTCATAAAATGTGTACTACCTGTGGATCTTTATAGGTAAAATATTAGTTTTAAAAAAGTGAACCATATTTGTTGCACGATTTCAATATTTTCTCAGTGAAACAATCCACAAAACCTGGTTGCTGAGGTCTGAAAATTGGGTAGAAACAATATACGGAACAACATGCTGTATATATATTAGTGTCATTATCTTTTTAACAATCTAAGCTATGATGCTGAAGCAGTGTGTGTAAGCTGTGTGATTCAGTAACTTGAGGAATCACCTTCAGCAGTAATAACTTAAATTGTTTTATCTATGATTGTATCAGTCTCTCTTCTTCTGTTGTAGTTTTGCTGCTGTGCTTTGAGTCATTATCCTGTGGCATGACCTGATTCCAGCCAAGCTTTAGCTGTCAGACAGATGACCTCACATTTGAGAATAATTTAATATAAAGAGAAGTTCTTTGTCAACTCAATCACTATAAAATGTCCAGGTCCTTTAGCAGCAAGACAAGCCCAAATTATCAGCCCTCCACCATCATGATGTGTACAGTTTACAACAATTGTGGTGTTGTGCATTAAGGCCAAAGGTCTCCATTTTGGTCCCATCTCTCCAAACAACATTGCTGTGTTTTAATTCAGTCGGCATCCCCAACTGACACATCACATTTTAACCCTTTTGGAAGCTGTAAAGGTGAGTAAAGGGGTTCTTCATACACAGTTGCTGATTTTGGCTTAGCTTTTGTTCAGTAAGTGATAATAAAAATCACATGCTGCAAAAACCTTGTTATATGATGTGGTGGAACCAGATGCTTTTTATTATTTATCTATAACGGGGTGTTTTTTTTCTCATGACTGTTTTTAAGTTACTGAATAAGCATTATTGTCCAGATAGATACTGTATGACAGTTTTGCAAACAAATTTGCCATCTATATGTTGTTAATGAAAATAAGTTTGTTTAATATTTACTGTGATTGAGGGGTTCAGGAAAGCTGCTAAAATAAATACACAAATGTAGAATAGATTAAATTAGGAACTTCACGCAAAATGACTTCATGCAGGTGCCAGAGGGTGGATTTAGTTAGCTGCTTCCCCCATTTCCAGCCTTTGTATTTAAATGGCTGATGGCTCCAACAAATTTATTTAACACACAGAGACATCAAAGTGGTGGTAGTGCTCTTATAAAACCCACTCCCAAAAACAGAAGTGCATTTTGTGTAATAGGATGTGTCC
>JBBDHI010000001.1:28789392-28799596 GCA_037177115.1 Craterocephalus stercusmuscarum
TATAGTAAGAAATAAACTTTTATTAAGGATCAGAAGCATGTGCATTAAGATAATTGTACGAAAATTAAAGTATATTTGTATTAAATTAGTAAAAAAAACTTTTCAGTGATCCTAACAAAGATACAGATGTGCAAAATGCTAAAAAAAGAGACAAAACAAAAACAAGCTTACTCGATATAAACGACATTCCCTTATTCTATATCTTGTGTGACAAAGTCTCAATACATCTGAAAATCTCGATATATTGCCCAGTTCTACAGCACATAGTGTGGGGCCCTCCAGTATCCCAGGCCCGGGGGATCCCCACAACAGCATTTTTTTTCCTTTCAAAACTATTAGAAAACCAAGTAAATGTTAATAGATACAGGATGATCCATGAGGCATGTTGGTTCAGTCTGAGGAAAAGCTGAAGAGAAAGCGACACCTGATGTTAATCTGCAGAAGAAGGTACACCCATTGCTCTCCTCTGCTTCCCATAAACACATGTAGAAGTAATTTGCATTGACCGGAGCGAGATGTGCGTGTGTGAATGGAGAGATAATGTGGTGCAGATGTCTGAAGATCAAGGCAGGAGGCGGGACGGGACAGTAGCCCCGACATGGTTTGATGAACAGAATGACAATACAGAAATACCTTTTTACTAGGAAATAAAGAAAAAATAGAACTGACACATATAAAACACAAACATTTTTCTACAACAGCGGTGAATACAAGACGCCACACAGAGAACGGGAGGATTACCTCGGTTTAAAAATGGAGTTGTGCAGGAAGTTTTCAAAGACTTTTCTGTAAGAGGCGTCGGCAGCTTCAGCCTCCAGGTCCGCCGCCGATTTGGGGCAGGGGCAACAAGGGCCTTTATCTGCCCCGTCAGGGTCTGGTTTAGTGGGCTTCGTGTCCTCTTCCTGGTCTCCAACCCCAACAGCGGCAATCCTGACGGGGATCTTCAGCTCTGGGAGAGGGAGAGAAGGATGTGTGGCTCCACAGCGGTAACAATAATGGCCAACGTGGAAGCTTGTGACTGAGTGTGTGGATACCTTTAGAGCAGTAGTTGTGCTGATACAGTTCTCGGTCTTCGGCTTGTTGTTGCCACCTCACCAGGTAGTAAGTCTGGTTCCCGTTGGGTGAGACAGGTGGCGACCAGCGGACCACCAGCTGGGTAGACGAGTTAGAGTAGGCTCGCACATCCTGAGCCATTGAGGGCACTGAAACACAGGAGACAAAACTCTAAGCAAGGCTGGGAAAGTGCTCCTCTTCAGGGTGGGATGCACGGTCTGCCAGGGCAGCTGTGCTTCTCTGACATCACACCGCAGCTATTTCTTCACTCCACAGCTGGATTGATTTAATGCAGTCCTCAATTGCATCTAATTACACTACGGGTTTGTAAATCAGCATTAGTCAGTGTCTTTGAGCTGCAGCTGTGTTTATTTCTGACTGGATTACTTCGCATCTCCTTACAGTCTGTTTGAAAGAAGATCCAGAGTCACTGTCATCAAGAAATTACCCCATACGAGGAAAATATTTACCTGCTAGGATACTGGGAGTTCATATCAGATATGAAATTAGACGTCCTCTGATTTCGGATTTAGGAACCAGGAATCATACAGAAAACATTACCAGCACTTCGATAAAACATGTGTCTGGTGGTGTTACAACACAGACATTGTTTTTTGATTAAGTATAGGATGTAGTGGACCATAACGGCCACCAGGGGTCAGTAATGACTGACAACAGGCAACTGGACTAACAGTCTGCAAAGATGACAAGGATATGATGTTAGATTATTTGCAACCATTTAAGTGTGGAAGAGGTGGGTTGCAACCCAGTTACAGCTGCGAAGCTCCACATGGCCGACGAGCACAACAGGAAGTCAGAGTGTCAGCTTGGATGATTAACTGATTTCTTAAGTATTTGCTTTAAGTAGAGCATGGATATCTAGAGCATGGATATTATCAGGCTTTAGGTATTCAGCCTTTTAAAAAAAGAATTACCCCATTTTTTCAAGTTAAATACAAACTCTTTGGGTTTTTTTCTAATTCATGTACTTGCCACTAAATGTTCGCGAATAAGCATCTGCTCTAAAGTCGTGCAAAACATGTCATCTGTAGTCATTGAGGAAAAGACAGTTGGCACAGATACTTCACTTTTCTCAAATTGGGAAAAAGTTTATTCAACAATGTCACCTTTTTCACTTTTACTAATAATAAAAACTGATTTTTTATCCTTTGTGCATACCAACATTATTTAGCCGACAAAATAACAATAATCGTGCTCACCCGAGGGGCTGGTGCGGATGTAGACCACTTTGCTCTTGGCACTGAGTACGTGTTTGCCCTCCACTATGAGCGTGATGGCTTTGACAAAGATGGCGTACTGAGTCCAGGGTTTCAGGCCAGAAAGCAGAACTCCTGGGTCTGAGTCCTTGTCGGGCCTCAGCTCCACATCCACCATGTTCCAGCTGTTGGAGCCACATCCGTCCTGCCCTTCGAACTCTGTGATGTTCTGAAACGGCCTGGAAAGCAGAGCGATCATGTCCCGGGTTATCACTTCATCCCCAACCATTTGGCTTTCATTACTGTTATATTTACATTTATAAATAAAGTTGTAATAAATATCTCTTTTACTTACATTTTGTGACTGATGTAAACAAACCTCAGGTATTTTAATAGAGCAAAGGTTTGTTTTTTTGTAAATTATTGATAAGTGCATGCATAAAAAAATCCTGCTGGAGGAGAAAATGGTTTTATCCTCAGCAGACAAGCTGGCAAAATCCATCTGCATGCAGCGGACACAGCAGCAACTCCGCTGAGCTGACCAGAACTGGCTGCAGCTGAGCAGATTTTATGTGAAGCCATGAAAATATAATCACTTTCATTCCATTAATAAATAATAGAAGAAAAAAGGCCAAGCTTTCATTATGTTTATTACACTCATTTGGCTTGTTTGAGTTCTGGCATCTGCTCTTTTAATTCCATCCTGTGTTTGTAACCTCTTTCATCTGCGACGCCAAACTGGAGAATTAGCCACTTATCTTCATCATCTTTGTTTAAAAGTTGTGAACGGAGCACTGGCTTGCAAATTTGTCTACAAATCGGATTCTCCTTCTGGTTAAAGTCCTGTTAAACGCCGTTTAAGTGAGGCTCTGATTATGCGTACAGATCGCCGCCTTTAAACCAGATGGCTAATAAGCAAAGGGAAGGAAGTTTAAGTTGTCACAATTGCTCTGTAATTGTCGGCCTGCGGAAAAGAGCAGCGACCCGTGAAAAACTTACGCCTCCTTGTAGTAGACGATGAAGCTGATAAGGTCTCTGTAGTCCGGGGGTCGGTAGCGCTGCCATCTCAGCTTGATCCTTGTGCTGTCTGTGCTGTTGTACTTGAACTGCAGGAGAGTACTCTCACCTAGACAGACAAGAGTGTGCATCCAAAGTACTTCAGTATGCGCGTGTGGTGTAATGGGCAGCAATTAGTCTTGTTGAAAGTGTGATGCAGTAAATACTGACATATGGTGCAGAAGAGCAAAAGGCTCAGGGGAGGTGTTTGCAAACTGCTCTTAAATGAAAGTAACTCCTGCACATGTGCTGGACGTAGCAATTTAAATGTTTGTGGCTTTTGAACCCGAGTTCATTTTGACCCTTACAGCTGGCTCTGTCGCCGTTGTTGCGGAAGTCTGTCATATCGAAGCCGCCGCGGATGCCCGTCTTGTCCCACATCTTGCGGATCTCAGACATGCAGAGCTTCGGGTTGGCTCTGAAGAACAGCTTTCCTGTTTTTATGGTGAGGTTGTGCTCCTTCCAGTCCCAAAGATACTGGAGCTGCTGGTTGTCGAATGCCGAGAAGGCATATGAGCTGGTGGGAGAAACAAGATAAGGAATTAGTCAGTGGAGTGCTTAACAACTTCCCTCAGTTTTTAAGTCGGTGTGTCGTGGAAAACTGACTCGTATGATTGCCTGGAAAAGAGCTCTTTTACTCTTTGAGTAGATCTCCATGCTCTAGTTGGATTAAGCATTTAAACAACAGAGGGACACCTTGACGGTGGGACAAAAGGCCTCTGGAAAATCCGGCAAACAAGGAGCTGTTTTCTCTTTTGTACTGGAGAAGAGTTTTATTTTTTATGAGTCACTGGGTAACACCCAGACATAAAGGAATGAGTGTAATGTGGGCCTTGGGACAGTTAGACTCCCGTGAACTCAAAGACAAACAGATGAAGGAGGGAGTGAAGGCCTTTGTGTGACCCTGAGAAAAGCTTTCCTGAGACTAGTGGAGGTTATGTTGCATTCAAGGTCTGCGTTGGTACCATGTGCCATCAGGTTTCTCTGTTAGAAACGAGACAGTGGTGACACTTGTAAACATGCTGCATTGTAAGATAGAAAGCAGTTCAATGATGGTGGGTTTTCAAGGGTTAAAGTCGGACAAAAGAGCTTTAAAACTGACACAAAACTCACCCCACACCTAGGAAATGTACATTAGGATCTAAAAAGAAACTGCAGTATCCACAATGAGTTGGGTTCTCTCTGCTTTAGTATAGATTTATTTAATGAAGTACTGCTTAATTATTACCTTCAGTAGTGGCCTCTTTAGACCTAATGCCCTCTTCATCACATCAACATCTGGATCTTGTGTATTTGATAACCCTGGTTATTCATAACTTTGCAGGCATGGACCTTTTCTCATCCAGGTTTCTGATCATGAATCTGCAGCTGCATCTAATAACTCATCATGTAAGCTGCTTCTGTCTCGACCAGCAGCGTGTCAGTGGTCCTGGTTGTCCTGGTTGTTATAAGAATACTGTGGGTGGTCATCATCCTTTCACAAGGTTTGGACCGGATCCAGGTAAGATGTTTTATATGAAACTAAGATATTCCAAAAAAACTTCTCAACTACCATACTGGTGCAAACATAAAATATAAAAGAAGCACTGCCTCTGGCACGACACGGTGGCAACTGTGTCCAACTGGACTCAAAGCAGTCTGACTAGCACTTGATTATAAAGTCCTCTCCTGAATTTTTGCTTCTGTTTTCTCAGTTGAAGGTTGCTTTGGAGAAAGGAATCGGCTAAATGACTCCAGTATGTGGGAGAATATCAACGGGTCTATGACTGTGGATGAGTATGTATTGTAAAAGATGCCCTGAAGGCAGTCGGGCTGCAATAACTTCTCAAATGGAAAAAACTTCTTGGCATCTTTTTCAGAAGTAAATCCTTACATCTTATTATGTGTAATCTCTGAGATGGGCATCTCACACATGATACACTGTTAGCTTGAACCACTGGCTCTCTACTGGGGTGCCCCAAGGCTCATTACTGGGACTCCTTTTCTTTGTAGTTTACACCTACGTCCTGTGATCAGATTGGACATTTTCTCATGTGACTGTTAAGCAGACGATACCCTATACCTTACACCAGGGCAACTCAGTTCAGTCGTATAAGGGCCGCAGTCCTGCAGGTTTTCAGTGTTTCCCTGCCTCAACACACCTCACTCAGGTCAAATGGATCCAACAGCCTATTAAGTTCTGCAGAATGACTCATCGATGTGAACCATGACCAGTTGTCCTTCGCTGACCATGTTGTTGCATACGTAGCTCGGCGTGCCACCCAACTCTCGGCCAGGGTTATCCCTCAGCACTACTGATGTTCTAGCAGGAATCTCAGGATGTTCGGAAAAATCTTGACAAACTGCCTGGAACTGAGCAGAAAATGATATGCCTTAAAGTAAATCCAAGTCCCAGATCCTTACCTACAGAGTGACCGCTGGGTCTGTCCTCAGCGATCTAAACTCAGGCATTGTATTCCTCTCAGGAATGTAGTTGAATGTTGAGGCAGTCTCAGTCCAAAGTGATTTCATTAGTGGCTCCGCAATGATGGAGCGAGCCACCCGTGCCCATAATGGAAAGAATCTATGTGAAACTCATTTCTTCCAAGAAAACCTAATCTTTTAAACACCCCTAACACACCAAATTGCACTTATTTTGCACTTCCATACCTGTTCTAACTGCTCTCTGCTATTTAGATGGATTTAGCTCTTAATTAGTGGCCTAAGGCGTCTCACTGTACACAAGCATGCATGTTGTTCCTCATTTACAACAGTCTTTTTATTTCAATTCAAAATTAAACTCATGAGACCATTATTATGACATGGAAAGTCACATACAACAAATATGGATTCAGAGGTTAGAGTGATATTCTACTTACAGGGTTGTGATAATCAAAAAGAGGCAGGAGTACTGATACGGAGTCATGTTGTAAACACTTAGATAGACTCTCTTCAGGAGCCATAATATAACAATTCAGCTGCGTAATTAACCGTCTGGCTGTTACGTAAGCTGGTTAGTTAGCAAATTTACTAAACTGTTGGAAACAAGTCTTGGGATTTAGCTTTATATATCACTACTTGCTGGAAAAATATTACTATTCTGGGGGAAATTGTGTAAAAACTGCTTCAAGTAAAAGTGAACATCAACAACAGGATTCGCCTCGAGCGTTCATGCTTGTGGCGAGATGTCTGCAGTATGTAAGCGTGTTTGCGTGTACTCGTACTCTTCGTGAAGCTGTTCTCCATCGATGTATCTGAGGCTGCGGAGGAAGGCCAAGGAGCTCAGAGTGTGGGAGTGTGTGATCCGAACATTGCCAGTCACTTTCTGGATCAAACCCGTGAAACTCTCCAGCTCTGCCACCATATTATCTAAACACACACACACAGACATGCACAAACAGGTGGAACGTTAACTTTTCCGGTCATATGAGGTATTCATGTATGAAATCATCCACTTAAAGAGATTTGTCTTAAATAAGTAAATAATATATAGGGGCGCTCAATGTTAATATCCAAAAATAAACAAAAAGTGTATTTTCTCTTTAAATGTTAAGTATCCAGCTGACTTTCTCAGACTGTTTTCCAGAGAGCTTGAACAGTATGTAACACAAGTTTTACCGTCTCCACACATAGCAGGAAAGTCCAGAGCCTTCCTACGGACAGAAGCACCAGGACTAGTCACAGCGCTGCTGTGGTACGCTGCAATACTTACGGCCTCTGCGGATGTTGATATGCAGGTTGCCTTTGATAACAGTGCAGCCTTTGAGAGACTGAGCAGCATCCATGGAGTCGATGATCTTCCCGTCACACACTTTATCACACAGGCCATCACAAGCTGTACAATGCATACTGGAGAGGGACAGGGAGCGAGAGACTAGTTTACTGGCAGATATTCATTTGCTCCTTTGTATTTCACATTTCTTTGAAGGATTAAAAGGTTTCACATCAGTATTACAGAGAAACAGCACTCCAGCCCGTTTCAGGGTGAATCACGACTCACCTGTCGGACACAGATCTTGTATACCCGGACGGACATTCAGACATGCACTCCCCTCCGTGGATGACAAAGTTGTCTTGGTCTTGGAGGTGAACTTTAGAGCAAAAGTCCTTAGTGATGCAACGCCAGCCTTCGAACCTGAAGGTTCCTTGGGGGCAGTCGGCCACGCAGCGTCCTTCGTAGAAGTAATGCACGCAAGCCGTGCATGCGGTGTCGCTACCGGGAACCGTGCAGCTGCCCAGACACTGAGGGTGGCAGCACTCGCCCTCTGATGTGCAAGCTCGCCATCCACACTTCTCTGGGCATTCTGGTGACAAGACAGGCAAGAGGAGGAAATGTAATGTGCGGAGTAATAAAGTTTTACAATATAACAGGGAAGATTACAATCAAACATAAATTAAAACATTTTCTCTCAATTCTTTGACTCACTAAAAATGTGCTGGAGTGTATTTATCACCACATTTCTCTCTACCTGCGTGTCCCCTTTCTTTCAGTATTTCTCAACTGTTTCTTTTCTGTTACTAAGACACGAGGAATCGCATGAGAAAATGTTTAATGGAAACAACCAAACAACTGAGGGAAAAAAAACGTCCACTTTTTACAATCACTTAGTGTTTTCTTCTTTTTTGCCTTTTCTAAAAAGGAGAGTCGGCATGCCTAACAGGAAGATGGAAACAGTTTTTTCTTAACAAGCAACACGCAAGATGCATAAAAAATTTCAAACAACTGATCGTATAAAGGATGAGCTGGTTCTGCTTGCAGAGAAGAAAGATGCCCCAAATTTTGACAGGAAATGATTAAAAAGTGCCCCCAAATTCATACAAGGAAGAAAAATCCCAAGGGATTTGAGACAGTAGGACATTCATCTTACATCTAAGATTATAGTTTTATTTAGTAAAACCAAAAACAAGGAGTCCCACAATGACAATATCATTAGAGATTTAACTACAGACACAACAGAAAAAACAATAAAAACAACTTTTATGTCAAGTCTGTTCACAGTTCAAATGCAATTCACAAGATATAACAACTTATTTTATCAGGCATCATTTTATTTTTCCTTCAGGATTCTGATATCTGATCAGATTCAATAAGACTTCTGGAGACGTCACCTTGAGGTTTTAGGACATCTGGAGCAAAATGAATAAATAAAAAGGAAACAATAAGCTGGGTTGGGAATTGAACACTGCAGTATCCATGCATATCCTCATTACTTTCACTTGCAAATGCACATTTGGCGACAAGCGAAACAGAGCAATTTTTCCTTACAATGCACCGTTTTAGCGTAAACAAACAAACACAAACTCTCCTCTGCTTGAAAAAACCTTTGGCATGACACTTCTGGCTTCAGGCCTGAACAAATGATTTGCATTTACTGGAGAAAGACTGACAACGCACACACAAACACATGCACACCAGCCCACATGAGAGCTTGTAAAACATCAAGAGCCACTCATGAAGAGGACGTGCAGGCTGCTTCAAATCCAAACAACAAAATTAGTATTTTTATTTATTTTAAGATGCTAATTACAGCAACAAAACCATATTCAACAAACAGCAGCACACAGTAGTCAGCCAGCTGCAGTGCATCCCGGTCCACAGATAAACGCTTCTCCACTCCACGTTTTCCAGTAACTCCTCCAGTTGCTGTGGTGTCCCTTTAAACAAGAGGATATTTAACTGATGGCAGGAAAAACTGATTGAGGTTCTCCAGAAGGAAAACGCTGCACTGACAAGAGGAGGCACACCTCTTGTTGGCTTTTCTCTTAACAGCAGAGGAATTTTACTGAAACGTGATGCACAGGCTGACATGCTCCTAAACCATTACACACAGGTGAGCTTATTACTTGTCCACCAGTAAAGCACCAGGATGGGCGGACCGGGTCAGACTCTGCGCGGTGAGAAACAAACGCAAACCATTATGGAGATGATGTAAATCCTTGCATGAAATTACAGCCGCGTTCGTGTGTGTTCTGTAAGCAGAAAGAAAAAAAGGCCGGGAATATCTGAGGCACAAACAACTGGAAGGACTAATAAACTATAATTATGAAGAAATCATCCACGTTGGTTAGCCAGAAGCCGTGTTTAACCAGGAACCAAACAAAGCGAAGCTTGTAGGAAATTATGCCTTGTTTACAGGATGCTGAGTGATACAACGGCCCGACCTGTCATGACTCGCTGCTTTCATCGAGTCTGTCAGTCAACAGCTAGAGGAGAAACGCGCTCAGACTCAGCCGTCGCTCCGTTTTTACGCTGCGGCGACAAAGCAGCACCAGAAAAGTTGGTAAACCTTAAAACAATGCACTTCTGACTCATTTTTAAGTCTTTATTATGAACATTCCCAGAGCTGAGAGCACACGGGGTGGCGGTCAGATACTGCCGTTCATAATCTTGCTCCATGGTACAACATCATTCAACAGGAACTAGATAACTACACACTCACAGCATCGTAAACAAAAGACATTGTTGCCACCACATATAAAATAGTGGGGGGGGGGGCACCACAGACAGAGTGCCTGAGCATGAGTGAGGCGCGGGATGGGAATAAAGGGATTTTACTGCTGAGAGAGCTCAGAGAGAGAAGAAATAAAAAAGCCAGGATGACACACAGATGTCGACTTAACTTTGGTGTTGCTGTAGATAAGTAAAAACTGATTAGCTCTGTTGCTGTGTGGCGCGTTTCCTTTGCTGGTAAAGTTGCTGATGTGCAGGTTTATATCATGATTCACCATCATTTCTCACTCACTCTGTGCGGGCTGCACATCACAGGGATTAGAGCCGCAGATCACTCCTAAACACGGGACTTACTTTTTGAATTGGCCGCACTGGTTCACCTAACCTTTTTTAAAATTTTATTAAAGCTCAGCACCACATTTTAAGGATTTCCTCATTACCCATATAC
>JBBDHI010000001.1:28812935-28835077 GCA_037177115.1 Craterocephalus stercusmuscarum
CGGCCATAAAACTTATCGTGCTCATTTTTTCTTATCGTTCAATTAATTGATTTATTGATTATCGCGACAGGCCTAGTCATATCTGTTGCAATTTTAGGTTCTCATTCACTTTCAGAGCAGTCACACAACCACAAGCAACCACACGGCCCCGAGGCTTCCTTAGCCATCTCCAGATTAGTGTGTGTCAAGTGAGACAGTGGGTGGCAGTACTGATGGTACGGAGCTAATCATAGCAGAGATTAGAGGGGCATAGCAGGAACTAGTAGTCACTGGTCTTTCTTAAGCCGTAAGCACTGGCAGTGGGTCACACAAGTCTGATTGTCGGAATCAAATGACCTCGCTGCTGAGCTAGCTTCCGCTGACTTTCATTTTCACTGATCAAAGATACCTAAGCCATTTTCCCCATTAGCTTACATAACCTATACCACATGATTGGAATCTGACATAAGGGTTTAGTGTGCATACGCATGTGTAACCTATATTTATATGTAGATTTAGTGCTGCGTTTTTTTTAAACGCACATTACATTTTTAGGAAAAAAGTGACAGTTTTCTTCTTCTCTTTCACATCATGTCCGTTTAGGTTTTAGTCTAAAATCTTAGTCTAAAATGTTAGATTAGGATGAGTTAAGGTTAGGGGATGTGCATGAATTATGGTAACGTTAGGCCCACACAGTTAGCATCTGCGTCATGTATTCAGTGAACTGTTCTGCAGTCGGCGGCTGCATCCATCACATTATCTAAGCCTGAATAAAATGTATTCATAGTTTCAATGCAGGTGATGGAGATGAAACTGAAGGTAGTGAGAGAAAGAAATGATATAATAGTGTCTGACCAGGCCTGGCAAAGCACCACAACAGATTTTTTAACAAGAGTTTTAGATATCAGCTGCTCATAGTCTACTAAAGATTCTCAACTACATAAAGAAACTTAATTTCAATTTGTTAAACTGCCTTTGAGCCCCTGCAAAAACAGTAATGAGCCTTCTATTGTTTAGATGTGGACCACAGCGTTCAATTTCAGGAAACTTCATTTATTAAGTTACAAACTACTGAAAATATTAACATGGATAAAGAATATGTGTTTAAAAGTGGCCACTAGAGAAGTAATGGTGTAAATCACCACTTTGGTTTGTGACTGGATGAGAGCCGGTTTACTGCCCTGTGAGTCTCTCCAATGAGAATACACAGCTGTGCATTGCTCTTCCCCAATTATCTATACATGGGAAATTTGGGAATATAAAGCTAGAACTGAAAAATGTAAGCAGCTGAAGCCTACTATGTGGAAAAACCTTTGATTCTGGTGCTCAGTGAGTGAAAATTAGCCTCCCTTATTATTTTATTGTAGCTTGGTGATTGCATTATGAAGAAGGCAGTCAGTACTGGTGAACCACTCTCTGGTGCAGCCATGCAGGGACGGTGTAGTACGCACGAAATGCGAGCTGCCCGACTTTGACTTTCTAAGGTTGAACCCAAAGGAAAAATCTTCGGTTATGGAGCTGATTACTTGGGATGCGTCTTAATGAACATGTTAAAATGTTCAAATTCCATTTTTTGAACAGACAGACCAAGCAAAACACGAGATGGAGGATGTTGGAAAAATAACATCTTTCCAATTTTGTTCATCAGCTGGGACAAACATTAGTTTATCTACATGCAGTTTCTAGTTATTTTATCATCAACATTTAGTGCAAAATGAATATGTCTGGGTGAAGCAGATTTTAGACAATATTCCACCAAGTTTAAATCCTAACTCAGGACATACCTCATGTTCACACAGACACATGCCCACCTTAGATGCTTTTTTTAAATCTACCACTAGAAGTCGCCAAATTCATGAACATAAAAATCCTACAACCACAGGCATAACTTCACTTTGGTATTTCTATAGATAAACATGTGCATATACTGGCTGTAAGCCTGAACCTCACCATTTGTATCTAATGCATAGAAGCAAGCCCTAAAATGTAAATATTATGCAAAAGTGTCTTGCATTAAATCAGCCTACCAACTGGTTGAGAAAAAACCCTGAAACCAGTTCTTCTTTAATGTGAAATCCCTTTAACCTGAGGTTAACAGAAGACTAAAATTCCTTCCAGTAAATCCCAGACCGTCTCCGTGCTTTAATGATGTGCTTTCATCTCCTCAGACCAAACAAAGCACCGGAAAAACATCCCCACGCTGTTCAATGTGTGAGCGTCTGTGCGGGTTCGTGTGTTTGAGAGCGAGTGAAACAAGGCGCTCGCTTCCCAGCGTGCACAGACACGGCTCTTCTTTAGAAAAAGCCTATGAGTTATGAACAAGACAAAACACCCAAACCAGATTCCAAAAAACAAATGAGGGAAGTAAACACAGGAGAATGTAGCCCCCGCCGGCTCGGCTTAAAAACTTTCCCACAGTTGGAAACGGGCTTTGAACCTTCTTTCGCCCGTCAGTTTTATGAATGAGTTCAGGCTAAAGGCATGTCCTTTATATAAACTCAATGAAAACAAGCTTAGCACTTCTCCCTCCCCGTCACATATTGATCTGGGGAATGACCGGCTCTGGAAATAAAATGCTTCTGAACACAAACAGATTCATGCCAGCACAGCAGAAGCCTCGTCCATGAGGGACACACTTAAAAAATAGATCCAAGATAAGATTACTGTAGCCTCATATCGGGCGTTATTATGGTAGACAAATGACAGCAATGATAACGAGCTCCTCTAAGGTTGCAGCGCTTGCTCAAAATCAGCAGTTGCAGGCTGTAGGGTGTATTTCATCAATGCACAGGGGGGGGATATTAGACATGTGGACAGCGTCTGGTAGGCAGGTCCTGGAGCTACCAGACAGCAACTTGAGAGAATAAGCACCGTTTGGTCAGCTAGCTCAGCCACACCAACAGGCCTGCCTCGCTTTAATGAAGCCTGGCTTTATTACCACCAGACTTCTCCAGTAAATTGCCTAATAAATAGCAGAATAATGCAGTCTCTGCAGCTGCATTTATGTTGTTTCAGGTCAATTCTGTTTTAAGGCGGCAGCAGCAGCAACGGATGGCTCTGGCTGACGCACTCCCTCTGGAGCCTGCTAGACTGCTCGACAATCTTCTCGGGGGTCACTCTCCACCTCTTCTATATTTAGTCTACTGAATCTGACTTTACAAAACATGTCAACTCCTCTCAGAGGAAAATGGCAAGTGGAAAAAAAACATAACTCAGGCCTTAGAGTGTTCTTTGTGCCAGGTTAGGCTGTGAAATAATGCTGGGGAGCTAAACAGCAAAACATTTACCAAGATGTTTTGGGGCAAGTGTGGTGAAATCATCCTGACCCACATGTTTCTGGGATAGATGAAACTTTCACCCAGACAATGTTAGTAGTGCTGACAACAGTCGGCACATAGTGGAGCAGAGGTCTGCGAGGTGAACTTGTGCGCCGGGCGCTGACATCGTGCAACTACGCAGCAGTCAGTGATTAAAAAACATCCTATCCAGATTAAATCTGAGCTCATAGAGAGCAGAGCAGAGATTACAGGTGAAATGCGGATGACGGGCGCTTTAAGACCAGAGGAACTTATTCTTAGTTTTAACTTTTGAAGGGACAAAGAAAACGGCATCATAGTTCCTAGAATTCAGTTTAAAGGTCTTTCTAAAAGTAGTTTTTAGCTCCCACCCCGGGATACATGCTTCACCGGTCTTCTAACTACAAACCTTGAATGTAGCTGTCAAGGCAACAACCCTCAGAGACTTCCTCTTGGTTGGAGAGCTCCTGATGGTAGCTTTTATTAATGGCCACTTCTGACGAAGAAATGAGCATACCGATGTGCTCTGAAACCCCGGAGCACGGAGCTTGACGAGGTCACCAGCTGCCGCATTGTGACGAATAACCACACAGCCCATAGATTTTGTGCATCCATCTAAACCAGTGTTTCTCAATTCCGGTCATCAGGACTCACTGCCCTGTGTGTCTTGGATGTGTTCCTACTCCAACACACCTGATTCAGATGAGTGAACTTCCTCATCAAGTTCTCTGCAAGCTTGTTAACGAGCCATTCATGATTCAGGTGTGTGAAAGTAGGGTTGCCTGGAAGAGGGACCAGAATTGAAAAACACTGATCTAAACAAAAGCAACATTAAAGGGGCCATACCCGATATCACGTCCGGCTAGTTTAGCTAGCGATAGCGGCTAATTTTTTAGCTTTAGCATGACAGTCTCTCTCTGCCAATGGGGTTAACTTTCGGATGTCCGGATTCTGATCAGCCAATGAGAGCGTTCCCCTAGGGATCCGGAAGTAATGAAAGTTAACCCCATTGGCAAAGAAAGAGCGTCACACCAAAGCTAAAAAAAATTGCCGCTATCGCTAACTAAACTAGCCGGACGTGAAATCGGGTATATCTCCTTTAAGGACAAGCTAATTTGTTTAAGTTAATTCCCTGGACAACATGAAACACATTTGCAGTTGTATCAACCAGATACAGATAACGTCAGAGCTCCTGAGCCAACCTCCGCAGGTTTTAGATGTTTCCCTGCTGCAACACAAATGAATGCCTCAGTAAGAGGCTTGTGCAGAACTTAAGAAGCTGTTGGAGAAGCGGAATCAGGCGTGTTACATAAGGGAACATGTAAAGCCTGCAGGACCCTTACCTAAGAGGTCAAGAGATGGTGATCCTTGTTCTACAGCATGCTGTCAACCATATTTGCTGTGCATTTGTTTTGTTTTTTTCCAGAGTTTACCCATCATGTCATTCTAACCCCGTCTCTGCTCCCCCACTGGGTTTACCTTCTCCCCGTTTGTGATAACCCATGACCCACCGGCTCCCTGAAGCTATCAAACACACTATATAGATATTCGGTTGGAGGCTGGGTTACGTCCCATCTTTGGGTGACCCCTGAATGAACTTTTCATTTCCCTCCCATGCTGGTGACTTGTCTGGCTTAAAATCTTAGAACCAAGTCAAATTACCGTAAAGACTAAGAATGCAGGGAAAAAAAAGGATTAATCCTAGAGGGGAAGGGTTATAAGAAAAGTTCAATCGAAGGGTAGAAAGTTTTAACACCTAATGCTTGTGTTTGGTGACACCAGCAGATCAATTTGCACTTGAGGAAGCCAGAGGACACAGGCACAGATAAGACACGCGCCAGCAGTTAAGACATGTAGAGCCGGTTGTTTGAGAATATTATTATATCAAAATGTGTTTTTGCCGTCCTTCACCGTTCCCTGCTTCATGAACGCTACATGATGAAGTCTCAACAAAGCGCAGACAGAAAGATGACCTTAAATCAGCGGAAACCATTGTTTTTATAAAGTGTACCACACGGCTGCCTCAGGGCTAATAGCTTGTGCATAGATGGACTTTTGTTAAGTTTACGATGCAGCTGGTGCACTAATTCATCAGGGTGATGGTCCGTATGAAACTGGTTAAAAGATCTGCGCTGCCATTATAACCTTTACATGAAACAATCAGCTTTCTTCTCTCAGAGTCCACTCCAAAAAGGGCGGATTTGTCTGGGTTATATTAGCTATGTTAACATGGTGTTTTTTAATTCAGAATAAAAATCTTCTCCTTGGGGTTTACATGGAAATATTATTTCTGACTTTGTTTCTTTTCAACAACATGAGAAAACGTAATAAGAACCATTTTTGCTTGATGTGGATTCTAGTTATGAAGCAGCACATAGCTAGCACGCTACATCACTTTCACCTGAACAGACCCAGTTTGAACTAATTCGAAATAAATCAAGTTTAATTCAGAATTAACATTTTCATCAGGAATTAAGTGTTTACATGCTAATTTTTCATCAGTTTAAAGCAGAATTAACTTAAATCCCTAATTAAGGAGGAATTAAAAGTCTCATGTGGGGTGTTACCTTCCTGCATGCAAAAGTTATGATAAACTGCAAGTTCCTCTCCTTCACCTGACACCCCCTCCATTGATCCAACTCATCATCCTCCAATATATTCCACCTCCTGTTTTTCTTCCCAGCATGCCCACTCTCTGTCACTCCAACAACCCACAAAGCAGCCCAGGCAGGCGCATGTGTGCCTGTCACACATTTGCATCTCTGCACAGCTCCTGTTTGCATGTGCGCGCACATGTGCGCCAACCCGCGCCGCCAGTGCGTTTGATGACGATGACTGCACGCCGTCCCAGGCCGGTCCTGCAACGGTTTCATGTCACAAGACTAAAAACATCAACATGCTGAGTCTGCAGCGAGGCGCCAGTCACCAGGGAAACAACTCAGCCAGACACACACACACACACACACACGTTCAGTCAGCCAAAACACATCGTCTGAGAGGCACCAGCAAAAACAAGGCGTCTAAAATGCTGCAGACTTCAACACAAAAAGGCAGCATTTGTACTCATCCTACTCCAGTCATTCAACTAAATCCTTTCATTTGATTTGTCTGAGGAGGCAAGAACAAATACACAGAATAAAAACCGCCTTCATATTTGATCTGTTGTGTTATTTGAGGAAACAAAGCCCCAGAAACACTCACATCTGCTTGGAGTGTTTAAGTAAGGCTCTGCTGTCACCTGACGCTCACACTGAAACCCTCACAACAAAGCAGGGGGTCGCAGCGTGAACTCATACCTGTTTTTGAGAAGAAAATCATGCGCGACACCCTCCCCACGGCTTTCCTCCTTCCTAGCCGTCAAAACGTAGCCGTAAAGTGACGTAAAGCTGCAGAAGTTGCCCTTACATAAATGCGGTTCAAACCCCAGACGTGCGTTGGAGCCCGCTTACCTTTCTGACAATGATTGGAGTTCCAGCAGCGGTAGTTGTAGTCGTTGTTGAACATGGTCTTCTTGCACAGAGGGTTGTTCTCCATGATGCCCGGACAGACGTCGCTGCACTCTTTGGACTGCTTGTTCCCGGCGATGTAATTGTTGAACTCCGCGTCCATGATGAGAGACCAGTCTATGGAGTCCAGGTAGCAGAGCTCCGGGTTCTTCTCGATGCGGATGGCGCCGCGCGTGATGTTCCTCAGGTTGTACAGGCCGATGTCCTTCAGGCTGGTCATCTCGAAGATCACCAGGGCGTAGTTGTAGAAGAGGGTGCGGCCGCGGATGACGGCCAGGTTGGGGAAGAGCGTGCTCAGGCTGTCCAGGCCAGACACCCGGAATAGCAGCAGGTAGTCCGTGATCATGGTCAGCTTGGGGAAGCTGATGGAGCGGAAGCCTTCCTGGTTGGTGGTGTTGTTGTTCTTGTCGCCGATGAGGAGGATCTGCAGGTAGCCCTCCACCACCGTGCAGTTCTCCAGACGCCTGAACTCACTGATGTCATTGCCAATGTCGATGCTGGGGCCACAAACTGCGCAGGGGGGAAACAAAAAGAAGTCATTTCTTTGTTTTATCCTCTCCTTGGTGCAATCAAAACAATGCGATGAACTCAAACCCTGTTTTTTTTTTTCAGAAACCAGGCACCAGAAATCTTGAGTGTAACAATAGCAAAAACAACGTCCTCATTCCTGAAATAGTGATACTTATGAAAAGAAGTTTATCCAATACATTTTTTAAATATTGACAGTACACTTGAGCTGGGCTGTTGTTGGCACAGCATGTTTGTCTTCCTCTTCTGCTTTTCAAAAGAGACCCAACATGGTGTGACAAAGTAAACACTGGAGTCCGGTTTGATTCGAGCTTAAATTAACAGCTCCATAAAGTTTTGATGGCGTCCACCTCTTCGGCCCTCGGTGTTTTGTTTCATGGGTCTGCTTTCTTTGCAAAGCATCAAAGAACCTTGTGGTTTTCGCCTATAAAAGACGTCATCCGTAAAACAGGTACGTGCTGTGCGTTGATCAAACACCACAAATGTGGTGCAACTTGACAAAGGGCAGAATTAATGATGGAGGAGTTTTGTTAGGACTATGGCAACGTCACAGCAGGTCTGCAAGGCCAAGCAAGTGGCCCTATGTTCATAAACGAACACATGTATGTTCAGTACAGCACAGACCATTAAACTGAACTGGACTTTACTGAAAATAAAGTCATAGAGAAAAGCAACTGGAACAGTTTAGCTTATGCATAAAGGTTTTCCCTCCCAACACCGATTCCGATATTTGTACTATGGGTATCGGCCGATACAAAGTACCGATACCACCATATTATAAAACAAATGTCATATTACACCTGCATGACTGTGATATGATTAGCGTTGCGATAAGGCCTGGCTCAGGTTAAACTCTTTGTAAAACATGAATGAATCTAGCAAATGAAAGCCATTTATCTTCAGATGCAGTGAATCCAGTGTGAAATACTGCCACACCGCTGATGTCATTACCATCGGCTGCACAGTGCAACTGTTTTAAGAACAATGAAGAAGAGCTGTGTCAGAGTTAACAGAGCTAATCAGTAAAGAGATACTTATTTCCATAAATTACGTGGTATCGAACTGGTGCCTGAACTCCAGTACTCGCTGATACCGATACCAAAATTTGGGGCAGTATCAGAGGCATTTCTGATACTGGTATTGGTATTGGAACAACTCTAATGTGATTATTGTCTGGCGTCACTGGCTGCGTCTTCTGAATCAGACGGCTGAATCCCCGGACACCCAGTCCTGCAGAGGCCTGGCAGCGAGCCATTTGATCAGGTGTGCTGGAGACCGGATGCATCTAAAAGCTGCAGGATGTAGTTCTCGTGGACGGGACCTGGACGCCCCGGCTTAGATACGTCAATCTAAAACCAAAGAAGCCCAAGCAACACTGCTACCTACAGATGATGCTGCCAACACTGGATAAAAACAAAGCTTCTAAATGAAGTGTAGCCCACCAGAAGTCTCCACCTGTGATGGTGATTGCATGCACTAGCATGCACTATGATCTGGTATACAGAAGAATTCGCCTACAGCGGAAGTGAAATGTCTTGGCTTCAGATCAAAGGCCAGACAACAAAGGACAGTTGTCTGGCCTTTGATGTGATCAAATTACAAAAACATCCATTTATGCCCTTTAATGTTCAGCAAAGAGTAGAATTGTACACATTTGTATATTTTTCAAACCTTTTGAAGTTTGTTATTGTTTAATAGTTAGAAGACTTTGGTTTAGTTTAGATTAAAAACAAAAAAGAACCAACCAAACCAACTAGGCCAGTATGGGCTTTGCACTGCGTGGCCTCTGAGAAATTCAAAGCTGCATGTGGAAAAGTTTGGTGAGGCAAGATGGTAATGATTGCTGATGATAGGTGGGGTGTTTACGTTTCCAACTCTTACTCCCACCTGTGTGATGTGCTCTAAACAATGCTCAGCCTGAAGCCCCAGCACAGCGCACACAGAAACGTGGAGGCCATTATCACACATCACTGCGAGGAGGATTTAAACTTCAAAAGCTGCAGGGTAGTGAGTCATGGAAAACTCACACCGACCAGCTAACAGGTTGCAACACTACTGCTTCAACGCTGCTCTGTAACGCTTTAATGTATGAATGTGGGGCAGAAAAGCAAATTCCCACCCAAAAAATGTAAGGTGTTCTTTGTATAGTCAAAAGAAGTTTTATCATGTAAATAAACATTAATTGTCTTTAATGGAAACGGCCCTTACAGCAAAGCTCTGAGCTACACTGAGCACGGTTTCATTCCCACGCCCACGTTCAGCATATAAACATGTAGCTACTATCAGAAAGACAAACTAATGCATGAACTGTGGGACCTGTTACAGAGGAAAGCTAATGAAAAAATCTGGAAACCTCACAAAAAAAGGCCAAACGTGTCTGAACTATATCTCCACGCATTGCAAACCCTTACTGCAAGATTTCGAGCCCGATTGTCACCTAATGCAGGCAAACGGTCAGAATCTGAGGTAAATTCACGTTTAATCAATCAGGGGTAATCAATCATTGTGTGAATTGTTTAAAAACATTTATTTTAAGCCTTGTTGACATGACTAAGTGTAATCTGGGGTAGTCAGTGGGGGAGGAGCTACAGCAATAAATGGGGTAAGGGTACAAGAAAAGACCCGCAGAAAAGGAAAATAAGTGTAGAGCAAATATTAAAGACAGAGTGATAAACCAGTTACTGCCTGACCAGCAAAATGAGCAGAACTTTGTGAAATATTGGCAATTACAGCCACACTTTTATGATGCTACATGGTCGACTCCAAAGGGAAGAGATGGAGAGAGACCATCAACGGGCCGGTGAGCAGAACATGCCGACTTATTATTAAGCACCACTTTCTTCTAGTGTGACGGTAATAACAAAGGAGAAACCTGTCCTCTGGAGCGGTTTGATAAGAGATTAAACATACTAGTTGGGAGTTAAATCTGCCGAAAATCCTGTAGCTTGTGACGCCACTACAGATCATTCTCTGAAATTTTAATCCATCATGGGTGCGGTTGAATTGCCAAACAAATTGCTGTCTAGAGTCTTTTCCAAAGCCTTTTTCCTTTAACTTGATCACAAGCGTCATCGCTCTAAGCTCATGTTTGCTTGTTGCTTTTTTTATTTATTATTATTATTATTATTAAATAATCAAAATGTCCCTTTAGTGTTGGCTGTCTATGTCCGAGTTTTACTTGTGCTCCATGAAGCACTTCCGGTAAACAGTTGGTTTAACTATATAAACAAAGTGTACCTGCATTGAAAGTAAAGTGGTAGCATTAAAGGAGCTATACTCGATATTAAGTCAGGCTAATTTAGTTAGCGAAAGCGGCTAGTTTTTAGCTATGGCATGACGCTCTCTCTCTGCCAATGGGGTTAACTTCAGAAACTACCACATGAGCTGATAAAGAGCGTCACGCCAAAGCTAAAAAAGTAGCCGCTTTCGCTAACTAAACTAGCCTGACTTAATATCAGGTATAGCTACTTTAATTAAAACTTATATTAAGCTGCAGTGTTTTGAAGATGAAGGAAAACAGCTCTTAACACGGCTGAGATATTTGCTAGCCATTTCTTTTAGTGATTAACTTTTCGAAGCATTAATAAATCATTCACTAAATCAGGACTTTATGTCTTTTGAACCCTGCCGGGTGGCTGGGATGTAGTCTGGACAATGCCTTTTATAAGGCGAGGCATTTCACCATTGTTTTATCAATATTGTGCATTAGTCCACTTACATTTAAGCCACGTCCACATGAAGCTAGTTTAGGTTCATCTTCTAGATTTTCAGATCTTTTTGTCCACATGTAAGCGAAGTCACAAAGTGAATAAATCTGAAATCCTCACACGTCTCACATGAAGCAATAGCCCTACTTCTACCTAAACCCACCTGCACAAACCCGACCCACGGCTGCAACAACGGAGGAGTGCAGTGTCGCATGAATGCTGCAGAGGCTATAGAGCACAACACGAGTTTTACAGCAAAATGTGTAAAAGAAATTCTACATAAATGTCTTCTTCTCAGCCATCATCTTCTTCGTCTGTTTACATTGCAGAGCACGCTCCATGTCTTACTCTCTGCTACAGCACCGCCTACTGGTTCGGAAACTTATTCTAAGGTTTTATGGCCTTTTTTATATTATTATTATTTTGCCAATTGGCAGAATACAGTCTATTGTACTTGAATTTTACACTAGATCTTCTTACACTGTAAATCTGAAAAACTAACTCAACCCAGTACCTCCTGGATACGATCAATGTGAAAAATCTATTCACACAAAGGAAACTTCCACCTAAATATTTATTATGAAAACGTCTATTGAGCTTTCGTTGTGTCAAATTAATGCAGCAAAAGAAGGGATCTGTCAGAGATTCATATAAATTCAGATTTAATTTTTTGTATCTGCCATGTCATTCGGCCCTCAGATACATATTTTTAAAAAGAAAAGAAAGAAAATGAGGTTTTATAATTGAGAAGCAAGTTTTTCAACCAAAACTGCTGAGTGTTTCAGCTATTTCTAAACAAGGCCTTTGAGGTGATTTAAGGCAGGAGTGCTGGTATGGTGGTTATGTCTTTCTCTATAATCTACTTGTCAGCGCACACTGTCAGCAGCCCTCAGCGCTCTGCATACCTGTTAATACACTCCCTGTAAAAAGACACACTGCCTAGTGACGTTACATCACCAAAGCCCTGACGGTTCACCCTCTGTGGCCTCCCTGCACCACCAGCATGGCCACCTTTCACGGGAACTGCTCCCGACGCTTGCGAAAAATCCTAAACAAGAGCCTCCGATCAAAACATTCATCTTTGCAGCAGCTAAGTGAAAACGCAAACGGCAGGTGTAGCAGCTTATTAGCTCCCCTCCCTCTCCTTCCACACTGACAGATTTTAAACAGCTGAGTACACAAGCCTATCTGTGCTGCTTTGATGAGCCTCCAGATCACATATTTACTTTTGATAACCTTTTAGAGGCTGTCTGCAGTAACCAGAGTATCTGCAGGCAATCGCAAAGCATCTACAAGAAGCTCTGTGAGTCGGGATACAGGCAGCGATATGCCCTCTAAGCTGGTGCTTCATCCACTGCCACTAGACTGCAGCAAGTCTGTTTATTCCTCATTCCCATCCTGTTCGTGACAGAGTGCCTGAGGGGGCAAACATATTCATAAATACTTTTCCACATGAGAGGAAAGGTGACAAGAAATACACCAGAAAGCTTCAGCAACGGCGCATTCCTGACAGAGAAGACTTGTTTGGTGGATGTGAAAAGCAGTAAAGCTGAATCTGGTTATCCTAAACCTGCCAGCTTCCCCCTTTAGTCCCAGCTGATACAGTAAACCAGCAGGAATGCTCAGAGTTTGGCCACACAAGGAATATTTAGACAGCTCCACACTGGAGTTAGAATAAATGCAGGATTTCGATGGAAGAGGCTCTCTGCTGCTCGCAGGTGACCACCGAGGCTAACAGTAAACCCCATAACACACAGTTCACAAGCTCCTCACTCTTTCCAATCAACAGAACTTAGTCTGTTTTGCTTGTGAATGTACTTTGGCTTGTTCTATTTTAAAACCCCAGACCCTGGTTCAACCCCGTAAACCACCCCTCCCCGGCTTGTCATGATGAATAGGATGAATCAGGAAGCCCAGTTTTGGGTTTCGCTGGAAAAATTTCAGGTGGCAACACATAAAACAAACATTTGAGTAAACAGAGGAGCTTAAAGTTGATCAAATCTGAAGGGTAACAAGATGACATAAGCTGTGAGGACCTGTGTCGTTTCAGTCTCCAGAAATTTGCCCTCTTTGATCTGTGCAGAGCAAAACGGTTGTTTCTCAGTGCTTGCTAAACATGTCACAGAGGAGTATGGCCTTATTAAAATGATCTATTACTTCAGCCCTTTTCGGATGAAATGATTTGCCCGATGAACGGATGTTGCTATTCTCCATCAGTGCAGCAGCGTCAGCCTGCTATTCATGAAGATGCTTCCAAGGTCAAGTTATCCCCCGGCTTGTTTGGCAAAGGAGAACAAGTGGCAGGGCTCTGAGAAAAGTACAGAGATGCTAAATGACATACTAATTTATCTGCTTTGATTCTTTTAATTATCATTTATTCATCAAATGAAGCAGGAAATATTATTAAACATAACAAAACACAAATCTTTTGTTATAAGGATCTGAGTTAGCTAAGAGTTTTAGCAAACTTTTTCTTACTCTGCACTGAATACCCACAAATAACGGTCAAACTACATTTTCCATTCTTGAATCCTATTTCGGTTTGGGGTTTTCTGTGGAGATAAAGATACCTTCTACTTTGTTGTTGATTATGATTCACCACATTGTGACTCAGAACTGACAATTCACCATGTGTGTGTGTGTGTGTGGGGGGGGGGGGGGTAAGTGAATGTGTGTATGTGTATATATAAGCCAGACTGGCTTTCTCTGTTGCATGAGTCACAGCAATGTATTTAAAAACGTAATTAATCTGACTCATGATCGTGTAGTGTTTCACAGACTTATTATAACCACATTTTCTGCCATCTATGTGACGGCATTCAGCAAAAGCAAGCAGAATTTTGTAGCTAAAACAAATAACCATTTTGTTATGTGAAATTTCAAATATTCTGTCATTGCACACTGTGCTGTGCTATATTTTATGCCCCCCATCCTCATCAACAGCTCCTGTCTTTGAATCAATTCAAGCATACAGGTGCTTACCAGAGAATTGTAAGCTGAAAAAGTTGTTTTATTCAGGCAATTCAACATAAAAGGGGAAGCCAATATATTTTATGTAATAAGTACAGATGTAAGAGTTCAAATTAAATTTTAATTTAAATTGATTTCAAGCAATATTCCTCTTTTCTTAGTTTTTTTTAATTTGAGGTTTTCTGAAGCTGCAAAAATCTTAACAAATAAAAGTGGACATATATTTGCATACTGTTTGTCCATATATGTACATTTCATCTTTGAAGTTACGTTACAGAAATCAGAATAGTATAATTTTCCGAGAAGTACCTGCACATGCAGGAATATGTTTTAAGTACCAAAAAAACAATGCTGTATCTAGCTTCCTATGGATGCACTATATATAATCTGCACAATAAATCGTGGTGTTTATGGTATTAAAAACGACTCATAGCTCCAATTTCCAAGTGATGTTGGAGCACAGAAAAACATGGTTTTCCAGTGTGTAGTGCTGAGTAGCATTACTTACTCTCTGCGGTGGCGGGCCGGAGGCAGCACGACAGACCCAGCATCAGACCCCAAAACAAGGTCAAGCGGCTCCTTTCCCCTCGACACCGCATTCCTGTGTATGTAAATCCCGCTAAAATCCTGTAAATAAATAGGCTGCGGCAGCGTAAACCTGGCCGAAACCTGGTCAGAAGAGTTAAACCGCCTTTTAATCTCCAGCCAGCACCTTTTAGCTGTTAGCCGGCTAATGGAGCTAATAGCTACAACTAACAGGCTAGCAGGGTAGCTCTCTCACGTTTCTACTGGGAGTCCGATCGTGTTCCAAAAAAAAATCACCGATTTATCCCCCCCTTGTCAGACAGCGTGAACTCATAGCTCTCTTTATCCCTGCCTCAGACAACGCCGCATTGACGTGTATGATGAGAGCATAGCGGCTAAACTAGCGACGGGGATTCCTCTGTAATCCACATCTTCACGCTCCATATCTGGAGGAAAAAATCTTCAACGTCCCGCTGATGGAGGGTCCTCAGACTGCAGAAAACGGCTCAGATCTCTATTAAAACAGGGATGGAAAGAGATGAAGCGGCTCGCACTGTGGCATTTTATGTTAAAAAAAATTGCCCCGTTGTGTTAAAGACACCACGTCTGCTTCGAAATTTCCAGGATAAAATCTGGTTTCAGACCGCAGCCTCCTTCTTCTCCTCCTCCTCCTCAGCCGGTCATCATGCACGCACACACACCGCCTTGTTGTGGTCGCCGTGATTCAGTTCACCTTCGTGCTGGCGGAAAATGTGATATTTCATCTTATTGCTCCAGCTTAGGTCAAGTATTTCGGCTATCTAATGCTCTCTGTCGATAGATGGCTGAACTGGTAGCGTGGTTGGACAGATTACTGCACAGGTACACACACAGCCTCTCTCGGTCAGTCTGCAGTCTGCTGTGATCGCTGTAAACACGGCGCCGTGCGCAGAGATCGTCTCTATTTCAAAAGATGAATCACTCTAACTTTTGCTCCGCCTCACAGTCTGAGGAAGAGGAGGGCGTTGCTCTTGCTGCAGTTTAGCCACCATAGGGGAACAGTTACCATGGTGACCAGTCTCTTACTCATCACTAGTAACAGGCTATATTTGCAATACACTTTACGGTAAGCCCATTTTTAAAAGAACAAACCTCAAACTGTATCTGCGCCAAGATAAGCTCAAAATTCAATGTTAATATTCCGGAGGTGAGTTATGTAAACGAATACTCCTCCTGTATTTACACCAAATAAAAAAGTGTTCATCAATCAAAATCAATCATAGACGATCTATGTGTGCGGGGGGGGGGGAGGCCCTTACAATGCCGAAATATTAATATGCGCTCTTTCTCGTACGAGTCCAAATAATCACAAGGGCCGATCAAAACTGTAAACAGAGTGAGACCTCCGTATTCCCGTCAAGTCTTGGCAAAGCAGCAGAGACTCCTTTTACAACGCGGTCTGAGAGAAACCCGGGACGCTGATCCGGGATCAGGGTTGTTTTGCTGCTTACAAATGCACAGCAGAGTGCCACCTATACAAAGGCTGTGTCTGTCTGCATCTGGGCAGGTGTGTAGGGGTGAGGGGTGCAGTAAACTGACGATTTAGAGCCCTGTTATAATGGAGTCCCTCAAGTAAATTGTAAAGAAAGATTACTTTTTGGCTGTACAACATACTTTTCTTCAATACACATCTTGATATTAAGCCAATAAATAGGCTATCTTGGTCCAAAACTGCATCCTAAGCGTAGCATTTTGTCTGTGCCTATCTAATTATTTGATTACTTTCTGGTATAAAATTAGTCCAGCTTTCCCAAAGCCTTATTAAGCTTGTTAATAAACATTATAAATGTAGAAAATAAATATGCGTATCGGTCTCTGATGTGTCTTGATGTTATTGGGAGGAGCTGATCTAATTATAATCAAAGTACAAGCTGCACTATAAAGGCAATGATCTGGATGGACAGGGTCTGTTCCTGACCCAAAGTCGTGGTGATACATCTTCTGATGTGAAGCCAGGACACAGCATCAGTGATGTGTCCTGACATCACTGGGTGTTTCAGGTCCCTCGAACATCGGACACCCTCCCTCAGATGACCCTGCCGAGGTTAATCGGGCCTCAGCATGTACCCTGGAAGCTCACCCATGGATCCGCTCTCTTAATCCAGAGCCACCTAGAGGCTTGTTTTGCTGCCTCTGTGCTCCTTCTTTTGTCTATGATGCAGTGTCGGCCCTGCAGAGGGACTGTCCTGCAAAGCCTCTGCATCCTACCTCCACAGGCGAGCGCCAAGCGTTCCCACCATGTCTGTGGCAGCTGCTGACTTTTTCCTCTTCCCCTCACTGTGAGCTCAGGCATGGCAACATTTTTTGTTGCTTCTTCCACCGAAACAATGTCAGGCCTGAGAGTGGTCTTGGCGATGTGCTGGGGGAACCTGAGTTGCCTGCTGTTGGCTGCCAGTCCTGCTCAGTGTTTAGAGGTTCTGATGTTTCATTAGATGTGGTCGTTGGCTTCTTCTACAGCTCTGATGAAGCTGATGCCATGCTTCCTAGGTTTGGGCTTTCAGCAGGTGTTTTTAAGCGTCTGCCTTCACCCAGAGCTTTTGGGCAGCAGCTCAGTGTGCTTTAGGGCCCCTTTCCCTCCAGCAAAGAGGGCGTGAACTAGTAGACAGCCTGGGCAAGGAACTTGTTCCCATCTGGTCCAGTCTCATCCACAGCTGCTCTCACTTCATCGCTCCTTCGCTCAATGAGGAAGGCACGATCCCATCATAATTCACAGACTGCTGTCATTTCTATTTTACAGAAAAAAAACCAGAGAAGCTCTCAGACCATAGGAAGCTAAATGTAATGAAGGAAACGTCAAACAGTGGTGGCAGCATTATGCTTTGTCACAACTTTAATGCAAGCATGGCCTAGAAGTGCGTTCAAGTCAGAGAGGAAGTTAGATGGAGAAACATGTATAATCCTGAGTGTTCAGCCTGTCAGACTTGGGTGGAGATTTTCATAGAGACAGGGCAGCCACAGAGAATATAGCACAAGGACAATGCAGGAGTCTGGATCTGAACCCAGTAGAGCGTCTGCGGAGAGACCTGAAAATGGCTGTGCACTACTGCTCCCCATCTAGTCCGCCTGAACCTGCGTATTTCTACCATGAAGATGAGACATACTTCAATGGAACAAAGTAATAAGGCTGCAGCTTAGTAGACATTGGGAAGCTACTGAGAGTTCAATCAAAAGTTTAAATACAAATGGAAAATAAGACTTTTTTATCCCTCATAACCTAACAAAACAGTTTTTGCTCTGGACATTGTGGGAAAATGTTTGTAAACTGAAGAGAAAAATGCCAGATAATCATATTTCTAGGTATGCAGTCTAATGTACCGCAATAAAATTTGTATTTTTTACATAACAGCTGACATCTATGCAGCCTAGATAGTAGTAAAGAGATGTTGAACATCTGGATGTTCCCACATTTTATTAATTCAGCTTCAGTCTAGCCCGAGAAGCTTTATATTTCACTCAGATTTTATTGCGGGTTCCCAGAGAAAGCCACGGAAATGCTGCCATCTTGAGGCAGATTGGGCTAACTGCAGGGATAAGTTTGGCAGTAATAGAGGGAACGGGGTGAAGTTTGTCTGGAAAACATAAGTGTTTTTCTTAAAGAAAACAATCAAAGTACAGATGAGTTTTTTTCCTTTATTTTTACATTGTGTTATGAGAGTTGCTGTGCATTATTTCAGTGTTTTGTTAAACCTGACCAGCCAAACAGGAATTTCAGTCAATGACCTTGGCGTTGCATAGCTTCATGATCTATTGATCTCCAAAAAGAAAATCTGGTTGTACTGTAGACTTCTGACCTGAATGCAGGGGGAGGCTAATCAGATTAACTGTAGCGACTCTCACAGGTGGGAATCTGGATTCAACTAATCTCCTAAAATTGACTTGAAGGTGGGTACAACCCCACTGATCTTTTAAGGTTAGAAGCCTGGGCTGATGAGGAGGAGAACCGGCCGCAAGTGATGCTATGAGAGAGGTAGACAGTAAACAAAAGCATCCATAGAGAAGCCCTGACAGTTTTGATTATCCCTGTAACTACATGGCGCTTTCATCACTGCACAGAGCAGAGCACAGAGGCATTATTTGAACGCCACACATTACCTCAGCTCTGGCAGACAACCCTCGGCATCCGTTATTAGCAGTGAAAGGGAAGGGAAAAAATGCACATTAAAAATCGAAGTGCATATCAGTGGCCACCCAAGAGTCCAGATACAGTGAGTCACCCTCTAACAAGTGTTCACTGTACCAACATGACCCCACTGTGCCAGAGAATGTTGTGCCTGTCCACTCGCATTTGTTAAGTCCCTATTTAAGTCCTCATGAAGGCAGCCGGCAGGCCCACCTACCTCGACTGTCCTGGTGGAATCCATTCTCGCTCTGCACTCATGTGGAAATCAGCTTGTTTACCACCAGCGGGTCACACATGCTAATGAGCGTCTGTTTGTTTTCTGCTGTGCTCATGCAGGAGGAAGGGAATTTAGGGGGGAAATAATAGATGATACGCAGACAACAACGCAGGTGGTTCTGCGGCACTAATGATGAAAAACCTACCGCAGAATAAATGGATCTGAATCCGGAGCAGGAAATGTCCTGCGGTGCTTTCGATGGTGCTGAGGTTGATCACACAAGCGTAGAAAATGTCATCTGAAAGTGGTGGTACAGTAGAGTTCCAGGTCAGGCAACCCAAACGAGGCCCTCCATCCAGTTTGTCTGATGAGCTGCCAGGTAGAGGATGAGGAGGACACAACTGGATGATCACAGCTAAAAATGGGCAAAACTCAAGCACATGCAGTTAGCTTCAGCACACATTGTTACATACCTTCACATTCTCCCTTATGGTAGGTCAACATTCATCTTTTATTCATGTTTTCAAGAAGTTCTGGCATCCACTAGATTCCTCAATGCACTTTAAGGGGTACTGTGTGAGCTTTGAAGTAATATTAGCCTAATGTGAGTAATGAATGCTTTCTGGGACTACCCGTGTCGGCGCACCGACGGGGCTGCCCTCTTGAGAAAACCGGACATTGTAACGAGAGCAGATCCGTCTCTCATGGGATCATGTGATCAGATTTGTTTTACGCCTCCCCCTGTACAAACACAGAGGGCTCTGCTTTGGGCAACTTTTTCCTCCTCTGCCGTCGAAAATTTGTCATGGCTGAGCAATTAGTAAGAAGGTGAGAACGCTTCTTACTTTTAGATATGGAGTCATAAATCTGACAAATGTAAAGTTAGAACACTAATATATATTCAGCTCTTAAATCCTGTCTGCCTGCTTTGACATTTGTGTATTTACAGGTTTATTGGGTAAGAATTAGCACACATCTTGAGGTAGATTGTACATCTATGGTAAAGATGGCGTAAAAATGACTTCAGATCACGTTGTGAATGGACGGTGGCCGTCAGTGGCCAAAAAGCTTGCAGACATAAACATGTTTTCATGTTTCAATGATGAAACATGTTTTCATCATTGCTGCACCTGAAGAACCCTCAGGTGCAGCAATGACTGTACTACAGGGATCTACGTCAACCCGTGTACATGGGAACTGTCCTCTTCAGTGCCTTATAAGGCATTTTCTCAAGCAGCACTCGAGGATCTATCAAACAAAGCTGGTGCTGCAGGTTTAAAGCTCAGAGGGTTCTCACTTCACACAGTTGTTTGTCCTTTCAGAGACACCATAGTAAGAACGGCGGCACATATTGGGCAGATGCAACATGTACGGACGGACGCAGCAGTAGATACACATGGCTCATTCTAAGAGGATAAAAACATGACTGGGATTTTAGTGAAGTCATTAGATACCAACAGAAACACAGTCTTTAATGATATGTTGAATTTTGCTGTGACTGACCTTTCCTTTTGTTACACACTGCATCTTTAAGTGCTTATGGTTTGAATTATCTCCTATATTCCTAGAACTGGTTTTGTTGAGGTTTTGTCTAACGTTCCTCTGGTTACATGGATATATAACACATGTAAACTGATACAAGTGTTACCTAAAAAGACTGAAGCAATCCGGCCCAATACTGAGGTACAACAAGAATATAAATGGGTTAAATTCATCCAGAGGGAATTTGTCAAAGCTTTAAGATGACCACTCCAAAAGCTAAACAACTCAGTTAAACATGTACAGAACCGCTGATGAGCCATTGGTGATTTATGATTTTATTTTCTTTGTGCTTGTACCCTCAAAACATATATCTTTTATTATATTTTAAATAATATAATTATTAGTAAAATACATTTAATAAGGAGTCTCACACATTTCATCATGTAAAGCGTCCTTGGGTGTCTAGAAAGGCGCTACCAAATAAAATGAATTATTAAAATTATTATTTCTGGAAGATGATATAGAGTGAGGCGACAGCAGCGTGTAGCTCAGGTGGTTGAGTAGTCAACCAAAGATGCTTATTGCAGCAGGTATGAGTCAAAGCGCCTTTTGCTGCACGTTGTTGCCCTTTCTTTGCCCACCTGCTTGTCAAGCTGCTATCCGATGAAGGCCACTCAGACTAAAATTAAAGTTGGCAGTGAGAAAAAACAAGAGAAAAATCTTTCTTTGCTGTTTTCCCCTCCTTTTCCTTTGGAAAATGATAATAATAATCAATGCTTTTCAACAAATGGAGCGATAACATTTAGTCGATCATAAAGAAAAAATAGTCAAAACATAAAACAGTTATACATCCACTTCCATCTGGGATTACATACCCAAACCAACTAATTACTTAAAGGTTTATTTCCACACATTGTTATAAATGTAGACCTTATAGTTGGCTGGAAAACCAGGGAAAACTTCATCCAAGTGTTTTGCTACAGGAATCTCTACTGCTGTCTATAACTACATCCAATGTGAAGGAGAAAACTACTGATGTTCAAAAGACAATATGAACTTCACTCATGAAAGGAAATGGGAGGAGTGCGGACATAACTGAGTGTTCATGAGTTTGTGCAAATCAAACTTACTACACCAGCAGATTCAAAAGAAGTATCAAAAGCATTTTTACACTGCAGGGAAATCATGTTACAAGAATGTTTTCAGGTTAATTGTGCATATATGAGTTTGTCCTGTGCGTCAGAAAGAAAACAATAACGTTTTAGAACCCCTTCCTCTCCTGGAAGAAGTGTATCTGGTCAGAGATGAGACCACCACCTCCAGAACACCAGCCATAGAATTAAAAACTGTGGCTTCAGTAAAAAGCTGTGAGGAATGTTTTTGGGATCAAGTATCAGGACTATTAGGTTTTGTAATTTGGTGTGTCACACTAATTTGGCATCTTCAGAGTGTTGCAGTGCTAATCAAATGTTAGAAAACTCAAAATTCCTTTTAATTCCTGGTTGTGAGGAACAAACTAATGAAAATGCCAAAGGAGGTGAACAATTCTGCAAGGTGTTGCAGATGTGTTAGTGAGTTGGATTTCTTCAGCGTAGGTGCAAAATACACTAATAGTAGATGAGAAAAATAGTTATCCCCTCCTCCAGTTATGTATCTACTCATTTATCAGTCAATTTTCTACATCTTTTTGTGAAATGCAGCAGGGGTTGTAGCCAAATCCGTGGTCTGGCACGGACCAGTGGTCGCTTGCAAGGACCAGTGGTCACTACCACT
>JBBDHI010000001.1:28851908-28867518 GCA_037177115.1 Craterocephalus stercusmuscarum
CAGTAGTCCAATATCAAATCGGTTACATGATATTTAATCGATGCTCAATAGATTGGGAAATCATATTAAAGCAAATTAAGCTTCTGGCCACCAAATTTCATTAGACAAGACTGTTAAAAAGCTTTGAGTAATTAATCTTTTTTAATACAAGCTTCAATGTTTCATAAAAGTTTCATTTTGCCATCACTACAGAATTGAATAAACAAGAATAATGTAACTTAAGCTGTAACTTTAACCAACTAAACATAACTGACCTCAATCAACCAAATTAAACTTATGTGCACATTACTGCCGACTACACCAAACACACTGCCTTAAATACCCTCTCCTGATTAACTCCAGATGGCTTCCCTCAGCATCTACCACTATGCAGGTAAGTGTATGCTTTAGTAAAACCAAATGAATACAATTAAAAGGAACTCTCTCATCCTACCTGCAATCACCCTTTAATACCTTCTGCCTACTGACATGTCATCCTCTTATGCAAAAATAATAGAAAACCAACCAAATCCTGCAAAGAAATACTAAAGTACATCCCTTCTGAGTGGTTGAGTCCAGTGACATCATTAATTGGCTAACACTCTACAAATACTAGGACTGGTGTGCGTTGTCTCCCTTTAGCTCCTGAAACAAAGGTGAGTATGGTGAGTAACAAACAAATATCTAAGAAAACCAGTTTTACAGTAAATAAACAGAATTAAATGTAATGCTATTAATCTGAGAATGTGTATTCTGACTGAACTCAAATAGAAAGCAAAACGCAAAACAAACCCGGGGTAGTTAGTGTCTGCTGACCACTGAGTAAAGATGAAAATAAATCTAATCAAACAGATTTGTAAATTATATGCTAAATTATGAATGGACTCACCCACTTTGTCATATACTCCTGTGTTGCTTTTTTTATTTTCAGTTTTCATCATATCATCTCTTTGCTGATGGGAGCGTTTTTTCTTTTGAGGGCAAGGCAAGTGTATTTGTATAGAACATTTCCTGTACATGACGATTAAAAATGCTTAACATAAAACAAAAGCATTATGATGCAAAGAAATCATAACTGTAGTAAAAGCCATCAACAAATAGTAAAAATTACAATAAAATTGTAGTAATTTAAAATATTATTGGAGGGGTTTGTGACCAAGCTCAGGTGTTTCTGCCATTATGACCAGTCTACCTTACTACTTCTCATCTCTATGCTGGTCATGTTTCCCAATTAAATAAATCACCTCTGAGATGAAAAATTTAACCACCGTTTGAAACAGTCAAGTGATCTGTTTTTCTCCTCTTTCATTATTTTTGCTAAGCTAACAGGCTATTAATGATCACATATAAGCAAACCGTCTGTCGCCTTTAATCTATGAAGAATGTGACATGACAAATATGAGCTCTAAGTTTAAAATACCTAAAACTAAAGTCCATTCATACACTTAAGTTTCACATTCAGAGCCTTGGTACCTTTTTTTTAAATGGTTGCTAATGTAGCCAACTTTGGCACATTAGCACATCCACTGTATGATGACCAAAACAATATGGAGACATAACGTAAAAGTGTAAATAAGGATATTTTCCAGGCAGCAACAGATAATAGTCATTGAATGATTGAGGCAGCTTCTGCTCAAATGACGGGATGAAACAGCAGCTCTGTGGCTGATTGACTCACATGACAGCTCATATACCACGAGGACTAAGTGGTGATTGGGAGGAGGGTTGTGCAGTAGTTTGCCTAAAACAGAATATGAGTGGCTGATATTTTAAAAATAGGAACGACATGGACTGATTTAGAGGCAAATTTTTCCAGAGGGAAGCTGAAGAATGTGACTCCGTGTGTGAAAAGACACTGAAGAATGAATCAGCTCATGGTGATACCATCCTAAGATGTTTACAGGATGTGCTTTCTGTATGTTATCCAACAAAGAATTCAAAGCACCACAGAAGATGGTGCTTTTACTCTCTGTAAGCAGGAACCAACCCAGTTGTGAACTTTCAGCTTTGTCTCTGTACATTCATGTTTTCTCCCTCAAAGCTGAACCTGCCTGCTGATTCCAATGGCCTGCAGATCCACATTAAAAAGATATCACATTAATAAAACAATTGTAGGTGATGAAAGACCTTTGGTATAATAAACTTTTAAATTGAGGTTTCCTTCCAACATTTTTGCGGACTTTGTGTTTATAACAACGTGTTTCTGGACCTTAGGGATTGTTTTCACTCCAGTATTTGGAATTAACGCTGACAATGAAAGATGAATGTGGCGTGTAGATATGAAAAGTCAAGCCAGTGCTTAAGTTTCACACGCAGAGAAAAGTTTCTAGTTACAAAAACAAGTCAGCTAAGAGCAATACTGAATAAATCTGTAATTAAACCCATCGTCTGGAGTGCAATCCATGCCCTTTGTTTTTATAATGAGGCCTTTGTGGGGCAATCAGGCTGATCTTAATATCGCAGATTAAAAATTTCAAATTATAGTTACGAGAAAACATCTTGAATATGTTTTCCAGGAGTTTGCAGTGTTTTTTTTTTATAGGAATACTGAGGAGTTTGTTGATAAAAACTACATTTCAGCACATAGAGGATTTCAGAAACCCTGGGACCATTACAGATATGACCCCCAGATGATGGGATATTTGTGTGTAGAGTCTTTTAGTTCACTGTGTTCCTGTCACAAAGTTCTTGTTGGCATGTGTGGGCAGCAGGCTGGATTTGTATGTGGGTCTTTCTTTAAATTTGTATTTTCCCTGAACTGAGCCAAACAGCTCTTCAGCTTGGATCCTTTGCGTTTTATTAATGTATTGGAGGCCTGAAATGCAAAAAGGATACAGATGATGTACATCCATCTTTTATTAAGGGTCTTTAGCAATGTCTTTTGGATGAAATAAGGCAGTCTTGTTGGTCTGTTGCCACTATTTATCTAGAAATGTGTGTGAAATGCTTTAATGTGCTAGGAATACTTTGTCCCAAAGAAACAAAGACTCAGTAAATGTTTGAGGTCCTCCCAACTTTCCCTTTGTCCTTAGGTCTTCATTTTGCTATGTTAATAACTCAACCATTAACAGCAACGGGACGAGCCCTGCTGTGCTGGACAAACAGGGACTGAGATCTCCACAAGCCTCCTTAAGCAGTCATGGGGAGAGTCTACTACGTTAGTAAAAACGTGGGCCTCGGGATGCTCGTACTGGCAGGCAGTGCGCTGCTTACAATCACAGCTCTATCTATTGCCTATCACAAGGAGAGGGCCAAGAACCAAGGTATGCCCGCAGATGGATCAGACACCAGCACAGCGACACCCCACACTACCCCTTCCAGCCCGAAGGAACCCTGGGACCGCTACAGGCTTCCAGACTCCCTCGTTCCTGTTTATTATAATGTGACCCTTTGGCCCCGACTGCAGCCCAACGCAGACGGCATTTACGTCTTCACCGGAGGGTCATCGGTGGAATTCAAATGTACTAAGGAAACAGACCTCATCATCATCCACTCCAACAAGCTCAATTTCACCACTTTCCTTGGGCATCATGCTAGACTGGCAGGCCTGGGCAAAGCCACCGTGCCTGACATACGAAGGACTTGGCTTGTGGTGAAAACAACATATCTAGTGATTCAGCTGAGCGGGAGTCTGACTGTGGGAGCATCCTACGTACTTCACACTGCGTTTACAGGAGAGCTAGCGGATGACTTGGAAGGATTCTACCGGAGTGAATACATGGATAACGGTGTCAAGAAGTAAGAAACAACTTTTGCAGCATCCTTCTACTTTTGGTATGCCCTGATGGTTATTTTTGTGTAACTGTGCTTGGTTCATATCTGCTTTTTGTGCATGTTTAATTGGAACGCTTTGCAGAGTCATTGCTACTTCTCAGATGCAAGCAACATATGCCAGGAAAACCTTTCCTTGCTTTGATGAACCAGCTATGAAGGCCGTCTTCAGCGTCAACATCATCCACCCAAGAGGCACAGTGGCTCTGTCCAATGGCAAAGAGAAGGGTTTGTTATGGACTTTTACTGGTTTATTCTCTGGGAAACAATGATACTGTTCTAAAAATGATTGACTGAGTTTCCAGAACAAATATAACAAATGTGATCAAGACCAGTGAGGAGCAATGTACGCTGTGGGGTCTTCCAGAGCTCTATGGGACATTGTTGGATTTTAGAAAATGAATAATTCCATTATCTAAAGGAAATCAACAATGTTTTTACAATTAATGTTTTCTGTTTTTGTTCAGAGTCTTCAGACTCTTTGTTTGATGGCGTTCCTGTCAGAGTTACTATATTTGAGCAAACAGCGAGAATGTCCACATATCTACTGGCATTCATCGTCAGCGACTTCACTTTTATTCAATCAAACCAAGGCAATTTGTCGGTAAGACATGTTATATCTGCAGTTACATTACACTTGGTTGCATTACCAGCAATACCAATATCCAACATATGGCCGTGCGCAACTGGGTTATTGCTAATATTCCAGTTGTGAAAAGCTTATTGGTTGCACGTAAACGTAGTCACCAAGGAAGATCTTGGGAAGAAATTCCAACATTGATTTTCCTTTTAATACAGACCAGGACAAATACTTTCTTTCTCTGTTACTGTGAACTTAGAGATTTTACATTTCTTGCAGATCCGAATCTGGGCCAAAAGCAAAGCCATAAACGACGGGCAGGGAGATTATGCTCTCAACGTTACCCGGCCCATCCTTCAGTTCTATGAGCGTTACTATAATGCAGCCTATCCCCTCTCCAAGTCAGGTAGGTCAGCTCAGCATCGACGTGTTGAAGCAAACATTAACAGCAGAGCTAAAGAGGAGAAAAAAACTTGTTTTCATGCAAACTGTTGGAGATTTGAATCCTGATTTAACCTGTTGATGCCTCGAGTAAAACAAAACACTGGAAGAGCCAGTAGAGTTAATTCGTTCTAATAAGATTAGAACAAATTAGACAACTGTAAAAGATGGGGTCCACTTTGTAAATGGTTGCCAGGTCAGGTCATGCTAGTGATGCCGTGAAGTGAGGGATATTTCTTGGCACACTTTGTGCCTCAGGGCACGGTTGTGTAGCATCCTCTGACAACTTCTTGCAAGATAATGCACCAAATCACAAAGATCAAACCACCCGTCTCCAGCTGGTTTCTTGAACATGACAGTGAGAGTCCAAAGTCCAGTGGAGCCCCTATGGCAAATTTGGCCCTCAGTGTAATAACTTTTGGCTCGCGAGGCAATACAAAATGACAACTAGAACTGGTTAGCCGGTGCTATCATACAGCACAGGTACTGCTACTGTAACACTCCAAATCCCAGAATGCTTTGCTGGTGTTTTGGCTTGTCAGGTGTTTTGCCTGAGCGCAGGTATTGAGTTAAAGCATTCTGGATTGGATGCAGGCATCTGGCTTGGACAGAGTAAACTGAGGGATAATTATGGATTTCTTGCTACTCCAGGACTGAATCGCTGCACATTCATTCAAGGATGTTATTATTTGTTAATGTTTCATTTTATTTTTAGATTTATTGTTAACCTGTGAAAAAATGTGAAATCGGAAGGCTTCAAAAGAAAAGAGGCATACATTTTTTATCTAAATTCAAATTAAGATATGAATGCCATTAATGTTTTTTTTTATTAGAAATTAGACTTTGTGTGCATTAAGCCATCTGTTGTAGAGTATTTATCTTTGCTGTTTCAATGTAAAAGCAAAACTTGTTTGAGTCCACATGAAAAGGTTCTTTGTTTTATCTGGGGCAATAAATAAATTAAAAATTAAATATCGGCCCGTGACTTTTCCAATTTTTACATTTTGGCCCACTGTGGGTTTGAGTTTCACCACATGCCCTATGGCACGTGGTGGAACGGGTGTTTCCCACACCTTGCAGAATCTAGACCATAAAGACTTCAGGAAGTTCTAAAGGCAAAGGAGGTCGAGCCTGTACTAGAAAATGTGTTCCTGAGGTGGCCTGTAAGTGTATATAAACAGCCTAAAGCTGGGATGTAATGTTTAAAGTGGAGGAAATAAGTTACACTAATGACAGAGCCGAACATAATGCTGCATTATTTCTACTAAGCAAAACAACAAACAGCAGCTCAGTGTCTTTGTGGTCATTAAAGGTCCGACAGATTAGTGATGATCAACACCACAATGAAAGACGCACCTTAAAGAATTATAGGTATTAGTTTTTTTATTTTGACTTCATATAAAACTAAAACTCAACTGTGTGCATTTTCTGAGAAAAAGATGCACTTTCCACATTACAGAGTAAAGTTCTCATTGTGTGTTTGACAATGACTTTTTAACAGTTGGAGACATTTCCTCCATTGGAAAGGAAACGGGTCAGGCTGAGGTGCACCCTGTTACAGTTTGGGCGGTGCATTTTAACAACTCTTTGCATGTCTTTGTTCTCCGTAGATCAGATAGCTCTGCCTGATTTCAACGCCGGAGCAATGGAGAACTGGGGTCTGGTCACATACCGGGAAACGGCCCTGCTCTTCGACCCCATGCTTTCCTCCACCGCTAACAAAGAGAGGGTCACGACCGTTATCTCCCATGAACTCGCACACATGGTACGCTGGGGTTTTTCTCATCCTGAATCAAAGCCAAGTAGCTTTTTGATAATTCCTGTCATGACTCCCTCACTGGCCAATCACGTTATTTTTACTTTTCACCACAAAGAAACCTCATCTGCTCACTGGTTGTGTTTTTAGTGGTTTGGGAACTTGGTGACTCTGCGATGGTGGAATGACTTGTGGCTAAATGAGGGTTTTGCCTCATATGTGGAGTACCTCGGGGCCGACCACGCTGAGCCCACCTGGGACATTGTGAGACTGATGCTTGCTTATCGTAAACAGCTCTATATATAATAAAGTTGCTCAGTTTACGAGCCTTTCCCTGTTATTGTCGGCTCAGAAAGCCTGTCCTGACTCACCTCTCCTCTTGGGTTCAGAAAGACCACATCATTCTGTACGACATACAGAAGGTGTTTGCTGTGGATGCCCTTGTTTCCTCTCACCCGCTCTCCCGCCGAGAGGAGGAGGTCAATAGCCCTGCCGAAATCAGCGAGATGTTCAACACCATCTCCTACAATAAGGTCTGCTCCTCTGAGTATTTTGCTCTGAAGGCCAGCGGGGTTCAAGCTCTTGGAAACACATGCAGCTGTTGTTATAGTTCTGCCTCTCTGTATCGTTTCAAGTATTACAGACAAATGAATAATTCTGCTGCCCATATGGTGGAGATTCACAGAAATGAGTTATTGTAATTCCAAGCTGGTTTTACTTTCCATTTGACCTCATCTGTTCCTTTATATGAATTCCAGGGATTATCACAAACACCCCAGCACAACAAAAGCATTCAGTATTCTCAGCGTGATTTAGTTTTTCCTGTCTGAGCTCCTGACAGGGCAGCAGTGGGTTTGGGTGTTTGTTTTGGATTGTTCATAAAACCTTTACCCTCATGAGAAGTTCAAACCGATCTGGTGGTATATGTATTTATTGTTTTTAGGGTGCGGCGGTGCTCAGGATGCTGTCTGAGTTTCTCACCGAGCCTGTTTTCGCTAAAGGCCTAAGTGTGAGTATGAAGTGACAAGTATCATCATGTCTTCTGTTGATGAGTGTGTTTGTAAATGTTGTAACTCACCAGCAGTTAGTATGTGAGATTGATAACCGTAAGATTGCCCAAGCTTTTTCCTGCTAAAATCATGACGCAATGTTTACTTAGTTGATGTTTTTCTTCTCAGTCTTACCTCAACACATTCGCTTTTCGCAACACCGTGTACACAGATTTGTGGGACCATCTCCAAAAGGTCTGTCTGCTCAAAGGAAAAAAAAAAGTAAACAACAACCTCCAGTTGCAGATGTGTCATGTGTCCATGTGATTATTTAGACCCGTGGGTATCCTCTGTTTGTTATCAGGCGGTTGAAGACACTGCAGGTTTGAATATTCCCCACTCTGTCCATGACATCATGAACCGCTGGACTCTCCAGATGGGTTTCCCAGTGGTCACTATTGACACCCGGACAGGAAATGTCACCCAGAAACACTTCCTGTTGGATCCAGACTCTGTATTGGACAGACCATCCCAGTTCAAGTAGGCATCCTACTTTATGTTTAGATAAGTAAAGAAGTGTTCTTCCTGAATAAAAAAGAGGTAATATCACTGCAGCATCTGTTAACATCTGGTACGCCCTGTTACCCTGCATACTGCTGTACTCTAATATAATGGGTCTTAGAAAAAATTTTAATAAGGATTTATAGGGTTTCTCCTTTTAATTGCTAATGTCTAAGTGTATTTTAATTGTTGCAGACTGAGTCCTCAACTTGCTGCTCTTTTCTGCAAAAAGGGACTCTTATTGATTTCACAGATACTCAAGACTGGAATTACATCCAGTAGCAGTTTTGTAGTGTAATTGCGCATGTCACATGTCACGCAACACCACAAGCTCTGAGTTGATCTACAAGGAGGTCTAAAAGTTCAATGTTATGCTAGCAACTTTAACCTAGAGCACTGCTTTTAGCCAAATGTGACTATGAGGGCATACCATCATGCTACCACCATGACCATGTCAATCCTGAGAGCTAACACTATCACAGTCAGTCAAAGCTCACACGCACCCAGTATAATGGCTGGTATTTATCTCTCCTTTAGGGGACTATTTAGGTGTAGAACTGGCTCAGGTTGCCAAAGTGTGAGTGTCTGGCAAGTAGTCCTCATGTAGCCATTTCAACTCATGGTAATCCCACCATCATGTATCGGCTCCATTAGGCTTCACTGCTGGTGCGTTCCTTTGTTTGGTCTGGGCTTTTAGTAGCTAATGCTGGAAATTCCTTATTATATTGGCTGCTTTCAACCAAAAGTCTGTGTCTTCTGGAAAGGCCGGTGCATTCAGCATTTCAACAGGGCAAAAATAATAATGCTAATTAGATGTCATATAACCTTGCGTGTATACTCTGACCAGTGTCTGATGTTTCTACCATCAACAGACTATCATTGTCACTATGTTTTAACTGTTTTTGGTCCAGTTACACATGGTTTGTCCCCATTAAATGGATGAAGAACGGTGTGGAACAACAACAATACTGGCTCCTTAATAAGACAGGTACATGCATGTTTATATATATATTCATGCTGGTGTTGTAGATTAACAAGTTATTTTGTGAAATAAATATGTTTACTCTTAGACATCCATGGCCCAATGAGAGTTTCAGGAGAGGAGTGGGTGCTGGCAAACACAAATGTTTCTGGATACTTCCGAGTAAACTATGACCTTAAAAACTGGGATCGTCTTCTCTCTCTGCTGGATACCAACCATCAGGTAAGTCGTACAACTGATTTTAGAACAGACTACAGAAAAGGTTAAGAGTGTAATATACATTTTAGTGACATTAAAAAGTTAAGATTTTAATTTAATTGTTATGGCTCTACAGTAGCTACAAATTCAGTGTGCCCATGTTGCTGCCCATAGTATTACAGACTGGGTTTGTCTGAAGATGAGTTGGATGAAACAAACCTGCATAATGAAAATCATTTGGGTTTAATTATCTGACATTATACATTTAACCCAGTTTTCTGATTCAAACATTTGATTCTGGCTTTGTATACACCTTTTTTTGCTTTATCTTCTGTGCTTTTTCGCTCTTCGTCAATTTTCTCTTGCATGTGGTTGCTCTCCATTTCTTTCAGACGTTATCAGTCATCAACCGAGCACAGATCATAGATGATGCATTCAATCTAGCGAGGTAAAGATAAATAAAAATGAAGAAATTCACAATATTGTGGGTTTCTAATGGTTGCAAACTGTTTGTCTTGTGCAGAGCAAAAATAATCTCCACAACTTTAGCTCTTAAAACTACCAAATACCTGTCAAAAGAGAGAAACTACATCCCATGGGAATCAGCTCTGAGAAACCTGAACTACTACATTCTTATGTTTGAGCGCACCGAGGTGTATGGAGCTTTACAGGTTGGTCCTACGTTACTAGACATGCTGAAACTGGTAGATATTCTTGTGCTGACAGAGCTTATTTTGAGTGCATCAATATTGAAAGTAATAAAAAAAACTACCTTGCCTTTTTTGTTTCAGGCATACTTCAAGAAACAAGTCAAACCACTTTTTGAGTACTATAGGACAATTACAGCTAACTGGACCAAAGTACCAACAGGACATGCTGAGCAGTAAGAATTACTATGTGAAAAGATATTTTAACCCTATAAAGCCAAACGTATCATATTTAATACATACATTTCTGAGACATTTTGCATCACATTATGGTAAAAACTTTGTTCAAAATTCTGCAGAATACAATATGAAACTTGTCTAATGGATGCCAGGAAGCAGGGGACTGTGCTATATTCATTTTGACTTGTCACATGGTAATGAATGGTAGATATAGTCCCCCCCAAAAAATTTTATTTTCTTACACATTTTGTTAAAGGGCTACTGTAAATAAGTACTTCATATTTAAAAAATGACTTTTTTTGCCTTGGCTTTAAAGGTTTAAGTCAAAATGACATGTTCTCACTCATGTTGAAACTCGTTCAACAGTTTTCTCTGTGTTTCTTCTCAGATATAATCAGATCAATGCGATGTGGCTGGCATGCAAGACGGGCGTGGAGGGATGCAGGGAACTGATCAAGAGCTGGTACAGTGAGTGGATGAAGAATCCAAGTCACAACCCGTGAGTAGAGAGTCATTTAAACTTTCTTTCGCATTTACATTTATTGTCTTTTCTCAATTACTCCATGGCTCAAATGCTGACACAAACACACCAAGTCTGGATGTAGCGGTCTAGTTTCAGATTGTTGGCTTGTGTAAGGAGTTGGCCAGTGTCTGGGCTGATAAGTAATTATCTGATTATCTATTGGATGCTGACCAGGATCCACCCCAACTTGAAAAGCACAGTTTATTGCCTTGCCATAGCCTTCGGTGATGTGGAGGAGTGGGATTTTGCCTGGAGAATGTTTCGAAACGCCACTCTGGCATCTGAGGCTTCCCGGCTCAGGTCTGCTATGACCTGCACCAAAACACCGTGGCTGTTAAATAGGTATGTGCAGCATTTCTGTGGGAGCCACACTCGTATGCATTTGTCACAGCCATACAACACTTACAGCTGGATTTCAAAGACACAACTATGATTATGTAGGAATACCCAGAGGTGAATCCTTTAAAGATGTACCACAGAACTTCTGCAGACATGATAATGTCCTTTGCTGAATGAGCCGCAGTACGTGTTCAAAATGTATGCTTGGTGTAGTATAACTCAAAACACCTGGAGGATGGTTGAACAGCCAAAGAAATCTAGCTTTCGAGCACATGTACACTTGGGGCCTGATTTATGAAGATTCCAAATTGAGTCCGCTATCTAAATAGCCCCGCAATTATTTAGCTCTGGTTATGTTTCCATAGTCTGCATGTGATCAATTAAGATTGCTCAGCAATTGATAACAAGTGCAAACAGAGTATTTAAATGAGGATTTGGCAGCACAGTTTGCTCTGTCATGGAAGGATTCAGAGAGCAAGGAAACCAAAAAAGGCTAAATGAAATTTGATCCAATTAAGTTTGAAATATTATTAGATGGGACAAAAAAATATTGCTGAGCTTGAGAAAAAAAATCTAAATATCACCAGAATTGTTGAAATACGGGAGAGTATCTGCGAAAAAGTAAATGCAGTTTCAAAAACCAGAAAAACAGAGGATGAAGTTTAGAGGGGGAGGCAAGACGGAGAACCAAAGAAAAAAATAGCTGGTGATAAGAAATCTGCAAATAAAACTAGCGGGGACCATCAGACGAGATTCATCTGACCAATATTTTGGACCAGGTGCAGCTCACTTTCTGCAAGCAGCTGATAACTGGTGTGTCGGGGTCTACAGCTGTCGTGTGGCACATCGCTGAGGCCAGATACTCGGGCCATTGGTGTGCACACACGGCAGCTGGTCAGTGCTGTGTCTGGGCTGATGATGGCCATTGATGCAAGAGAAGTGGACGAAGGCGGTGCAGCAGGTCCTGCAGGGGACGGAGTGGATGCGCACCGTGTGTAATCCTTTTAAAAATGACATCATGCTCCATCCCATGATGTTTTGTTCTATGTTGTGGAGCAACAAATGACAGTCTGGGCGACCTTCGAAGGGCTATACAAAAGTGCCCCCTTTCCCCTGCGGTCCCGAAATCAGCTTTTCAGGACTCTGACAATGCGCTCCACCATGTTTCTCATGCGCATGTGAACCACATTATGATGGGGTTCCCCTGCAGTTGCGGTGTTGTGCACAGGTGTCATGAGGAAGGGCTGCAGGGGGTATGCACCATTATCAGATATGTCCATGTGAGCAATGTACAAGGAAACATCATTATATTCACTCACCCAAAAGCAGCCGTCTACATATTCACCATCTCTCAGCTGTGAGAAAATGACACTGTTGCTCGGAATGAAAGACTTTTGTACGACAGACTACATTTGTAATGGTTCCCTATGTGTGGCACATAACTTGTACATTCATAGAATGTGTGGCTTCTGCTTCCTATAAATATGCTCTCTTTCTGAAGGAGAGACAAGTTGCACATGAGCTGTACATATCAGCCTTTAAACTCATTCAGCAATTCTAATATAGCAACGCTGCATCGGCTCCACAATCTTCTCCTCTGGCATTCCAAATATAAATAATACAACAGAAAAAAATGCATTTTCTCAGTCGCCTTTCATGGTGTCTGCCGCCTGTTTAAAATTATTACTGCAGCCATTGTGCGTATACTGTTGTGCCAGTTAGCACCTGCTTTTCAGACACGGTATAAGGTGCAAAACTAACCACCACAAACTAGTTACAGGCTTCATAAATCACACAGCGTGTGCAAAGCTGATCTATTTGCATAGTCTCCTCCCAACAATACACACGTTCTGGCAGAAACACCCGTATTGCACTTTCATCAGCAGCATACACGCAAAGTTGCGCGGTCTTGATAGATTAGCTGCAAAGTAAATGCAATCCTTTTGTAAATCAATTACTTGGTGTGCAGACAATTGCTTACAAGATAATTGCTCACAACCTTTTTTGGAAAAAGAGACAAATGCTCACATTTGTTTTTCAATTTTTATTTCAAGAAATAAAGAAATGCACACGAGAAAAAGAGAATTAATTTCAACATTAAATGAAGTTCTCATAAACTTGCCAATCTTTACGTACTCAAAACCACATTTACACATCGTTTGTCTTTACTACGCTAACAGACAGCAGATACGTTTATATATTTGGTAATCTGCCCATGTCCTCACACTACCTGTAAACTTCTCATCCCATAAAATAAGATGTTGCTCATCAAAGTTCAGTCTCTAACTATGAAATAAAAGGAAAAACGGCTCACATTCACTCCAGTGTCCTCACATATCCCAACAGATTACAGTTAGGGGTCGAGGGGCAGTTTTTGTATTTCCACAGGTAAAAAACTGGGAAGGGTACCAGCAGACCCGGCCTGAACTGTCCCATTAATTTGGACCAGCTCTTTTGGGGGAACTCATTTTACTTGTCCAATAAATAGAAAATAAAGCCTGACAATGTGCAATCCACTGATTGATTGAAAGGTTATCATTTCCTGTTTGACTATGCGCTATGAACAAAATAGGAACAGGTCCGTGTTTATTCAAACTGTGGAATTTTTTTTTGGGTTTGATCTACTTTCAGAATCGTAATTAAGGGATTAAGCCAAAATAATAAACATGGTTTGATGTTTATCAGTTACCACAAACCTATTTTTACATAAGTGCTTAATTGTGGGACAGGTATCTGGAGTACACACTTGATCCGACTAAAATCCGCAAGCAGGACGCCACCTCAACCATTCAGACCATTGCAGGAAACGTTGTGGGAATGCCACTGGCTTGGAACTTTCTCAGGTCAAAATGGAGCTACATCTTCCAACAGTAAGTTTCCTCTCAAAGAAAAATTTCCAACAAAAACAACCAAAGCTCCCCAAGGACTGATTCAAAACAGAATTCAAAAAGTCTTCAGTATGCTACTGAATGATGGAAAAACACAGTATTTCTTGGAAATAATTTGAATTTATGTGTACAAAGTCCTTGTTTTAACTGTATTCTTTTTCCAAGGTATGGAACAGGATCCTTTTCCTTCTCTAGTCTCATCAACGGAGTTACAAAGAGATTCTCCACAGAGTTTGAGCTGCAGGAGGTATGCAGCGCACCCACAACTACTCAGTTTCCTGGATGACATTTAGAAGAAAAAGAAATCCAACGAAAGCAATTCACTTGTTGTTCTTTGTCTTTCTCCAGCTAAAGAAGTTCAAGGAAGACAACCTCCATGCTGGCTTTGGCTCGGCCACCATAGCCTTGGAGCAAGCAATAGAAAAGATCACCGCCAACATAAAATGGGTGACAGAAAACAAAGCTGAGGTGCTTAAGTGGTGCACCGAGGAGGCCAGATGAGAACAGGAAGTGCAAATGATATTAATAATGATTGATAATTACTATAAATTATGATATGGTGCCACAAAAGTGGCAAAGATTGTTTCACTGCTGTGGCACCTCGCCCTCTTCCATGAGAGGACATGAAGAGAACAAGATTGTAGTTTTATTTTCTTGATACTTTTATGAAAATGCAAATAAGACATGAAAACGAGGCTCTGATGCGGTTGTGGTAGACCTGCCTCTGATGTCACGGACTGTGTATACAAATGGTTTAGACCTTCAACTATAACCCTGTAGTAATCAGAAGATGCTGACTTACAGATGAACTGCTATTGAAATAAGCTCTACTCAGTGATTCATACCTGCCTCATACTGTACTGTAAGTATATGTGTGTACACTGACATCTTCTGAAGCTTCCTCCATGTTGGCTTTAACCCCTGAAACGGATGTCATGTGAAAATAACATACCGCCAACTTTCAGTTTTAATGTGCAAAACAGGACATACTAACAACAAACAAATAAAAGAATGATACATTCTTATAATGAATTCATTCATCCTCCACAGCATGTTATTGAAAAACAGCAAAGCTGAAATGCTGAATCTGTGTGTGAAAATGTAATTAAGAGGAAAAGTAGCAGCCAGAACTGGACTCAGCTGATCTTTTTATGGTAATTTCTAACATCTTATGTTTTCAAAGCTGTCTTGCCATAGTTTGTTTATATCTACAGGTAACAAGAAACAATTATTTGGAATATTGTGTAACTTTTTGGTCAGTAGGGGTCATTGAACCTGTAACTTCCCACAAGTCACATGGCACTGTGGTAAAATAAATTGGTTTCCATCCTGTTGTAATAATCGTGATGCAGACAGCTCTGACCAGCTGATAGTGAAGTCATCTGGATTAAGACATTTTTACCATTGAAGGATTGCATCCCACCAGTGGAGGGGTGTGACCACTTCTCGTTATATGATCCATTTATCTCCTGTTTGTTATGGAAACGTCAGCATTAGCCTGTAGCTTATGGGACATTACAGCGTATGACAACCATAAAACTAAAGCTGCCAGTTACTAATTGTTCTGTTATATTTGGAGGATGGTTACCAACTATCCAATAATGAATAGTTATTAGTGATTATTAATAATTATCTATGATGATAATCGATAAAATCATTAATGTAAACATTAACTACCAGAGGATATCTGGAACTAATAACTATGACTCAATATTA
>JBBDHI010000001.1:28925103-28936964 GCA_037177115.1 Craterocephalus stercusmuscarum
TCTGCTAAAGCTAAAGCTAGTCGCTCTGATTGGTTGACGCTGCGCGTCAAGCGGCGAAAGTTCAGATTTTCCAACTCAAGCAGCCGACGCTTAAACGGTCAAAACGCGCTGCTCCCGACGCTCAAAACGTGCTGCTCAACTGCTCGCCGCTTTGACGCGCATTTACATAGACTACATGTAAACCTGACGCTCCCGACGCTCTCGCTGCTTTTGGTCTGAACGAGCCATAAGAAGTGAAATTATTTGTACAATAACCATCTTCTCCAAATGTACATAGTTTGTTTTAGCATTTTAGAAAATCACAGATGATTCAAACACCTAAAAAAGCCATATTACCCTTTTAAAGAAACACAGATAAAACTGAAATGACCATTTAGAGGAACTTTATACTTATCCATATCTATCCGTCCATTTTATGAACAGCTTATTCCAGTTCAGCCTTCAGGGAAGCTGGATCCGACCAGCAATTAGCAGGCGAGAGGCAGGGAGCACGCTGGACAGGTTGCCAGTCCATCGCAGCGCCAACACTGCCCAGCAATTCGAGTTTTTTTCCTTTTACAGATACATATTCAGTGTATGCCCACAGCTAAACACAACCTGTGTGTCCATGAACCTACACGAAAATATTATCCTTGTTGTCTTTGTATGCATACAACCAAATTAAAATGCAGTCTTTCAGGAATACAAGACAACTATAAGAAATTGTAACAGAAGCTGATGGGATGTGTGTAGATTCTGTAGATAAAAGGTTGGTAACCAGTAAATTGAAAAATGAACAAAATCTACTTCTGAACAGGATCCAGCTGACTCATGCAGACCTGTGCAGAAATCCAACATGCAAGGCATGAATTGGCTCTTTCCCTTTGGTTTGTGTTACGTGAATTATATTGTGTATCAGTACGGTGGCCCTGTGTGGACATTTATACAAAAATACAGATAATTGCTCACACTCAGGAAAACCAAAAGGCCTGCAGAGTAAAAACCCTGCAGGGCTCTATTTACTATGCTCTTAGAGAATATATCCTACAGTAGAGTCAAGACAGACCAGGAAATGTTTCAGTCAGTATGAGTAATAATTATGCATCTGTAAGTGTCTGCAGCAGTCCACAGCTCTCTGCATTGCATCTGCAAGAGAGTAGAGTAATCCTGCCTGAGAAAATTTATCCTGTCACATCCTGTAAAAACTCAATGTCACTGATTCCCCAGAGTGCACTTAACCACCCAGATTGTAAAACTTTCCATCAGAAATCCTTTCAGCTAATTGATTGACAGTAAATATTAGACTATCAGGAGATGTTTGTCATTCTTACACCCAAATCAAAACATGCAGAGTTACTGTGTAGTCTGTGTGCTTTTGGCTTACATATCTTATGATGTTAGTATTCTGAGGCGTCGTGATTGCTTTGACAGATGTATTTATATGAAGCTCCTCCAATCAATGTTTGGCTTCTTTTAGCCCTGCTTGTTATTCCAGCTCATTTACACAAATAAGGAACTGTATAACTCAGTCTCATCAGTAGGAAGCTGGCTATGAGACGGGACCACCTACTGCACAGCTACATGGATTTTATCGTCATGATTCCATATTGTACAATCTGGAAGTCAAGGAATTTCTCCAACCTAAGCGTTGGTGTAAATAAAAAGCCTTACAGTGAAAACTCTCTCAGGTTCCCCCTTGGCTTTCCAGTTGGTGTCATGAACTTGTCTCAGGATCATCCACGCCTCGTCATGTCGGGCGCTCTGTGAACCACACACACACAAACATATAAGTATATATGCTGAACATCATTGCCTGCCTCTGTAAGCTTCAAAAGCGCTCTGTGAAACCTTTGGAAAGTGTCCATGAAATTATACAGTGTAGTCTACTATATATAAGAACGACTCTTTTAATTATGGCTCACAGTTTGACCAGTGAAACTTTCCCACATGCGGCTCTGCTGCTGCCAGACACACCGGCTGAGTGTCAGCGTTCCCATTCAGTCTGCCTCTTATCAGAAAGGGTGATGTGTGATAACTGTGGGGCGTGTTGCAGCAGTAACACACAAATACAATACCACATGTGGTCAGAGGCTTGACATTGTCCTGGATGAGAAACATGGGTGGGTGGCGATCTGTTGATGCCTTAGCAGCTCTTTGTTACCTTTGCACAGCAGTGGGATATTGCTGTGGTTGCTGGTGACTCATCTGTCTCAGCCAATCACAACTTGATGTTTAATACCGTGCATTGACTTTGTATATCAGGATATTGCACGCATGACTGCTATATTTTGACCCTGTTGGGTTTTTTTTTGTCCTGCTATCTGACCTCCAGCAGGAAGCGTGGGCTCTCTGGCATGAAGATGACTCCGATGAGCGCGGCCAAAGCAGGGAAGAGACACACAAAAATGAACAGTCTCCAGCTGTGCATCTGAAACTGTGTACCGATGGCAAAGCCCCAACCTGTAAAAGGAGGGAAAAACTAATTAACATTTCATGAAAATGCATTTTTATACAATTAAATCCAGGCGGATGTGGGTTTGTTTGGGTACAAAGATAGCTGATTGTTTTAATTTGAATAATTTACTTGTTTACCAAGTAATTGCTGTGATCACTTCTCTATGTGAGCCATATTGGCAAGCAGAAAATAACACTCTATTAATCTAATTCAGCCACATCTTGCAGTCAGAAAGGGGAAAGTAAAAAAAAAAACCCTGAACCACCAGAGAGTTAGATTTTAATGAAAAGTGAAATATTGTGTCTGTCTTCTCAATAAGAATGAAGCATAATTTACGTCTGCATCTTACCGTAGTGAGGAATGATTCCCCAGGCGCTGAAGGAGGCGTACAGGCCTCCGAGCATCCAGAACATGCAGAGCCAGCTCAGATGTTCTCCACGTTTATCCATCTGCAGGAACTCAGTGTAGTAGGTATACACGATTGGTATTGAGCCACCGATCCTGCAGCAGGAAATCACCCTTTTTATCCACATTTACACGTCATAATCCTGGGTGTTGTTACTGTAGTTACAGCTGGCTTTATGACTTTAGTCCCAATTTCTTCCTCACTGCTCTGACGATTCATCAACTAATGTGTGTTGCTCAAAGCAGCAAAATGAAGTAAAAAGTGAAGTATTCATCTTTGTACAGCTGCAAGGTTGCAAGTTAATACCCTGAATGTGGCAAAAACAAAATCTCAAATCTCATACCCAGCTTTATTCCAGAGTCAGAGGAGCAGCAATATGAGAAATTTACAGTTAAATGTGTTTTGGTATCTAATGAGTGAAAAAGTGCTGGTGCAAGCTGAATATTTCATGGACTGCAGCATCAATGTTTGATTTCAGGTCTATATTTCACTCTGAATCGAAATTCTGTTTCTTCTTTCAAATGTTTTACATGGTGGTAGTCCTTGTTAAACCTTTGCTGGAGATGCAAAATCTAGAATGAAGAGAAGTTTTCTGCATGTACAACTGAGAAAATATCCCACTGATACCAGTTTACATCAATAAATACGACTGCAACCAATATCAAGAATCAACTGACCAGTGCCCAGAAATAACCTCACTATCCACTTGTCCTGTACAAACACATTTTGTGTTGAAATAAATAAGCTGAAATCTCTAAATTCAGAACCTAAAATGTCTAATTTATCCGCCGGAATAAAGAAGGTGAAAAATATTAAGACATCACAGCTGCAGGATGTAGTCCAGTAATCAGCTGTCTGGGTCCAGTTTAGATTCAAGATGACAGAAAATATTGCAAGTTAATAGTAAAATAAATGTGTGGTTTATTATTAATACACATAAACACATAGACCCATTGTTGTTCTTCCAAAACAATCCTTTTATGTTTTAATGGAACTGCTTCCTCTTACATAATTTATTTAAATGTCAAACGTTTAATTCTCAAACCTGTTTCCGTGATGTGGTTATTGGTAGGAAAGGTCAGTCATTACAATCTCCAGTGGAGTCGCCATTTATTCAAGCTCTGCAAATACAAATGTGACAGAGAAAAACAAAATGCCTCACCCAAAGCCGGAACAGAACCTGAAGAAGAGGAAGAAGCCGTAGCCCTGAGCGAAGCAGGACAGGAAGGAGAAGAGCAGGTCGATGGTCAGGACGTAGATTAGACACTTCCTCCGGCCCATTTTATCACACAGGCCACCCCACACTAATGCGCCCACCATCATGGCCACATACACCAGCAGACCTGCAAAAACACATAGTAATGGATTTTCACAATGAGGCTTTTACAGCTCAGATTTTAAAGATCAAGACTAAAGCGAATGTGCTGACGATCGCCACCAGGGGTCTCCCTTTACCCTCGTATGAAAGCAAGAGAGCAGATAAATCTCCCACCCTTCCTATTGTATATCAGTATGATGCACCCTTTTCATGTGAGGCCTGATCACCACCGGATATTTCCGGATATTTGTCATTCTGCATTAAGAAAATGCATGTAGGCCGATAATAGCCGTGCCTGAAAGATGACAGAGAAAGAAGAGGTCACAATCATTAGGACGCATCTACAGGAAGAGTATCTTTACACCCTCTTACAGCTTTATTCACCTGTGACAAGGGTGGCTCCAGCTGTCTTTGTGCTTTCTGGGCTGTTGCCATGAATACTAAATCCTCTGAGTCATAGCAGTCTGGAGTCAGAGCCAGCATTCAACAGGCAGCTGGTCTAGTCTGGCACTCCTTCTGGTTTTAAGTTAACACTCAAGGGACAGTAATGTCTTCCTCTTTTTCATTGCATCAGGATTAAATCACACGGTTTCCGCCGTCCACTCCGCCGAGTTGTTTAAACCTTCGGACCCATACCTCCCGCCTGCTCTGTGTTTTTACTACACAGCCCTAATTACAGAGGGCTAAGCAGCTTACCGGCACGTGGAGCCATAGTGTGCACCTTCCCCGCGGATTACTAAACTATCCAAATGCCCCAACGCTCCACACGCCAAGCTGCGCATCCCATTCAACAAGAGCCTGCTTGGGACAGCAGCAGACAAAAACTCAAAGTCATCATGTCACCTAATATCTTGGCAAAGGTGATGCCCGAGGCAGTGTGTCTGTCTTTGATATGTGCTCGAACAGGCTCACAGGAAGGGCTTGTGATTAGAAAGCCTGTCCTTCAGGTGAAGGCCCAGAGTCAATCCCGGCAGCAATAAGCCTGAAAAAAAAGTGTCCTTGAGCCCAGGGAGGATACCGAATACCTACAGGGAAGGAGAATTGCGCTTTTCCTTGCAGTATTAAAAGTGAAAGCACTTTAAGAGCATTTATCACCTCTGGAAGAGCAGATAATGTGTCTGTAGCCACATTAACCACACAACACACACTGAGTAAAGCAACGCTAACCCCGAGGGCCAAAACAGATACAGATATCATTATGATATACATGAATATGTAATTTAGCTCGTACTGATGATATAACCTTGGCAACATTTACATACATTAACATGGGAATCATCTCTAAAAGAATCCAATTAAAGTATCACTACCAAACATTAGCTTGATAGTAATGAGCATTGAGTTTGTGATGCTGGTCATGTTAGAAAAATAAAATATGGCACACTTACTTTAAACTGCAGGAGTGCTGCTAACTCTGAGGTACATTATTTCCCACTGATTTAAATACTTTAGATATCGAAACTCAAGCAACATTTGCAAACATTAACATATCAAATCTGTCTTGATGGGAGCATCATCGGTTTCATACAAGCAAAGAATAATTATACTGAAACATGATAAACACAAAGCTAGAGTTAATCATGTGTTTTAGTTTATATCCATAGTTTGTTCAGGAGCTGAGAAGTGAGAGTTTTACTTTAAAGTCTTTAAGTAAACTGTATTGTATTACTGTAGAAGTTAATTTTGAACCATTGCGTCCTTTAAGATGCTTCTGTAAACAACACATTTGGTGTGAATGACTGAAAGGCCATTATATGTTTTGTCTCAAGTTCTCTGTTTCTGTAAAATGGCTCTGTTCATTATGTTCATTCCTGGAGACGTTGTTGCCCAGGAGGAAGACTTTCAACCTGCTGTATCATCACGTTACGGCTGAGTTTTGCTTTATGCACTGCCTGACAGGCAAGCAACTGGCCCTTCATCAAAGAACTCTTGCTCTGTCACTTTCTCTCTTTCTTTTCATATCTTACTCTAATAAGACGAAATTCAACATCAGACCGACTTTCACAGAGTGGAGAGAGGCTGAATGCAAGATGGATGCCAAATTAAACGTAATTTCGAGCTTTATCACTGAGAAAATCTGCCAAAGTTCCATAGTGTTTCTTCAAAGCCCCATGAGGGAACCAATAAAAGAGGCATTTCATGCAGGTCTGCTCAAAAACCCCCTATGTTCGGCTTGAAAGCACAAAAAAAGCAACCACAAAGTGGGAACAGCAAAATATATCAGCAAATCAGTATCTTCAGCCTCGTACAACCAATATGAGCAGATGTGAATGTAAAGGGTAGACACTGTGTTCATCGGGGTGAAGAGCGTGTTTTAGCCCTAATATGATCATTCCAAGTGATCATCATCACGTTGCTCTGATTTCCAGCCCTAACCAAGTGAGGCTCCTAGCCAAACAGACCTTGTTGTACCATATATTTACTGTACATGTGACCAAGGCACCCAGCAAAATGAAAAGAAGTTAACAGGGAACCCTTTCGATCTGTAACCAAGTTATGCTCTCTAAACCCAACCAGGAAGTAAAATAAGGGTTTTGGTAAAAAACGATGTTGCTCTCGATCTTAGATGTATGGTTTACAGTTGCCAAAACTGTATTTTTTTTTTTTTATTAAAAAGCTAAAAATTGTGTTTTTCTCCAAAGGGAAAGCACCTATGAGTCTTAATTTCCTCTTGCTGCATACATGGCCCTGTTATGGGCATGAATAAACAACCTTCATGGTCATATCTTTTGTTGGTTATGAAGAACTTTGGAAGGTCTTTTCACAGAAATTAATTCAGATGAGAAAGTTCTGTGTGGCCATTCGCAGACTCAGTGTGTGCTGGCAGAAGCTGCAGCAACAAAACCCCATGAAAGTGCACTCCTGCCTTTTTCTGAGCAAGGTGGGCAGCAAAGCACAGCAGGAGATTTGCAGATGCAGCTGATATTTTAGGTCTCAACTACCAAACCAGGCATTGTCCAGGTATTCATTGCAACCAAAACGAGTGGTTTCGCTAGAGCTGGCTTGGGATGAAGAGATGGAGCAGCAAAGAAAGGCCAGGTATGCAACATATTGAAAGTCCACTTATCAAGGTTGGGAATATCTTGCATAACTGACACGATTCCTGGGATTTTTCAAGGGAAAAAAAACACCACACCACCATGAGGAAATTACAACAGATTATCCAAATAGCGAGAGGAATGCATCATAAAACCCTCTCATAACTTATACATGGATTTTTTTTTGCTTCATCATTTCATCTATGCCTCATTCAATAGAATTGCCATGTTGTTTTCCCTGTTGAATCAGAATTGCTGCATTCTGTCTTTCACTGTCGGAGATTAAAGCATAAGAGCACCTCCATTAAAGGTAAACTCCCCACGCCTCTTGTCTTAAACAAAAAGTTTGGAGTCTATCTTCAATCCGAGACTAGGGGTAAGATCAAACACATCTCTGCTCCTGCGTGTCTTGTGAACAGAGCATGAGCATGCATCAAATGTTATCATTCTGAGGATCTACTTCATATTCTCAGCCAGCGACTAGAGAACACCCCCTGCTCTGCACAAACAGATGCTGTGATTTCATTTTCGCCAGGCCTTCCTCCTGCTAGCACAGCCCATCAGAGGCCTGAAGCGTATCTGACAGCTCTGCACCGTGCGCTGTAGGCCGCCAGGATCTCTGACTGCTGCAGCATGCTCCATATTAGCCCGGGAACACACACTGACTGCAATCACCGCCGGGTTCCTCATCAGTCTCTCGCAACGCTTCTTCCCAGGAGCCCGTTGTTAAGATGAAATGAGTGATATGCAATCTGCTACGTCGCCTGGCTAAACACGGAGTCTGGGAAATAAGGTGAGCGGCTTTAATTTGCAGCTTAGTTGTCTGCATAGACATTGAAGAACAGGCCGCTTTCAAGGTACATTTTTCGGTAAGTTGTATCTCTGCTGCATACAAATTTCTGCATCATCTTTTTAAATAAAACAGGCACATCCCATAATCCACAATATATGTATGCAAGAAATAATCTATCTGTGCCTTAAGGGGAGCTGAAACCATGAAACAATGAAGATGTGTTTCTGCATGACTCCCTCATGTCGACTTAGAGACATTTAGCACCACTGCCAAGACTCAGTTAGGCTAATCTTGTTGCTCACGACAGACCAATTGTTTACAAAGACACACAGTGGTGATTATTCTTTTTGTGTGTGTGTGTGTGTTGGCCTGTAAAAGATCCAAGCCAAACCCTTTTTTCTTAACGTGGAGGAGCAGGTGGAGGATATTTCCATCTTATGGTCTGCAGCCATCAAGAGTTAAGCATCTGCAGGATTTTGTTTAAGCCAAGCACAACGGCACATCATTTCACTGATGAGTTCCTCCTTTCTGGGTAAACACTGTAACTTACAGACAGATGACTGTAATTAGGAAGTACTGAGCTTTTCCTGAAGGCTGCATGTCTGTTTTAGAGAAACAAGTTTGCTAAATTGAGTTTTAGCCGTGCTAGCTAAATGGTTTAAGGAACGGCATGTTAGCCTGGCAGTCTGTTGGATGGAAATATTTCTGAAATATTTACTAATTCACTTTTTCTTTTGTCATCCTGGTCTTTTTTTGAAAGCAGGAGCGAGCTATAATTTTCTGTTTAAAGAGGTTTGCTTCTGTAATCAAGTTTGGAATTTTGACTGTTTATCTTTAATACTTCCATTATTATTTAGCAGTTGTTTTCCATTTTAACATTTCAGTTCCTTTTGGTTAGGTTTAGGCATGACAACAGATAAGTTAGTTTGAGGAAAATGTTGCTAAACTTTTTCTTTTTTATCTGGTTTGCCATTGCATTGTGTCAGGTGCTGCAAAGCGATTGCATGCTGGCAGAATGAGTCAAAGATAACATGTTTAGCTTAGTGAGATGTTTCAACTGGTCCCCTCTCACAAACTTGTGTTTCAGACTAAATGTATTTACCTTCCTACGATTTTGTCAAAATGTATTAAAAATAAACCGTCATACTGGAAAATGTCTCACAGAAGTCACGAAGATGTTTGATTGCAACATAAACAGAGCAGAAACCACCTCTGCTTTCCACAGCCTCGCTGCTACTAACCTAACAATCCTTTGTCAGCGTTGGATATGCACATGTCCTTCTCAGCGCTGGGCAGGACAAAGCCCACCACGAAGCCGTCTACGCCATCAGCCATGAGCGCCAGCCCCAGCACAAAGAAGAGCATCCACTGGAAGCGCCCATGGCCACAGTCCTCCATGATGGTCTCATATTGCTCAGGCAGGTTTTCCTCCTCCTCCTCCTGCTGGGCAGCGAGACGGGCTTTCCTCCTGGCTTCCAGCCGAGCTGCCCGCCGTGCCTCCTTGATCTCGTCGGGGTGGGGGATGCCCTGGTACTCCCCTTCATACATCTGCTCATCTTCATCAGCCCCCTCTGTAGCATCGCTGCGGGCATCCTCATCCTGTGGGGGGTAGTCTGTCTGGTAAGGGTAGCCGTCTTGACCTCCTCCATCTTGAGTGTAGGTGTAATCCCCGCCTTCTGTCATCTGCTGGTTCACATTGTTCTGATAGGGGTCATCCATGGTTCCTGCCGAGTGTAAATGAAGCAGGAATGACTTTGTCTTGTAGCTGTCGAACACTGAAGAAGCTCAACTTGTCAGCTATAATGGCATAATCCTCCCAATGAGCTGAGGTGTTCCCAGTGTTGCTGCAGTTTCCTGGATGCCAAGAAACGGCAGGTCTTCTTCTGTGGTTGGAGTCTCTCCGTTAAGGCCTCACGAGCTGCGTTGATAGACTGTTACCTTCCTTGATTTACACAGTGCTGCATGCTGAACCTGAAACACAACACAAACGCCTGTCAGCTCAGAGAAAGCGCAGAGAAAGAGAAAACTTGGATCACAGACACATGTGCCACAGTGCCTTCTGTGACCTGTCAAGTTGGGCCCGAGCCACAGTGTTAAAAGGCTTCACAGCAGCTGTTTTATGAAAACACGACATTCACATGAAGCGCACAAAAAAATACAGAAAGAAATAGAAAAACAGGTCATCTAATTTTATCACAGCATCTGGTTTTGGTTTTTATTTCACTTCCCAGGCTAATGTAGACTGTTTTCTGCAGTGTGTGCTTGCCTGACAGTAGTCCCTCTCCTATCAGTATAACTCATGTTGTGTTTTTTATTTGGGTTTGAACACACTTGCTGTTCTAATGTAAGCTCTGATTACTATTCCAGATGAATGAGAAAGTCAGGAAGGCTTGCTTCCCCTTAAGGCTCTCCGTCCTCCTGCACAGGCAGATAATCTTGTCTCCTCACTCAAATACTCTGACGCCATTTTGATCCATCACACAGGACTGCTGTGATGATGACACATTCAGACCTGTCTTGTTTTGTTTTTGGTGACCAGAGGGAGCCGATGCTGAGAGACACTGATTCAAATTCTGTGGCGTTCACAGATTTTTACTGTTGTGTCAATTAGTGGGAAAACTGAAGGACATACTGTACTACATGGTGAACTCAATACAAAGCAGTTTGTAATCTCAGGCTACGTCTTAGCTGATTTAGAGTGTTTTAACATTGTTGACATGTTTTGCGTCAGACAACAAGCAGTTTATCTAAATACCAGAGACGGTTTAATACCAGATCTCTCAGAGGTTAAACTGTTAAATAACTAACTTAAAATTAACCTTCACACGATCGTTCTGAACTAATTACTTAGATGAGCTTCCTGAGTTTCTGCTTTTAAGTTTCTTTCTTTCTGTTTATTATTTGCAATACTGGTTCCTGCAATTATCCTCTCACAAACAATGTTTCATACAACAACTTCAAATGGGAAATAAAATGGAAAAAAGTGAGTTGTTTAACTAAAGTGGTGAGTAACTACAGTACATGCCATTAGAGCACCTTTACATTTACTCTATTCATCTCTGTACTCTACTGAAGAGATAAAACACCATAATTGCAAAAGATTTTTACTCATTTGGTGTTTTGGTGGTGATGATGATGGCGGCAAAGAATGTTGTCTTAGGTCTCAGTCAAACATCTGAGTCTTTATCTTGGCTGGGATCTGGTGACTCATCATCATCAACCTTTTTCAGAATAAAACAAAAAGTGTCCAACCTTATTTTCCTACACCTAATCAAGTATTACATAATGAACTACTGTACAGTATCAGTTTGACACATTTTTGGTCTGCTGATACCAAACGCCATGAAGCCTCATCTCCTGGATTACTAGATTAATACAACCCTCATTTCCGCCCGGTGGTTGATTTGAGCCTATTAGTTTTCATAATCACAACTTGTCCTCCACCATATATTTCCAAGCCATGTCTTCTTTGTTTGCTTTGTAAATTTGTTCACATTTAGCCTTTGCTTTAACTTCTCACTCAAATTCACATCACAAAATGATATGCACATCCTGCTCTGTTGTTTTTTTTTATTTTTATCGTACGTTTCTATACTTTTTTTTTCGTTTTTTTCCGTTTATTATTTTATTGTTTTATTTGGTGTTTGGCACTTTGGTTAACTCTGTTGTTTTTAAAGTGCTATATAGATTTGGTGGAGTTAGAGTTCTCATTGTGTTCGCTGAAGAGAAACAGAACTGGCAATAAAGATGTGTAAATTAGATTTTTGATTATTTGTCTTAATCTCATCTGCCACATCAGACTAACAACATGATTGTGCACCGATAAAATATACTGCTCAATATTTTAAAAACAAAACAAACAAACAAAAAAT
>JBBDHI010000001.1:28943450-28956936 GCA_037177115.1 Craterocephalus stercusmuscarum
AAGTTTAGCATATCCAACAAATAGAAAAGAAAAGAATAAAATAAAATTTCTAAACACCGTTGATGATAAGGTATCAAAATAAAGTATCATAAACGTTGTTTATAAATGGTATTTTCTTCGTTTTTTTTCTATTTGTTGGATATGCTAAACTTCTGAAACACTAAGACATTAACATGTCTTATGTCTCATAAATCAATATGTTAGCATTTGGGGCTGTCGGAGAATACTTTATCCAGTATTCACAGTCATATTTATTACAGGAGCGAGTGTGTAAGCTTTACCCCCCCCCCCCCATCTGAGGACATGGTATGGCCTGCTGTGGGACATCATTTTAGAGAGTAGATGTCTTGCATAGAGGCAAAGCTCTCTAATCCGAAGGCCAGATAATTCGAGTGCAAAGAGGATTAGCTCCACCCCAGCAGAGCCATTGGCTAAATTTAGCCCCCATCTTCTCTGTCTTCACCAGTCTCTGTTTAACCCCTCCTCCAAGCCACGCCTGTCACTCCCTCTGCCCGTCCATCCAGGGACACCATCCACAAATCACACGCAGCACTTTATTATTGCTCGCTTTCATGACATTTTTCAACCAGCGCAGCCACATAATCCCATTTCCCTGCCGTGCCTCCTGTCAGTGCTCAAGTTGGACACCTCATTTGGAAAGGCCCCATTTTGCAGCAGTCATGAAGATGAGAGTGTCTCCTGCTCTGTCCTCCATTTGCAGAGCTCTGTCCTCTGCAGCCACACTGCGATTACAGTTGATGGTGCCCGCCTGCTGTAGGCCTGCCCCAGAAGGAAGGGCGATCCCCCCGCAATGCAGCGCAGAGACGTCTCATGCAAACAGTCAGGAAATTAATAACATCCAGGGGGAGGATTCTGGGAAAGAGTGATAAACGCACTCCCCGCATCTCCTTCATTCCAAGTTTGGCTTGAAACCACTGTCTACTATTGGCTTTATTATCGTTATTCCTCGTGCAGGGAAGCAGACGCCACTATCAGTGCCGCTCTTCTGTGTCCTCGTGGTAATCGACGAGACTGTGTGAAAACTACCGACATTTTCCTCAGTAAACTTACTTGAGAGATTAAAAAAAGGATTTTTCAGGTTAAAAATCTTTAAATGTAAGGACACACTTGATCACTTTTTTTCAAATCAAACATTGACGAAAGCTTCAAAGGGAAAAAAAAATCCTGTTTGCTGAAATGTCTGGTTATGGGAGTATTTTTACTCAGTCATCTGTTTTTGTCTAGTATGAATAGTACACAATGATAGTGGTTTGTTTACATCCAGATTCATCTTATTGTTTTCAAGTCCCTCGTGGTTTTTGCAGTACATCCTTGAAGGCCATTTATTTTCAGCTCTGCAGTTTCACCTGGTTATGTACCTCATCTTCTACATATGGGCACAAAATAACTTGAGGACAAGAAGACGGAAAAGAACGCAGCAAATAAAACGCTGCTGACACAATAACTGCCACACTGTTTTGTACCATTTGTCCTCTGCAGTCTGGACCTTGATAGAACAAGTGATTTAGTCTCACAGTTAAAACAAGTTCATGCTGGGGGTTTTATTGTTGCTTATTTTCTTTTTTCTCACTCATTCATTTATTGCTCATAAGTGTTGTTTTCCGGGTTAAAATGAATTGTAAGTAAAGAAAAAACCCTCGCTTTGATAAATACAAAAGATAATCCAATTAACTTTCCATCGTCTCCAAGTGGGTGATACTTCTCTCCTGCACCAAGTAAACATTATTTTAGGAGATGTTTTTTTTAAAACCGCTACATGACTCTCTTTGCATACAAATGCTCTGATGAAAACCAAATCAGGGGCTCTCTGTTTATTTACCCAGCCGTGCTTCTTTTGAGTTATTAGTATGGAGTCCCTGCGCCTCCACACCTCCTGTTTGCCCCTAATTAAAGAGGAGGGATCTGAGGGACTTAATCTGCTAGGCTTTAGTGAATGGAGGTGGGCTGGAGAGGTGGGTGGTAGGCGGCCTGGGTCCGACCTCCCAAAATCCTTCTTGTCTGGTTGGACACGCCAAGTTGGCTTAAGTCACCTGACCTGCTCTCTGGCCTGCATCCAAGACTGCAGACGTAGACAAAGTAAGTATAGATATTTGAACAAAAGCGGGCAAACTCTCATCTGAAGACGGGCAAACTGCCAACTGTGTGGGCTGCATTCAGTCCTGGTTTTACAGCACTAAAAAAACCATTTGATCTCTGCCATTCTTGGGTCTGAAAGTGCTCTGATAATGTTATCTTACAATCTAGGATGATTGGTGGAGCACGTGAACACACTGAGTTTGTGTGACAGTGATTTGTACTGTGGTGTGTTTAGATTTCAGATGGTAAATCCCAGCTGATGGGATCAACTGGACTTACTGACCCGCAAGACCGCACACACTGACATCTTGTGGATGTATCTGGGACTGGAAACAATGATTAGTGCATTTAATTACAAATGCATGGATGTTTAGTGGCCTTTCATGTAACACTAACACCAAGGTACTACTGGCTTTATGTCAGACTGCAAAAGAAATCCAGTTTGATGTTGTTTTTTTTCCTTTTTAATGATTCGATGGCACAAAAACTAAGAACATTACTGGATTTATTCTTTTACAGGAGCACACATAACTGTGTGCTGAATGACAGTGGCATGATGGGTGTTATCTCTGCAATTACACCGCAGAATCATGATAATTCTGCGGCAGGTTTACGTGCTCTGAGACATTTTTGCACAGTGAGATGGAGAAAATGAGGAGTTGTGTGAAAAATCACACATCCAGAGTCAATTTAAAGTTGACAGTTACAGAGAATTGGTGTGAAATATCCTGAGAATTGTTGTACCTGTACGGTAAGCATGTAAAAAGCTGTGCTATAACAAATGGTGGGTGGCAGCTGAGTGAGCTGTGCTGCCAGGAAAACAGACAGCTTCAGCCCAGAGGAAGCTTTTGTAGAGCTTTTTGATCTTTATGGTGTCAGAGCTTTTTAAGCTCAACATGTATCAACTTTGCTAAAGTAACAACGATCAGAAACTTCAAAGTACAACGCTCAGTGTATCCAGGGTTATGATATTTAGATTCAAGTCACATATTCACATAGACACAGTAATAGACTTTCAGTCGATTAAAGCTGCGCTAATTGATACGTTAGCATTAACAGTGGATCTAATGACTATATGTAAAATGGGATGGATAATTCATAGTGATGAACCCATAGTTAATTATCACCCGGCTGTGCAGTTTCCCTCAGCTAAATAGCATTTTACCAGTTTTTACTGCGCGTTCTGGTTTTATGGCCTCCAATGTCACTGCTCAGACTTTCCAGTCTGTCAAACACCATCAGCAATACTGGCAACGTTTCTAAAAAAGCCATCCATCCATCCATCCATCCATCCGTCCATCCATCCGTCCATCCATCCGTCCATCCATCCGTCCATCCATCCGTCCATCCATCCATCCATCCACCCATCCATCAAGAACCGTTTATTCAGAACCAGGTCACAGGGGAAACAGCAGGAAGTCCAGACTTCCCTCTCGCCCTCTTAACCAGCTCATCTGGGGGGATCCCAAGGCACTCCCAGTCCAGCCGAGAGGTGTAATCCCTTTAGCATGTCCTGGGCCTACCCCGAGGTCTCCTCCTGGTGGGATGTGCCTGAAATCTCTCCCCAGGCAGGCATCCAGGAGACATCCATCCAGATGCCCGAGCCCCTCCCAGATGACCAAGCTTCCTACCCTATCTCTAAAGGGAGTCCAGCCACCCAGCGAAGGAAACTAAATTAAGCCGCTTGTATTTGTGAACTTGTTCCTTCTGTCTCTACCCAGAACTCATGACCCTGAGATCCTTGAACTCCTACACTCCTCCAGATTTGGAGGTGCTGATTCCCATCCCGATTGCTTCACATTTGTTCCAGGGATAGCTGGAGATCACGACCTAATGAAGCTAACAGAACCACATCATCTGCAAAAAGTAGTGACCCGATCCTGAGGCCAACAAATCAGGTCCCCTCAACACCTCGGCTGAGCCTAGAAACACTGCCCATAAATGTTATGAACAGAATCAGTGTCAAACGGCAAGCTTGGCGGAGTCCTACCCTCACCGGAAATGAGTCCGGAAACCAAGCTCTGTCGTACAGGGATCAGACAGCTCGTACAAGAGAATCCGACACTACCCAGAGGTACTGGAGGTACTCCTTCAGCTTGTTGGTATATCTCATTGTCGGTGTCCATCAACAAGTTCAGGAAATACAGCCACGACTGGCACCAACAACCTTACAGCCACAGCTCCGGCTGCTCGCTTTATGTTATATTTAAAAAAAAATGGAAGCACGAAGCACAGCTTACTCTGACTCAGTGTCCCCTGTCTTACTTTGGACATGGTTGATGTTCTGCTGGAGGTGGGGGTTGAAGCTGTTTAGTCATGTAAGCTGATTTGAATTAAGGCCTGAATATACCCTGCAAGAGCAGAAAAAATAGTCATTTTCTTAAGATAGCAAGAAAATGACAAAAGTTGATTCTGGCCTGGTTGTATTATACTCTATGATAAACATGATGAGGGTTAGCGTAGTTAAGTTTCCATGTATTTATGTGCCTAAGAATGTAATGGAGATTTTTGCCTCAGCCAGCTGTTCCTCAAAACAATCCATTCAATCCATCTTTTTCATCAGTGGGAAAACTTTAATGGCAACTTGCCTCTTTTCCATATTACTTATGCCTTATTCTGATTTCACACAACACACACAAAGTTAGACCAAGATAACTGGTTGGATACAGGCCGTTAGAACTCCCAAACCACCAAGATGGCAAATGTTTGTCCCAAATGTGAATTTATTTGTTTTGTTTTAACATCCTGTCCACTTCTGGCCCACACAATATTTGGCGGTACCGTAACAGAGCGATAAGTTCCAAAAGTAGTCTGATTCGGCTGAGACATGTCTGCCATCTAGGCAGGGCTCTCACAACATAAGGGAGACATCATTCTTTTCTTGCAGAGTATGGACAGGTCTTAAATCTAGCTACCAAAGCTGAGGAGAGTAAATTCCCAACTGAACCATATGACGTGAAATGGCTACAGAAGCATCAGAATTAGCTTGCAGCTGACTATAGACCACTGGTTCCCAATAAATAAATGTTTTATATATATATTTCTTTATATCTGGTGACCCCCTAAAATAATCACGTCACCCACAGGGGGGGGGCCCGATGCACAGTTTGGGAAGCACTGCTATAGACCATAGATTATTTGTTTTGAGTCAAAACACTTTCACTTTCCTGCTGCTTGGACTGCAAAGGTTTGCTCATGCAGCTAAGAAAGACATCACGTCAAACCGGGTCTGAGAGGGATGAAATGCAGATGGCCTGAGTATAAGAAGCTTTCTACTGAACTGCAAGACAATATATTCTAAAGGTACTTCAACCAAATGATATGCCTCTGGTTCTTTGTTGCTCTCCCTTACCCTCACTCGCCTTTTGCAACTTGTACGTTATTGTCTCTATCCAAGTGTTTACCATGGGTGGGGAGTTTTCAGAGCTATCTTTTCCATCCAAGGCTTCTAACTTACAAAATCTCCTTTTATCACTACACAAAGGCAGCTATGTACTTCTTTGTGCCATGCTTATTCAGTCTCGTTTATGTTCTGGCAGTCAGCAGACCGCCCTGCTTCATCAGTCCCCTCTAAATCCCTCCTCTCCTCCTCCAGACAGCAATAAAGTGTCTGAGTGCAGCTCAGCATGCCGGTGAATGGGGACCCTTTCCAGAGCCACCTGTCATTTATCCAACCCTCGGTTGGTTACAGTGGAGGGATTGTGATGGGTGGAAGGCACGGTTGCCTGCTGGGCCTCCAAAACAACTTTTCTATGGTTCGGTTTTGCACACAGAGATAGAAGGGGCACACCTGGTGTGTTTGTGACTGAGTGTTACTGTGTTTGATGAAGTGCCACATGGCAGCTGGTGTTTCAGAAAGGTGAGCTTTAAGGACAGTGATACATATCGTCGTATAGATTCTTTTTGGAACTTTAGCTGCTGACTTGCACAGAAAATCACTGCTATATCATGTTTAGGAGGGAAAAATGTTTGCGATTTAGTCAGACTGCAGTTTCAAAGCTTTTTATTTTTATGCAGACTCCAGCACAGTGCTGGAGGAACCAATGATTTTCAGAGCAGGAAGAAAAAATCCTTTAGTTCATTTTATAACCGCCTCTTTATCAGGCTCAGTGTGAGTCCTCTGTTATCAAATGCACCCTGCTGAGCAATACCCATATTTATTTATTCATTTATTTTTACCCCTAAAAGGCTAAAGCTCCACGACATCAGATGTGTTGTGCTGAGAATTGTGTGAAACATCTTTGAGAACAAACACTCAGAAATATCTATCTTAATCTTGTAAGTCAGTTAAGTTAGCAGCCATCAGTCCCAAACCCCACAGAACGCTACACCCAACACAGTGTATTATTACTATCAGTTTTAATCAGGATGTGAAGCAATCAGGGCTCTGTATCTCCTCAGGGATAACTCTGACATCAACAACAGTGATTTCATCTGGAAGTGTGAGCTCACATGGTCACACGTCTCAGCTGAAAACCCCTTTACTTCCTTTTATTCATACAATAAATACATAAAGTTCACTTTGAGTCACTCAAACTGATCCAGAGAAGGAATTTGAAGATGCGATTTACACGCTCTAATCCCTTTATGTTTGTACATGGAAGGAAACGTTTCTTTTATCATACTTAATTATCACAAACAAAAGTATTAGAGCTCCTCCCTCCCTATTTTTCATTTGTACACAGTCCTTGCAAAAATTAGGTAAATGCGACCTCATATACAGAAGGCATAGCCTACTATATTACATCATGATATACTTTACAACAAATGTGACAGATTGCAGAAGCAGTCGGTGAACAACTAAGAACATTTTTACTGCTTTCATAACTATTAAGAGAAGAAAATACATCAGCAGTTATTTTTACTCTTTCATGCATAGAGCCCACTATAGTGGACACCTACAGTATTTCACAGCTGTTTTCCATTATATTCATTAGTGGAGATGTAAAATTAGTCATTTTTTCACTTCTTGGGACATCAGTGAGTCCTGCAATACACTGTCACTTACTGTGAAATAAATGTTCATATACAGTAAGTCTATACTGTAAGTCCATACGTACGTTGTATTAACCAACTTTCTTTTGTGATGAACAGGAAAAGAAAACAATACAGCCACACTTTTTTAAATAGAGTATCCATATCATAGAAATACAAAAAGCAGAATTCATTCATAATTTTGAATAAAATATCAAAATACATAAAAAAAGAAAAGTAAAAAATGATTAAGAAATAAAAATGCATCACTGTACATATCTATGGAAGTTCATACTGTATCCTAAAACATGTGGCACCGTTTGATAATTCATACATGAAAGGGTTTAAGAGGCAATCGTTGCTTCCCATCATTTGCAAAAGTATTATAAGGCCATTTCCAAACAATATGGAGTCCATTGCTCTTCAATGTCACGTGAGGGATGCACATATGACACTGCTTTGTGGTCAACATGACAAGAAAGGTGCTATTCAAGTACAGTCCGTTTCCCGTTTCCCATACAGCTGACATTCTTCTCACATGTGAAAGGTGCAGCAAATTCTATTCAAAGTGAGATTGTTAAATGCTCATAGAAACACCAAAAAACCCAACATCTACATCTCTGGTCTCAGTTAGCATGATTAATACTTAAATGCAGTTTAAAAAAAGACTAAACAAGTATCACTTGTTTGGAGTGGTTGTCAGGAAAAGCATCTGTAAACTAAAAGCAACACGGCAGAGTCTGAACAAACCACAAGACCTCTGGAACATGGTTATTTGGATGGAAGAGACCAAAGTAAAGATGTTAGTCGAAAATGTAAAGAGTTATGTTTTGTGAAAACCAGTCACAGCATATCAGCACAAAGGCCTCATAACCGCTGTCAAGCATGATGGAGCGGGGATGGAGGTTTGGATCGGTTTACAGTCAGAGCAACTGTACACCTTGCAGTCACTGAATCAACCATGCCGATTCACCCATGTATTCTATGGTCAAATGTGAGGTCATCTGTCTTGACAGCTAAAGCTTGGATCATGCAACACGGGTGCAATGATCCCAAACACAGTCATAACAACAGAACGGCTGAAAAAGAGAACTAAGTTATTGTCATGGTCCAGTCAAAAATAAATGAAATGTTGCAGCTGGACTTGGAAGAAATCTGTGTATCATATCTTTATGAACTTAAGTAACTATTGAAGAAGCGTAAGCCCAGATTGCTCCACAATGAGGGAATGAAAACGAACCAATTCTGAAGTTACTTCTAGATGCTACTGAATCATGGATGTGCTTGGTCCTTCAGCATTCAGGCCTACATGAAGTTAAATAGAAATATAATAGGTTGTGTTGTTTTTCATCTGAGATTATAATTATGTAATTCTAAGAGCTAGTATGACATATTTTAACATACTGATCTGTGAACTTTACAATTGCAAGACATTATACATTTCACATGACTGTGCCTTTATACATGAGAAGAAGTTATGTTATGCAATATTGTTTTAAACACTGCATCCTTTAAAAATGCATGTTCAACAAACACACGGCAAGACAGGGCTTTGTCTTTGTACGGTTTCTTCATGCTGACAGATGACGTGAGAATCACATTTCATGGGCTGTAAAGAAAAACAGGCATTTAGGAGCTGCTGACAACTTGTTTTCCTCCTGAAGTGCAGCAGTCTTTTTCTTGCTCCTGCTTTTCCGTCATTTTGCGGTGCATTTCCCAAAGATGCCAGACTGCATTGGGGAATCATTATGGTACAAAATATGTTGCCACTTACAGAGATCATTGTGGAAGGCCTTCTGTGCCAGCAGATGGCAGTTTAAGCCACAAGGTTTGCCTTTACTCTGCTTATCTAGGCACTGTATGCAGCCATGAGACAGCAGTGAGTGCTTCTTATAGCGCCATTAAAAACACCCACAAGTGTTTGCACCACCAGCCATTGGACGTATTTGTGATTCAGGCTGTAATGATGAGTGGTTATAGTTTCCACTTCTACTAATAAAGGCTCCAAAGCATAAAGTACGTCATTATAAACTGAAGAATATAGACTTTTACTTTCATATATCTTCTCAATTGTAATCAGGGGGATTTTTTAGATTGGATGGTTTACAGCTGGTCTGAAATTTAATATTAGTTCTGACAAAGCGTACTGAAGAGTGAAATTTGTAATGATAATACAACATTATACTGTATCCTGAAGTGATTTATAGCAGCTTTTTGAGAACTGAATAAAGCAGTTATCAGTAACAGTAGTGGAGAAATGTGCAGAGCTGGTGGAAACTGTTCAGTGGTGCTACAATGTGATGCCAGAATGAATATGAATGGTACAAAAAGGTCATTGTAGTTCAGTGAAGCCTTGACAAGGACTGAACAAAATGTGCAAACACATTACAATTGTGTTTCCACTTCTTCTCATCCTTATTTGTTTCTGGAAAGGGAGATATCTCTCAGCTATAGCTGTGGAAGCATTGCCTTCATTTGAATAAAAATAATTTCTCTGTTTTTCTGGCATTAAAAAGGCTATTTTACAGCAAAAAGAAAACAGAAAAAACTGTTTTTTTGTCTTTTTAATTCAGAAAAACCAAATAAATGAGATAATGAGCTTATTGTGGCTGCATCACCAGCAAGAGTACTTCTGAATAAGAATATTTCGTTTCCTCAAGAAAGGCACCAACATGCCCTGCTTACTGAATTTAATTCAGTTTATTCTATCTTGGCTTTGAGACATTGGCCGATGCTCTAATAATCTCTAAATTATCAGGATGATATTGTTTTTAGTTCGCTATTTCACTGGCACATGAGATCACACGTTCCACCATGTTGGAAAACAAACCCAACTCCAGAACATAAAGTTGAGACCAGCTTTGCTACACTAAAGCTTTCCTACTAAACTTAACATTTAGTCGCAGGAGATTTCAATCAAATGTGGAGTATTGCATTACATATACTTCAAAATTAACAATGATAAACGAGAAACAAAAATTAGTCAACAATTTATAAAAATAGCACCAATTACACACAACAGCCTGCTTCATGATTTATGTAAAGCTATAATCGATGCTGTTTAACTGTGAAAATCCCAAACCGGACGTTAATAGTTTGCTAACCAAACCGTGATTTGCAAATGCGACACTCAGGAAGATTACTTTTCACATTTCACTTCATGCCCCCTTACGTGTGTCTTTAAATATTTAAAAAGTTAGTTAAGCTAGGTAAGTCTAACTTTTAAAAAGTGACTTCCGGTCTATAACCGAACTTTAAGAAAGTACAGCAATATATCCCGTAACAGTCCTCTTGCAGACTCCTCCCATTGAGTTGTCCTGGGAAACACTAACAACTGTCCTGTTCTTCAACCGGTGGACCCGAGAAGGAGAACTACTCCGCCGACCATTTAGGTCACTTTAAAATTCATTTATTCCTGAAAAATAAAAATAAGCAGGTTTTTACCCAGCTCCAAGCACAACAGGCTCACTTTGGGAGGATTATTATGCGTTCAAAAGCTACTGCCTTTTCACACTGAGCTTCAGCTGCTTGAGGTAAGTAGAGTATTTTCCCATGTGTTATTTATTTGTTTTTTAAAATTATTTATTTGTTAAAAGGAATGTTACTTGAACGGAGCCCGGTGTGGCTTTGTAACACCCTGCTTTGGTCTTTAAATTTGAGATAGGTTGTTAGAAGGCTGCTAGGCGCTGGGTTTTAACTTGTTGCTCGGTAGCCATGACATCCTCGCTGCTGCTGCTGCTCTGTTGGGCCTGCGTGGGTCCTTCTCACGTTTCTGTGAACTCAAAGGCAGCGAGGAAGTCGGAGAACTCCTTCTCAATGTAAAATGATACTGTACAAAAGAGGGAAAAGACATGCTTGGATCTCTTACAACTTTATACATATTGGGGCAATTAAAATAATATTTAAGGGGAGTTGAAATGCATGATAAATTAGATATTAAAAACAAATAACTCTTTTGTATACAAGTAATTCTACTAAAACTCGTACTGCTCTGAGATTAAAAGGTCATAAATATAAATAACGTGACATGGAGTTACTTTTTACAAATGCAAAGATGCACACTGAAATTGCCCAGCCCCTGCAGTTTACATAAGAATAATTACAATGACTTTGTTCCATTAAACAATCTCAAATGATTAAAGTCAGTGAGGAGGAGCAGATACACACTTCAGGTCCCTTTGTGACAGCTGCAACAGTTAATATCACTTCATGCTCTATTATTCATGCTTGTAAGAAGGTCTGCACACATATAAGGGAAAACAGTACCCTACTAATTCATTTACACCTGCTTGACCTCATCCACTTAAACACGTTCAAAGGACCAGGCGCATTAACATGGCCACCCTCTGGCTTCCCTTAGGTTTGCTCTGAAGTTTGCAGCACAGACCTCATCTCCTGAACATCTATGGGTAGTCCCTCTCTGCCAGAACTTGAGTGCTAACCACCACTGTGCTAACTACTTCTGCTCACACTGAGTCAGCCAAATGCCTTTAGGAGGATTAGAAACTAAGTTTGTTATGTATTTCTGTTGTCTGCTAAGACGATCTCTTTTCTCATTATCAACACCACAGCGATGAGTGAGTCTCTGTTCCTTAGATACCTGTATTAGTACCCATGCTGATAATATTTGATCCTATCTTATGTTTATGTTTCACTCAGTTCTCAGGAGGGAGCAGTATTTTTACAGTCTGACAAAGAGATATGTATATTTGCCAATAAATCTGAGTTGGTGCACTTGAATTTAGGCCAGACATTCGTTGTGAAATGTGAGAATATGAAAAGAGGAAATTGATCCGTTTTGACTCCATCCTGAAACTTCTTATACTGTGGGTGTGTCAGTTTCGCAGTATCACTTCAGCTATTATGATAGCTACATTTTTATGTTATGTTAAAGAGAAATCTGTCTCAGATAAGTGATTCAGGCGAGCGCTATAGGTCACACACATAGAAGCGATGTGCCTTGGTCTTTGGCTGTCAAAGACCCTGCCAACTCAAAGGCAGGCCAAGAAATTGAGCTTCATCTTGCCACATTTACATCCTGCTGTAGGGCAATAAATGCATGCTTTTATGTGACTGAATAATAACAAATGTATAAAGCTGAACTAGAAGCTCTACGAGGTACCTGAGTGATTGAAGTGAAAGTTTAGGTTGGAATATTTCTAATATTGAAATAATTTTAACTCTCCTTTCTTAAAATAAGAAACTAAGGTCCTTTTGTTAATTCAGCTGATACTGGTAACCATAACGTCAGAGTGTGAGCACATTTGGCCACACTGCAGTCGAGTTTTTAAACTCCACAGACCTGTAGATAAATATCAGCAATTATATTTCTGTTCACACCCCTGACGCATCAGGATAGGTTTTTGCTCTATTTCCATCTAACAAAAGCTTATTAGTCTGCTCTTTGTGTCTCCCCCAGCAAAATGTAAGCTCACTAGTGAAGCCAGCCAAGGCAGAAATATGTATTTAGCTCCCATACAAGAGACAAATGAAAGAGAAGTCATCCTGCCTTTTTTGAGGACTGTAAATTTCCATGAGTATTCTGCTGGCTCCGAGCTGAACCCAGCCAATTTTTCATCTTCACAAACCCTCTAATTTAATGATGATGGAGGATGCACACATTGTCGGCCTTGTAATTACACTGTATTTACTATAGAATAGAAGCATTAGAGCAAATCTTACAGGTACTAGTTAATCAAGTAGTGCTGTCTTGTGGATTGGTTTTGGTATGCCTGGGAGGGCGACAGCCGAATTCCCTGCTGATATTCACAACAAAGCCTTGACTTATGTTTTGTTAAGATGTGAATCGCTGGAATCCTCTCAGCACGCCAAACAGCAGCCGGTCTTATTGTTCCAAGAAGGCAGCTATCACCACAGCTTGTCTGGACCTTTTGCTCTGGGGTTGAGTTTCTTGTCTCCTGGAAAATATCAAGCAGACTTTTTCATTCTTTTTCTAAAAATTATTTTTATTAAGAGTTAATTTGCTTGTGGTAATACAAAGACATGTCAGCATTTCCATTTCTGGCTTTCCATAAAAATAGGCAGTTTGCTTCCTTGACATTTAAATGATGGATTTACAACTCTCTGGCTTCAGGATTTGCAGTAAAAGATGTGGCATTCATATAACATACAACTGGTGTATGTATTCTGAAAAATATACAGTTCGCAACTTAATATAGTTTGATCAGTTTGGCTTTTTCAGAGTGTGTAACGTGACAACACAGACTCAAGATCGCAATTATAGTTTTCTTATAAAGCTGGAGTTAGGGCTGTTGCAATAACCGCAATATCGCAATACCGCAATACCGCGCTATTGACAAGCATAATCGCAGGGCATAGCAAGCAACCGCCACCACCGAGTGTCCTTAAACTTCTATTTACATCCGTGCTACCCGCTAGAGCTTATGAGCTTAAA
>JBBDHI010000001.1:28982420-29002312 GCA_037177115.1 Craterocephalus stercusmuscarum
CAAAAATTGTAAAAGAATCGACTAGAGGAAAGCATATTGCCCCAGCCACACTACGAGATGACTTTGTTATGATTTGGCGCTATACAAATAAAGTTGAATTGAATTGAATTGAATATTAACACACTAGCCAGTTTGAACATGCACCATGGCTGATTTAGCCATCAAACTCAAGGAAACAACATTGGAGTAGGTGAATAAAAGAAAGTGAAAGTAATAGATCAAAAGATAAGACGAGTCAACTTTCAACTGACTTTTATCTGCTTAAGAGATCTGAGAAGAGACAGGATGGAAGACTGATTAGCCTTTGTTAGGGGGCGTCTCAGTAAGAAAAGTTTGTGAATGTCAGTGGTGCAACTTTATAGAAATCTTTCTTATTTCTTTGGAATTGAGCCTGGGAAATGAGAAGAATCTGTATTGGAAGTGGAGTTAATCAAATGACGCACAACCCACAGAGCAAGTAAGCCTTAGCACGTTTAAAAACGTGTAAACGTCAGCAGATCTTAGTAACGTTTTCTGGAAATTGTAACCATAAATCTTAAGCTTTACCATAAGGTCATCTGTTTATAGAAATATGTCCGCTTTTGCACATTGGCCAGATGACAGTCAGTATTTAAATGGTGTTATTGCAGTTTCTTTGTAGCTGGAAAGGTGAAAGTATACCAAAGGTACTTGTACGCTAGCAACAAGTTCACTCTAAAATATCCAGATTGTTGGATGTCTACATACACAACCCACTTGTCCTGTGATTGGGATTTAAACAGTCATAGTAAATTTATATGACATGAATGATCCGCAGCGCACACTCTCATTTTTTTTAGTTTCTATTTTGCCAGGCTTGGACTGAGATATTTTTTATCAGGCTTTTCCAGTCCTGTAAACACATATCACTCTCATCGTTGATGTTATGCTATGCAAGTTGCTCCAGGTGATAAAATCTGTTTTGCTCCTGTGGTTGTTGAAAAGAAATTTGGCAGTTCCTGTCCTATGCCTCTATTTGTTGAGTTTGCCGCCATGACATTGCACCTTCAGTAGACGCAGCAGGTGTGGCAGTTCTCGCTGTCATTGGCCCAGTTCAACCAAACTCTGCTCTGACCCAATGTCTTCCCTTTGCCCTCCACCACATTTATTTTCTTTTTCTGGGGCTCTAGGGGTTGCATGAAAGTCTGTGGCTTCTCACTCACCACTTTCAGAAACATGACACGTTTGCAAACTTCTTTTAAGTGTTTAAACTAAGCAATCAATGACTTATGATCATACTCAAGACTTGTCTCAGACCTGACCTGTCTCTCTGCAACCTCCAAAATTTGTCTGCTGCATGAAAATGTGGCTTAAAATCTTGTTTTGGGGAAGAAATAACCTGGAAACTTGAACAGTTTAGTGTTGAGATCTACTTTAATGTTGGGTAAATCTTCAAATTTAATGCAGGCAGTCAGGAGAGCACATTATAATACAATGTGTACATGTTTAAAACTAACTATTGCTTAACTTCTGTGGGTGAGACCTGCACAGCAGCAGGATGTAATTGCTCACACACACATGCTTACATAGAGGGGGTTGGGATCATAGCCCCCAGCTGTGCTTTTCATGTTGCTAAAAAGCTGCCTCTTCCTTGTTTAAACCCCATGATTAGCAGGTCAGTACCTCAGCTGGTCACTTTGTTCAGCTCTTTTAACCAGCAGTCAACTATACACAAGTCCTTCCACATGGCTCTGAAAATGATGGTTTCTTTTTAGTTTCCCTATAAGCGGGACAGTTAAGACTAGTAAGAAGATTTTGCATCAGTGCGTGTTACAGGGCTTTGATGCGTGTCTTCTTGTTTGCATGTTTTGTAAAGATCTGTGTGTGCAGCTTTGTTTCCTGCTGTCTCCAGCAGATGTTTCACATCTCTGTTTCTCCACCCCCGTCCCTGCACACACACACACACAACACATTTGCCTCCAAAAAGCCTCACAGTTATCTTATTCAGTAGATTTTCTTCTCCACACTCTTTCCTGTTTAAATAAGTTTCAACCGGTTAGAACGCTGCTATTGTCTAGAAACGATTTTATAAATTGCATTTATTGAATCTGTTTTCAGGTAATTTTCTGCCAAATAAAATGGCTTACAAAGTTATTCATGATAGGTTGGTGGTAATTTGGATTTAATGAGAGACTGCTGGGGTTCTGCAAGGAATCTCAGCAGCAACTGTGTCAACATGCAACAAGTTGGTATTGTGTCTGAGGTGATTTGCCACCCGCCTGCAGCAGTAGAGAGAAAACCCATTTCTCTTTTTTTGTCCCTATTTTGTTCCTTTTTTAAAAATGTGAAACTTATTTCACACTAATACGTTTTCATTTTCCTGTGGAGTACCAACTGCCAAATCTGCTGAGGTACCAATCTGTTCTGTAGCAGCAAGCCCTAATTTCCAATTGGGGCTCAGGATAAGAGATGAGTTTTTAATGGAGAGAATGTCATGCCTGCTGGCTTCCACCCATCCTCAACTCATTTACTTCACCGCCTCTGCTCTGCTTGTTAAAGCCGATACTCTCAGAGCGTTGCTAAGCGTGCATCCTCCATGTTGCAAGTCAGTGCATTCAGCTCTGGGTCTCAGAAGGTTCCTCCAGGCTGCCTCTCTGCCTTTGGCCTCTGGGTCGACTTTGAACACATTTCTCCCGTCTTAATGCTAAGCAGCATCACTGGCTTGCCAAACAGAGGCCAACCAATCCTGAGGCTCCCGGTCAGCATCGTTACTGTCTGCTGAATGATCTCCCCTGCAAGAAACAAAGCCCTAAGGCTACTGCTTTATAAGGGGAAGGGGAAGTGCCTTTGACCCTGTTAAATTCAGCCCGCCACGTCAGGGTGTTCATGTTAGACTGAGCTCGTGAAAAGACTACAACACTGACCAGATTAAGTAGGATGAAATGTTCTATTATCCCTCCTTGGTGTCAATAAGCGGCAGTCCCCCAGTGGAAAACAGCTAATTTGAACAATATCCCTATTTTATGTTGTCTCCTCCTCCTCTTCAGTCTGTCCTCAGATGAACCCACATCATTACCCACAATGCATTCCCACAAGTAGTCAGGACAGAAAAAGAGCCGATACCACAGTAACAGCTTCTTTGTACTTATGGGCATTTACTGTCCGTTTCCTTATTTTAAGTACAAATTTGATAAAGAAGCTTTCAGGAAAACTTTGGATTTTTTTTGTTGAGGGGGTGACATTTTTACTCCACAGAGCACAAAAAACAAACAAAAAAACATGTTGTAATGAAGAAAGGAGTATCGTACTAATTAAGGAGTTGTTTGTGTTAACACACAAATGAGTGAGTTATGTTCTAATTTTCCTTTTGACCTCTCCAGAAAAGATTTCTTATTGCAGTCACTGGCCGTCACTAGAAAGATTACATGTAGAAGGCTGTGTGTATATCAGGGTTACTTGACCAAATCAAAGACATTGTTCATCCCATACAGCCTGTGTTCTGTCCTCTGTGTTTCACCTGTCTTCCCACTTCCTGCATGGCATGTAAGCAGTATATGAAGATAACAGTGGCTGATTTATCATATTGTATTACAGGCACGGAGGCTTAATTTAAATCCTATTTAGGAAACCATTAACTTCAGCTATTGGGCTTATATTGTCACTTCAAATGCTTTACAACAGGAGTTCCCAAGTTCAGTCCTCAAGAACTGCTGTCCTGTAACTGATGGCTGTAACTGTAACTGATAACGCACCAGAATCAGGCGAACATCGCGTTACAGGGCTTCTGCAGAGCTGAATAATGTGTGGATGAGGGAATTCAGCCGTTTGATTCAGGTGTGTTGCAGAAGGGATGCAACCAAACGTTACATGATAGTATCTCTCCAGGACTGGACCAGGCACTCCAGCTTTACAAGATTCTTTCTTAAGACTATATACAGTTTAAGGCAAACAGACTGTGATCTCAAGCATTTCATTGTGATTGCTAGAGATTATTTTCTTGAAATTCAGGAAATAAATGGAGCAATATCACATTGTGGATGTGGTAGTTGTGAAGATGTTATTTTTTATTTTATTCGTTTATATTTAAATGAATTAAATAATGATGCCAACTTTTAGCCTGTAGGAGTTAGCATACAGTCAACCGGTTAGTAAGCCAAACTAAACTAATTAAAGGCATATTTCGTTGTTTTTTCATTATATTTTTTAATTTTGTTTTTCTTAAACAGAGTTTTGCGAAGTAGCACTAAACTAAAGTGTTCCAGGTGGCGCTGCCATTTCACACAAAGGTTCCCGGTTAAAACCTTGGCAGGGCCCTTTCTGTGTGGAGTTTGCGTGTTCTCCCTGTACATACCTGGATTCTCTCCAGGTACTCCGGCTTTCTCCCACAGTCGGGAAAAGGGTATCCCTAACTCTCCTTGGGAGTGAGTGGGAGTGCTTGTTTGTCTCCCTGTACTGGCCTTGTGATGAACTGGTGACCTGTCCAGAGTCTACACCGCCTCTCACCTGATAGCAGCTGGCACATGATAGGATCCAGCCCCTCCACCTCAGCCACCATTCAATTTGACATCTGATGGTTTTCTTCAGGACTATATCTTTTAAACAAAAGCACGTACTGTGCAGCCATCTGTCAGCCGTTGCTTTGACATGGATGTTTACCAGCTTAGAAAATACTGAAAATGTAACACTATTTTGAGGTGTTTACTTTTGTCTCTTTTACATTATTTCTTTTATTATATCCATTATGGGTACTTCTGATTCTGCCTGAGCTTAGTTTGACACCTCCTTGTTTATTTTTTAATGATGTGACGGGTAAAACATTACATGTACTGTATCATGAGGCTTTAGCCTAACTGGTGTTTTTATTACTGATGAATACCGCACATCTGGTATCCATTTTCTAATGAGGTCTTGAGGCCAAGGATTGTGTTGCATCCTGTTCTGACCAACAGAGATTGATTTTTTATTTATTTATTTATTCATTTTATTTTTTAGGTTAAAACAAGTAAACATATAGAGTTGGAGAGGAGGATTGAATTGTCTTGTGTCTACTAACTTTTCCCTCAGTTTTAGAATTCAAAACCCTCATCTATTATGTTTTTTAATCAGTTGAATTAGTCTTGTACGGTTTCAAAGATGCATTTATGTTCTTAGTAGACTATATGTGCATACACGCCTTTGCAAAACCACATCTAAAGGCATTCATTGCTTTTTTGCTGTCTTTTTCTCTCCAGTAATGTTATATTTGCTGTGTGCACTTACCATTTTTTAAAAGCACTTGGCATATTTATCAACACATCACAATGACTACATGCAGTTTTATCCACATTTTAACACAAAATGATCTGTTACACAAATTTGGGTTGTTGCAATTTCTTCCTTCTTCTTTCACAGCGTCTCACTTTTCCTTCCTGTCTCTGTCGAAATATCTCTGCAGGGTCATTGTGTTATCTCAGTGCAGCTCACTAATGAAGAGCTGGCAGCAGGCGATGAGGGTGTGGACTACTTCCTGCTGTTTGCTGGCAGCACGCAGAGACACCTGACCAGCACCCTACGGAGCAGTCATGACACCTTGCAGGCGCTGTGTCCTGGTGAGCCATCCCGCCCACCATACCTTGCACCTTCTTTTCTTTCCTAAAAGGAAAGTGACTTTACATACAGTATTTAACACATGTTAAATCCATTTGAATTTTTTTTGCACATCATTAACTGTTTGTAACTCCACATATATTTAGCTTGCATGAATACAATACAGTTCATTGGTTGAATATTAGGAAGAGCATGTACTATAATACAGTGCTGTACACAATCATCAGTGATGGCCATCTGTATGGGTGCATTCAGGTTTTAGTGGGTGTGTGCTTCAGGTCACTGATAAACTGTGCAATAAGGTCCAAAAACAGCCAAAATATGTGTATACCTTCATAACCACCATGTGCTGTAGCCTTAATTAATATTAATAGGGTGATTAAGTTTGTCAAAATACACTTATTCCAACACAATGAATGTATTTGAGAGGTTGATGATGTTGTTCTTCTGTCATATCACTCAGGGAGCTCAGCATATTCAGGAGTTATTGCCCAGCAAGGAGTTTAGAGTAAAATAAAAAAGTTAAGTAAAAAAGAGAAAAGGAAATCATTTATCTAGTGCCACCACTCTCATTTTTCAATTATTGTTGGGTTTTGTAGAGAAAGAATTCACTTCTCTTCAAGTCCAGCTCATTAATCACTCCTCTAGTAGAGCAAAAGCTGTGATTTTATGCTTGGAAAATTAAAATTTAGATGCTGTTTTTTCAGAGCAGCTCATTGTGCTGAGGAAACAGGATATTTTCTTTGCTGTTTAAAAAAAAAAATTAAACCAGGCCCTTGTCACATTTCATTAAATATTGGTGAGATACAGTCACGCCAGAAATATTAAGGCATCCTGTGTACAGTTCCACTGAACTGACTAAATTCAAGCATCTCCTGGTCAAACAGTGGAAACATTTCCAGATATTATTTAGTCTTTACTCACTTTAGTATAATTTTTGTTTAGAAAGTTATAGTGCAGCCCACCTAAACAGAAACAGCAACATTTGACCCTATTTCATATGCACTGTTGCTGAAAAGATTGTGATTGGTTTCAATAATTACAACGCGTCAGAGGAAAATTTTTCATCTCTCGGTTAATTGTTGAGACCACTCTCCAGCACTGACAGCACTGTTAAGATAGACGTAGCCATGCAAGGCTAAAACTTTCCAATAAATCTTATGAGCAGGGAAAAATAATTTTACTATCGGGACTAAAATGGCCAACCCACAATCCCTCATGCAATGCTTTTCACAGTGTAAATCATAGATGACAGTAAAGATAAGCCACATGAGGTTTAGAAACAAATGTAAATGGTGTTATATTTGTTTTCTTCCGTGTTTACATTCCTCACAGGTAAAAAAACAAACCAGGAAAAAGACAGGACATGATAAACTATGTTATCTTATTAAGAGCTCAAGTGAATTACAGGTACCTGTTGGGGGTTTAGAGGAGGTGTTACTTTCTTTTAACAGCTTAGCTCTGCCTCACTGCTTCCTCCATCAGGCTGCTCTGACCTCCAAAGGACCGAGCTTGTGACCGAGCAGAAGGTTATAAGATATATTTCCCAGAAGCCCTGGAAAAATGGCTGCAGACTCTGGCCTGAATTGCAATGCCCTCAAGCAAGGCATTAATATGAAGTTTGCTAGTGGCCATCTGACTCTGTTTGGGAAGATATACATTAGAGCTGTGACACATGGTAAATCACAGAAGGCTCGGTACATAAATGGCTCTGACATGAGAAGGATGTTGTTCCTGATTCACACGATGTTATGGATATCCAGCTCAATGCATCTGAGAAAGAAGTAAATTATAGCAGAATATCCATGAAATTCCCAATAAATCAGAAGAAGAAAGTCTGTCAGCACTGCTTGTATTTAGAACGGCAGTGCTGAGACTTAATTCTGTGTTTGAGTGTTTTTTAATGGCATTGGCCGTGTGTGTGTGGGGACTGTTGTCATTGCTCATTATTTTTGTTGTGATAGCTAAAAAGTAATTTGCATAAACTTTAATTTAGTGATATCTTGTTGTGTTATTAATCTGTTGCTACGTCATGTTTGCCTTCTGACTAAAAACAGACAAGTTATAGAGAACCATTCTTTCATTAAGTTGAATGATATTCTGACTTATTGGTGTGAATTAGGATTTAAATCAGCGATGCAAGTCGCGCCCTGTCATTGTAGGACATTGTGCATTATTTTTTGACTGTGGCGTTCACAAAACTGAAAATCCGATATTTAATTGCACTGTTAAAGTTAATCAAGTAAACGTCCTATGGGGCCTTTATACAGTATGTGAGGTTTACATTTTCCTGGTTTAGGAAAACCAACAGAATTTTCTCACTGACTGCGCTTTCTATTATTATGGTTAACACAAACTGATAGTACTTTGCGCTGCATTTTGCACATGCAAACTGCAAAGTTACCGACAGGTCAGGGAGTATTCTGCATGCTTCTAAGTTTCCTCTGATTGTCCAAGTTGTAAATCTGACTTTGGGAGATTTTTCACATGTTGTTTCTGATGGGGAACCTCAGAATTCCCATCTTAAGTGTTCAAAAGGAAAACACCACCTTAGATCTGATGTTTTAAGTGTTCCTGTGAATGAGCCATCCGGCACCAGGACTCTGAAACTGAAGCTGTTGGCTTTTTAATAATTCATCTGTTGCAGACTCCTGCTGTTTCCCTGCCCAGTCAAAATGGCTGCTTTGAAAAAGAAAATTAATCTTAAAGTATCCTAAAGTGAAAAAAGAAACTGCACTTTTAGCCAACTCTGGAGGCAGCAAGTAAGAAAATCACAATAACAAGCTGCAGGCATTATTATTATTAGCATCCTCTGTCATCTCCATAGCTGTTTGGTCTGGGCTGACATGTACGATTACCCACAGGGATCGATACGTTCTACATGGATGACTTTTAGTAACATTTTTAAACAGCTATGTACAGTAGCTGACTTACTATGTAAAAGACATAGAGGTGGATAATATTATATACTGCAGAGGATGCTGACCTGAATTTCACTGTGGAAAAAGAGGCTAGAAACTAATTTTCAGTCCTCTACAGGCCAGTCCTCTATCACCTCTGCTTTTCTCTTCTCTTACCCTTTCTTTCTTGCGCTCCTTCTTGTACTGTGTTGCAGCCCATGACTGCTGTGAGGTGGTGGTGGTCACCTTGTGTTCTTTCACACGAGACATCCTTGACGCCTCAGGGGACCAGAAGTCTCTCCCAGGTCGTGTGGCTCCGTTGGCCGAGCATCGATTCCGCTTTGTCCAGGATTTGGCTTTCGACATGGCCCAGTTCCTGGTGAGCAGTGTGACGAGCCCTCTCGCTCCAGAGCCAGCAGGAAAAATATACTTTAACTCACTCCTGAACAGTTTCCAATGATTTAAATGCTGAAAATGATTTTATCTTTGTCAACGCAGCAGCTGTCCCAAATTAAACTTAAAGCTGATGCACACACATCTTTCTACATTTACATGTTTAATTATTTGTTGGCATTTAGTTGAGAGTTTTAAAATGTGCTTCCATTAACTAAAGCCACGCTCTGTTCCTGTGAAAAAGCCGACCCATCTCTGTAATCTCCTTCCACACAGGTGAGCACAGTCGGACGTGTTGACGGGCTCGATGGGGTGCTGCTGCTGGACGAGTGTCAGATACCCCTGCAAGAGTGTGAACGTCTGGATGAGAGCCTGGCACTGGCCCTCCACCACATCGTCCTACCTCCCGGATGGAGTTTACTGGGGAGCAAGCGGACCAACAGCACAGGTGATTCTGCAGGACAGATGTATGGAGACCGCATGTCTCTGTCTGCAGTGATGCAGAAAAATACAAGTTGCAGCAGTTCTGTGTGTCTCATGGAGTGATTCTTTCATTGCTGACCAGATATCTATGAAACTAGGAAGATGTGTGACACATTTCACAGCCGTCTACTAAAAGTAAACACCGATGGATTCCCAGTTTTCTAAAAGTAAACGCCTGGTAGGAAGTCAAACAGCAATCAGATTACTTTCTGTTTTTAAAGTGTAATAGCCTCCGAGTGTACATCATTATATGAACATAACTGTTGATATGATGTCAGATGTTTGCCATTTAGAGATTTTACCATTGATAGTGGCTGATTTTCACTCTTGAAAAGCACAACTGGACTTTTTAAAAGAAACCACCAGGGATGATGGTTTATGGGAATAATTGCCGGGTAGAATATGAGTGAGACAGCAAGAAGATGCCATCGAAGTGTGAGTTTGTCTGGCTAAGTGAGGACAGAGCTTAATTGTGTCACTGGAGACGTCGCAAAGCCGCACCCGATGGATTCCCAGGGTTAGGCTGTGACATTGCTGACATGCTTCTCTCCAGAAATGTCACAACAAGGCGAGGTCCCAGCTGAGAGTGTACTATGAGATGAAGTGTAATACTGGCTGGAAAGGAATATTTTCCAGGCTGGACCTGACATTGTTGTCCAGTCATGGACAACTGAGGAAGGTCCGGTTGAACTGACTGTAACTGCAGGAGTAGAGGAGCAACAAAGTCCACAACAAAGGAAGAGCTAGGAAGTACCAGGACTTTGTCCAGGAGTGGAAGGAGGGAGGGTGGCATTTCCTCTCAGAGCCCGTCCGGGCAAACTGCTCTGGTAGTATCACCGAGAGGAAAGAAAAACCTGTGGGCAGAATGGCATTTGGCTTCCAGTGCAGAGGGTGTTGAGTTTGCTGAAATCCTCATTAAGAATTGGAGACCAACTGATTTGAAGTGCAACATCCCAGGATATAAGCCATATAGCACTATTAAGCCTCAACGCCAGGCATCGCCAGTCATTCTGCACCACCAATAATTCCCTCATTACTGTTGATGTTTGGTGTGATCAGTGTAAATGTGGTGATATCAGTGTTATTCTGTTTGATCCAGCAATTAAAATGCTTGTAAGTCATGCAAATCGGTTGATCAAAACCAGAGAGAGCCCCAAGTAGGACGTTATACTTCCATGTTCGAGCGGGAGTGAGCATTATCCACCCATCCGATGCTGTTTGCAGAGTTTTCATCCACTGTTTTCAGCTACTGCTGGAGATGACATCCCTGAAGAAACACTATACCAGATAAGAAATGCTGGAAAGGGTTTTAAAGACACTGGGGCAGAGTTGTGTGTCCCAGATTCCTAATCATGATGATGACGTAAGTCCATGCCAAAATACGCCAATGGAAAAAATCCCTGCCCGTCCATTTGCTAAAATCTCTCAAACTTTGTTCTGTTTCACTTCACCACCATATTTCTTCTCATAGATAATGTCCCTATGTTGATTCATGGTTTTCCAGAGATTCTTTTGTCTACTGCAGCAAATTTTCGAATAGGTTTTTAACTATAAATGCAAAAAAAACTAAATAGGCCAAGAAAAAATCTCCCATCCTCAGTTACTTCAACACGGTACCCACAGCAGTGATGCTTCCACCCCTGATGAAATTTGTGGAGAAACCAAGATGGTTTGTGCAGCATTTGTAATGGCTGAGAAATAACCAGTAGCCCCCCCAAAACCCCCCTGGGGCTCAAGAGGTTAAAAGATTGTACAAGTCTAGGTGGTCATTTATTGTTCTAAAATCTAAGCAGCACCTCCTAATGAACTGAAATTCTTCTCTGTTTGTCCACATAAACATACTGAATGTCCCTGTGCTGCAGCCCCAGCAGGAAGCGGCTGGGTTGAGAGAAATGGCTGTCTCAGTGCTAAAAAAGATGCAGTTGTTGAAATGGAAGTGCCAGTTTTCTCCAGCTGTTGACTCAGATGACTTTACTCAGCTAAAAGGGAGCTAAATGAGCTGATATGGATGATAAACTCTGTGAAGTAATTTGCTCACTACGAAGCAGCATAAATAAGACTTGGGGGAGTCGTTAGTGCACTGCCTCTGGCTATTACTGAGATAATAGCTCATGGTTTAACTTGGATTTTTGATATCAGACCGAACCAGAGGAAGCAGCAGAATTTTTGTTACAACTCAGAAACGAGCCAACCAGACACAGGAAGAGTGTAGCTGAGATTAAAGCCCACACACACACACACACACGTTTTATTCATCGTTAGTGTTCAGTCGAAAAGAAACTCATCAAGTCCATTTTTTTGTAATGGCCTCTTTCCTGGTTAGATAAGATTCACTTGTTACTATGAAAATCCTTTAGCTTTTTGAAGATGGACACACATGCACACACCAGCCGCTTTGCATTAAAATCAGTTGTCATGTTGATGTGGAAGGCAGAGTCCTGCTGTGGTGAGTGATGTGTGCTCTAATAGGCTGTGCTTCACATTATGTCAGCGTTTCAATACAAGACGTTGAGCGTTGGTGAACTGCAGGGAGGGAAGAGGCGCGCAACTCTACTCTCCATTTATCAGATCTGTCGGATGATGGATAGCAGCAGACTGTTGGTGGAGGTGACGGTGGTTTATCTCCGTCATCCTTCACACTGCTGGGATGCAGCAGTCCATGATCTCACTGTAGCAAGCCATTTATTGTTGTCTGAGTAATTTTCCTTACCTGGAAAAACTGTGCATGTCATTAGAAATTGTTAATAATTCCCAAATGGCTCTTCAGGTCTGCAGAGACTGAAATAATCTGCAACCGCTCAGGACCTGTAAACCTTACACTAACCAAGTTTAATGTGTAATTCTGCTAATTCTGCAGTTAAGAGATGTTGCCTGGGAGGGTTAGCGGATGTAGTTTCTAATCGACTTTTAGTTTGATTCCAAAGAATAAGGATGACAAATAGTTTGACTCTGAGAGTTTGACTTCCATATAGTCAGTAAAGCATTTCATAGCCAGCAAAGCTAACCACCTGGCAGCTTCCAAGAAGCAGTGAAGCTGCTATGTGGGCTCATTGCGTGTGTGTCTGCTGTTATGTGTGTGTGTTTGTGAATCTCTGTGCTGCAGCACTTGGCAATAACAGCACATATACCCATGCTGACTCGCACCGCCGGAAAATGACATGGCTGGAAAAGCAGCCAGTTTTCAGCAACCACCAACAAACCCAGCAGTGGAGCATTTCCTGCTGCTGTTTGACATCGACACATTCCAGCCAGACCCGGCTCCACCAACTAGAGCATTGCATTCAACCAATTAGCTTTGGGTTGGCCCGGGGTAAATGGACTGAAACCTCTCATCAGCAGACACAAGCAGCGTTACGAATGTTACTTAATTATTGTGCTACTTATGAAGAAAAATATGTGCTCTGTCCTTATCTGACTCTTACTTTAGTGGTTCCAACCTGTTTTTCACGAGGACCTTTCATGCAACACCCACCCCATACTAAAACCATACCTGGGTTTTTGCTTTCTTCAGCTCGCTTCTCACCATAAATGATGCATTCTTTCCTGTCCTATAATAAAACCAAAGTCACGGTAACCATCAACATATAGCCTTCTTTTATTTTTTTAATACTGTTAATTAATTTTCACAGTGGCATTTCTCAGACATGTTTCTTAAATAAAGAAGTGCAGGGTATGAACTACTCCACTACTGTCAGCCACTGACTCACTAAACCACACAGCACATGGACAAGAACTGATTTGTTATGAAATATTGTTGTGTAGCAGATTTTGTTGACCCCTTTTATTCGCTCTGGTCTCAAAGGTTAATGATTTTAGGCTCCCTAAAATGCTAGTTCCATGTGATTTGAAACTTTCAAATGATAAAAAAGTTGAGCAGATTCATCCTAATTCGTTTTAATAATCAGTCATGCCTTTACAGTTAAAACTTTGTCGACCCTTTGTGTCCTTTTTGGACCCCCCTAGGAGGTCAGGGATCCCAGTGTGGTAACTGCTGTCCCTTTCCAATCTACACAAGACAAAGTTAAGTCTGCACAGATGAACTCTGTCTGTTCTCCGTAGCTGGGAAAAAAAGCTTTTTTTCCCCTTGTTTTCTCAACTGAATATGTAAATATAAATCTTGAAACTATATCCTCCCTCCCCTTCATGCGTCTAAAGATAACCACAGAGCAGCTGGTTTGGTTAATCATATGATTGTGTGTTTATCTCACCAACTCTAATACAGCGCAGTCTTTACTAAAGCTCATCAACAAAGCAAGCTGGAAATGTCGGATTTCATAAAAGATTACTGTACAGTTGTAATAGCACGCATGCATTGCTCTCTATGGCTCAGTTACAGAAATGCATCTTCTTTAGAAACTGACACAAACTTTACTGGTGAAAAGTTTGAGCATGTTGAATTGAAGTTGAAAAGAATTTCATGGTCCTTCCCAGCAATAACAGAGATGTGAATCTACACACATTGAACTGCTACACACTGATCCTGGGTTTAAGGCTAGAGGGAGCCTTTCTGGCAACCTGTTGCTTTGGCAGAAAGATGGAAGCTCGTGCATGTGTGTGTGAGTGTGCGCACACATGCCCATGAATCTCAGTTATTGTCTTTGTTGGTGCTTAAAATGGGAGAGTTTTAGTTTTTTATGGTGTTATTAGGAGCTTGACTGATATAGTAGGCCAATAATGGACTAAATTAAAAATGTGAATGTGGTGCGCCTCTGTGTGGCTCACTTCTCCTGAAATTAAATTGTGTGGTGTGATTTAGTTACACCAAAATCGTTTCGCTTACTTTGATTTCCTTGTTTTACTATCTCATATGAGGTACCGCTTCAAAGGCTCTTCTGCACTGAGTGGAGGTATTTTAATAAAATATCGGGCTGGTTTCAACAATGGATATATCCAAAATGTTCTTTTCCTTTTTCTTCTTTTTTTCCTGTAAATACATGCGTTGATCCATAGCAGGGGATCGCAGGAGAAAAACAAGCTGTTTTATCAGCCTGTAAATGTCCAAAGGTCTTTTGCGTGCTGGTTCATTGTGGATCGACGCTGGTTTCAGCTGGCAGCATTGTGGTGTTGCTAAGCTGCCCCAAGTGATGTTGTGTTGGCTGATGCACCACCAATCGGTAGCTTGGACTGCTGCGTCTTTCTCTTTCTTTCTTTTTGTTTCATTGCATCTTTTCTTATTGGTGTATGTTGTGTCTCCTCCTTAGACCGGAGTCCTCAGGAGACTCTGCTGCATTTCTCAGCACGCCGCGGTCTCTCTCGAGTTACGCGTTTCTTGCTACGGCAACCTGGAGCCAGAGAAGCCATTCGGCTGGCCAACAAGGAGGGCCACACCCCATCAGCTATTGCTGCTTCGCGAGGACACAAAGGCCTCCACGAGCTTCTCACAAAGTAAGTGTTTGTTCAGTTAGAGAGTTGTAGTTTTTGGTGAGTTTATAAGAATCAAGCAAATGTTTAATATCCTTGCCACAGCGTCTTCTTCATAAGACCTACACTACTGTGGATGTCTGAGCCTCCTCATTTGTTTATATTTTGCTCCAGAGCCACCAGACCTTTTAAAGTGGTCTCGTACAATCTTTGCTCAGACTTTCTGAAGGTCTTTCAAAGTTTTGGCTGCAGGTTGACTTATTTTCAGTCCAGTCCTTGTACCTGACCATTTTCAGATGAAAATTGTTTCTTTTGTTTGGCTTTTTTAGTGGTATATTAACTCATTCAATGCTGAGCATTGAATCATTCAAGCATAAAGGGCACCTGACTAAAAGGATGAACTAGTGGGGTCTCTACACGTGGCACACAACTTAGCAAGGAAACCATTTAAAGGCTCAATAACAGTCTGTTACTAAAGGACATCATTTTTCCCCATTTTATCAGCATTGTCCATGAAAAATGTGAATGGTTACACAATTTCACAGGCATATTAAAATATTTTGCACCAGCCAGGTGAGAAAACTGGACAAACTGGAGGAAAGAGGAAGTGGACTAAGAAATATATTCACAGCAGAGGTCATAGAAAAAAAGACCCAGGAAACACTTGACACAATAGCTGAGAGATGACTCCGACCATATACTTTTCACTGAAACCTCATCAGTAATGGTCACTGTCAAGAAACCATTCTTAAGGAAGGTAAACAGGGTGAAAGGCCAAAGTGCACAAGAACTGAACTGAAAGTTCAACATTATTGAAGGAGTGTGGGATCATCCTATTAGACAATAAACTAAAATGGCAGACAATGTTTAAAGGAGAATTTGAAATATCCAGAAAAACTGTTTCTCAATTCAGGCTGTGCTGAATAAAAAGTCTCATTCCAATTATTTATTTTCAAGCTCATTATAATTGTCCAAAATCAGTTTTATATAAAGGCTTTTGCACAGTTTTTTAAGAGACCGTGTCAGACTGTCCTGCCATGGTTACACCACCTGAGAGTTTTAGTCGACTGTACAATAATTTTTCTGTCAATAGTATATATCTGAGACAATTTTTTCCTTCCTTCCTTGATTGCTGTGCCAGTCGTAGTCTTTGCAGAACAATAGATGTATTCAAAAACGTCACCAGGAAGCCCGACTGCAGCCTAGCTTAGCTCATCTAGCTGCAGGCTGATAGTCGAGGGCAAACAGAAAAGTCCTGGGCTGTCAGAATTGTTCCAAAGGAATCCAGAGTGATGGGAAACTATTCTGCTACACAAAAGCCTCAGTCCTCTGTCCACTGACCTGTTGTAGCACCTTTCCAACATCTCACTATGTGCAGCTTCACTTTAATCCAAACACACTGCAGCGCTGTCCCAGTTTAATGGCAAGGGAATGAATAAATGTTCTGTTTGAATTTGTCAAGTATTATCCACAATGATGCCTTCTCACTGAGAGACTAATGAGGTCGAATTCTCTCCTTCCTTTACACCAAAACATTAAACTGCTAGGGAAAAAACAGGTCTTTAGTAAATGGACTGAGACCCAGCTGAAAGTGGAAATGGACCCCTTTTATGTCTTTTAAGCACTCTATGTATTTGTAGCAGAATAATTTTCATTTAATTGAAAATGAGGATGCCACGAGCTGAAAGACGACTACCACTTAGTGTTCTTCCTTGTTGCCGGGTGTCGCTTTACAACCTGCAGCTTTCTCTTTATGTGCTGGTAATTACATTTCGCTCATGAAAAGTGAAGTCACTCGCAGCCCCGCTGGTGACCTCAGCCACCAGGCCTCGCAGCGAAAGCAATCCACCCAGGATTACGCAAACAGATCTGCCTTTCAGGGAGGTGTAACCCTTTTACAGCACTATCTCTATGAGGAAAAACACTGCACATACTTTAAACTTTCGACGCTTAAAGTAAAGGAGGTGGACACGTTTTCCTTGTGTGTTTATCAGCTAGGAGTGGCTTTTTAAGAGGGATATCACAGGATGTGTTTTACTGCATTTCTGTGGGCCTGGCAGCAGGGTTTGGATCTATTTCACCGTGTTTATTTCATGGCAGGGCTGAGACGGACGCAGAGACAGACAAGGGGGCTGAGACAGCCCAGCTGGCCTCTACAGATGCCCGGGTGTCTTGCCATTTCCCCGTGCTGAACACACACACACTAACGGTGAAAATCCCCCCTGGCTGCAACCCGCCGACCCTCCAGAACAGTGTGGAGCATCTGCTGCATCTGATATGCCATCTTCACGCCAAGGTGAGTGACGCCCCCTCAGTTAGCCTAACTCCTGCTCATGGAGGAGCTCTGCTGCTCCTGGACAGAGTGGAATTGTTTTTCTTTTCACCGTCCTCATCTTTACTAAACCTTCAAGCTTAGTTTGTTTAACCATTGGAACACCTTATGCAATCACACAGCTGGTTGTTGATAAGACCAAGAGGGCAGTGCTGTTGGCTCTTCCAGAGAAAAGGGTAACATTTATCCTCCTCTCTCTGCAGGGAGTTTCTGAGCTGGAGCTGCACTTGGAGTCTCTTCACACGGCTGCTGAATGTTGTGACGGTGTGGAAGCGGACTTAACCTGTCAGGGGCGACTCCAGCAGGCTGTGTCGGCGTCAGAGAGCCTGGATGCAACGGCTGAAGGGAGCGGGGGAGAAAACTGTACAGCAGAAAGCGGTGACACGGTCGACAGCGGGCACGGTGAGATCGGGAATGTGGATAAAGACTCAAGTTTGCCTTTGAGTGCTCCAACTTCAGAAATATGCCCCCGGGAGCATGGCCTCGGCCCCCCAGAGGACAGGGTGTGTCTCGGTTCAAACTCTGAGGGAGAGCTCTGCCAGACGGAGCAGGAGAAGGAGGGGAGGGAGCAGCGTGTTGTTTCCAGTCAGAGTTTGAGTTTGTGTGACGGGAGCGAAGGAGCACAGGGTGAGGCTGAAAGGGAAAGTGCCACTGTGGGAATCCTAACAGCAGCAGGCTGTGGTAAACAGCCAGAGGAAGCCGATACGGGAAAGGCTGCGATCCGGGAAGACCTGGGAAAGGAACAGTCTAAGCAGGAAGCAGAGGACAGCACAGCCGGGACGAGGGAGGAGGAGACCAAATCAAAGCCAACAGATCTAATAGCAGGCGGTGGAGGAACGGACACTTCTGTCATGGGCCAGGCTCCGTCGTCAGACTGCTCCGACGTTTCAGACACTTCTGATTCTGAGACGAGGGAGTGTTGTCAGCAGGAAGAGGCTGTCCAGGAGGAAGTATCAAAACTCCTCCAGGAGCTCTGTGACGGGCTTTTGCTAGAAGAGGAGGAGATCGAGAGGGAAGGGTTAATGGAGCCCGTATCAACCCCAAGAGACCTCCCCAACCCATCGCTGATAGACTGCGATGACGCAATCGAGGAGCCTCAATCTGCTGTTCCATGTGTCTTGATAGAAGGCCTCCATGAGGGGGAACCTCCGCCAGACATAAACAGCCAAGAACAAAACCAGGAAACAGCTGGTGGGGATTATGCAGTGCAGCAGCAGCAGGGCTTGGCTCCAGAAACTGGTTGTCATTCTGGGAATTGTTCTGGAGCGGCGAGCGGTGAAGACGAAGCCGAACCTTTTGCTATTGAAAACACAGGTTTTTCTTCAGAGGAGCCTGAAAACACAGCTTTTCAGACTGCTGGCAATTCCATGCAGGAACCACGGAGCAAACTGTTAAACCCTGAGCTTTCATCTGAAACCATGCCGACAAAGAGACAGGCTGAGCGCGAGTCTGGCACAGCTCACGGCCTCTCCAGCGATGATGAAGACAGTTTCAGATCATTCGGGAGCTCTTCGACAGAGTTATTTCAGCCCACTCAGGACTGTTGCTCAATAGAGGATCCAGGACTGCTTCAAAGCAAGGTAGGAGACCTATCCTCAGCAGGAAGCAAGAGCGAGGTCCCAAATGATGTAGAGTCAAATGAAAGTAATAAACATTCACCAGGTGTTGACGCGGGGCTCCACTTAGAGCCTGGTGCTATCAGTGAGCCTGAAACACAGCTCTCGGACAGCAACGGAGCAGCAGAGACATTTCATCCCGAAAACAAGGAGGAACTGACCCAGGAGCTTTGCAAAGAGGATTTATCAGTGAGCGAGGACACTGAAGTTCATAAAGGTGAAAATGGAGAATCCACCAACCTTGACCTAAATGTTGGCATCCAGCATTCTTCATCAGCGCTGACTCCTATGGTCCAGTCTGAAGCAGATCCACCTGTTAGTAATGAAAGTGACGTTATTCTCCCAGTTGAAGAAGATGGTCCACAGACCGAGATCAGTGATAAATCTGTGGAAGTGGTAGCGGAGGAGGGTGGAAATGTGCAATTTGTGTCTGAGCAGCCTAAACAGCATGACTCAGATGAGCCAGCAGATGAGTCGTCGGCTGAGAAACAGCTCGATGTCTCCTCTTCAGAGGTGGCAGATGTAAGTTCTTTGGAAGTAGACGCACCTGCCTCCAACAGTGAAGCATCCCCAGAGCTTCCCGGTGAGGATCAGATGGCTGAAACCCCAAAGACTCACGACACAGTGGATGGAGCTCCACACAGCAGCAGGGCGACCCCAGGTGGGTAAACACATATTTATTTCCTTCCCTCCATCGGTTTTATTTCAGGTCCACACACTCTCATGCATCACGGGCAAAATGTTTGTCAAAGTCTCATTCCTAAACAAATATGCTAAATCGGATTCGGTCCTCTTCTGCTGATTAATGGAAGAAGGTCTGCAAAGTTAAATGCCATGTAGCTCATTATAATTGTACTCAGAGGTTTTTAGCTTGTTTCTGACATCCTGTTGTGATATATTGCTGCAACAAATACATGTTTTGCTCGCTCTTCATGCTTTTAAGGTTTAATTGTCCTTCTAATTAGGTTTTAGCATCTAGCCATCATTGTTTAAAGTGATTTATTTTTCAAAAGAGTCAAGGCACAGAATAGATTTAGCTAAGTTTGACATCAGTACAGTTTTGCCACATGATTTAATGCAGAAACATTGGGCTGGATGTTACAGTGTCTTAAAGGAGCAATACCCGATATCACGTCCGGCTAGTTTAGCTAGCGATAGCGGCTAGTTTTTTAGCTTTAGCATGACTCTCTTTCTCTGCCAATGGGGTTAACTTTCGGAACGTCCGGATTCTGATCAGCCAGTGAGAGCGTTCCCCTAGGGATC
>JBBDHI010000001.1:29029282-29043286 GCA_037177115.1 Craterocephalus stercusmuscarum
GCACTTTCCTCATCAGATTATCACAACAAAGCAAACAATTCCACACGTTATGACACAAGCATGTCTTATGATTGATATTTTTAACTTGGTTTGATGCTATTAGATTGTTAATCATTAAATCATTATTTTATCATAGCACCATACTCAACCCCTCGAGCTTAGCCTCCTTTATACGGCACTTAGAGTCTGAGTGTTTTGACAAAGAAAGTATATTAAGGTTGTCTTTTCAGGTCATAATTTGAAAAATCAACTAATCCTTGAAATGAGGTAAATCTATAATTTTTGTGTTGAATCAGCAATAAAGCAAAACATTTCTTTATGGTGTTATCTTAACTTATTGTGGAGGATTTTTGTTTTTTGACCCACTTTATTGAGGTTTTTTTTATATAGATTTGTGTGTGTGTATTTAAATCTTTTCTAAGGTCTTGTAATTTTGATCAGGTTGAGGTCTGGACTTTAAAGGCTTTTAAATACTCCACAAGAAACAATAACTTTGTTCATGTTCTCAAGGTCACGAGACCAAACATATGTCATTTTCTTCTTGTTACACATGGGCTGCCAGAACTTTCTTCTCGTGTGGCTCCGAGAAGTATTGTGTGATTGGTCGGATATTTAAAGTGGGAGTGGTTAGTGTGGAAAAACATGAAGCGGAAAGTTGTCCAGTGATGCGAGGTTGAACGGATCGCTTTTATTAACTTATTAGCTGATCCAGGTGATGGTGGAGTGCAAAATATATCCAACTCACGTGTTACAGTATATAAAATATTGCTGCCGGTCGATTGAAATTTTTTTTATTTTTTATTTTTAATTAATTGCATGAGGGTTAAAGTTAACTTACGATTTGCATATTAGTCGCATTATTTTTAAAAAAGTCCTTTATTTTTGTCTATTTTATTTCATTATTTCTTTTAACAGGATATTTGTCATGATCTAACGCTCGTGTAAGCTGTTAGAAAGTCCATATAGATTGAAAAACAGATAATAAATCCTGATTTGTTTATCGTTTTGATGTTGTAGCTGTGAGGTATACTGTGAGACTTGTGATTTCTGAGCTACCTTGAATGCATCGCAGTGCTGCAGAGCATTCTGTCTGACAACGCAAGTGTAAGTTTCTTACGCCTGAACAAGTAGCATTGAACAAACGTGTGCAACATGCTTGTTGTTTTGTTTCCAGTCTGACTAGATCCGGTGGCGTTGTAGTTTTCTAACTTGATGAGTTGTTTTTAAATTCATGGGGAAACACTATAAAGAGCTGGCCCAAATGGAACGAGCGTTAATCTCGCTGTAAAAAAATTCACGCCATGAAAATGGATTTCAGTTGATGAAATTAATAACGCGTTTAACTGACAGCACTCATATAAAGACACGGATACCCCTGCATGCACTGGCATGCCCTGGATGAAGTTTCACGTTAAAGTTTAACATAGAACAATCTGGTCGATTGCTCATTGCAAATACAACACAGATGACCTTCGGGATTTCACATTCTGACTAAGGCTTGCTGGAAAGGGTGCTGATTGTCTTGAATGTTTCCACCTCTAATAATCTTTCTCACTGGAGAATAATTGACTTTGGTGTTCAGAGATACCTCTTCCCACTATGATGGTTAGTAAAAGTTGTTTTTCCATTGCTGATGTCATTCCTCCTTTACATTCACACACCACTGAGTGATCCAGACCAGAAAACTGCAAAAAAAGTCTCCTTTGATAGAAAAGCTCTCACCTGCTGATGCATTTCATCAGCATCTGCCTGCTACTTACTCTCTCACTTTCATCACAAAGTGAGGGTTTACTCAGTTTTACACTCACTGCTTCTGCATTGTGGCTTAGCTTATGCTCAGTCAGTAATGACTATGCTGCATGTTGTTGTTCATTTAGGGCTGTATTTGGCTACTTTCAGAAACAGATTATTTTGTAATGATGTCGTATTTGACCAGATGTCAATTATTCTGTTGAAGGAAGACCACAAATCCAACTTTTATCCGCTTTCTTACCTCGAATAGTATAAAACTTAGTGTTTCACGATTTGATGATGTTTTTGAACATTCAGCACAGACGTGTTTATGTTTACGTGCCTCATTTACAGCAGCTGCTCAGAATTTAGGATCTTAAAGGATGAGCACCCACACATGTGCATCTGCAAAAGCCACTTCCTCTTGCTTTCAATAGTGCATTAAATACAGAAGGTTCCTCCAGGATAAAGAATAACTTCCTCTTTTCGGGCAGAAATAGACATTCAAGATGATGCGCACCAAACACATTTGGTGGATGATCTCATCCAGCTGATCCTGGCAGCTGGCTAAAGAAAGCCCACTGGTGTGCATGTGTGGCTGAGTACAGTCTTCCTCTTTTAGTCGGGCATGGAATACTATCTGTACATGGCCTTACATGTACAAAAACTGCAGCCCACAGAAACTGGTTGCATAAGAGTTGTGAATTGTGTGCCGGTTTCAGACTGTTTGTTATTGATTGAGGGGGCATGAGAAATGTGGGCGTAAAGTAAAGAATGGCTCATCGTGGGCTGTCGTTAAGAACTTACTATCGCTGAAAAGCGGTGAGGGAAACTGGACATACATTTTTATCACAGGCTTCGGAGGTGAGCATTTGTTTACAGTTGTTTTCGCTCTAGAAGATTGTTATGTAACAACTGGGATTAAGGTGAGGAAGTTGTTGCTCAAAACATCGCTGTGGCTAAGTGATGTGAAAATGACTTCTTATTGTAAAGCTTCTGCAAAACACAGCAGACAGTGTTTCAGGACTTGTTAAGTGTCATCAGGCTTTTGGCTGTTGAATGCTGCTCTTTCATTGAAGCTGTTTTTCTTATCATCATCATCGTCAGTTGTCACTTTCCTTGCCTGAAACTTTAACTGGAGTCCTGACCTCAGATCCTTTTAAAACACACAAACAGTATTTGTTTACAGTTCAGCACAGACCGCTTCATTTGGGACAGTCAACCATTGATCTGTCAGGCTTTTCACACCTTCTCAGTTTCCCAGATCTCCTTTCACCAATGCCTAACAGACTTGTCCATGAAAAAAAAGAGAGCACAAAAAAAGAAAAAGGCTTATTATTTCGGTGTTAGGGTGAATTTAAGCTTTCTAGCTAAAAGCTTTTGCTGGCAAAATATTAACATAAAAGGCAGCATTAGTTGCATTTTAACAGAATTATTCATCTGGATACCAAGATTATTTCTTCTTCTTTTAAGCTGCTTTCATTTTATCTGCTTTTTCTCACTTTTAACACTTTAACACTGTTGTCTTTCAGGATCCTCACCATCCTCAGCGTTTCCCAGTCTGTCCAGCAGAACCAGCAGTGCCACCAGCTGTCCCTCCTCCGCTCACAGAGACTCTGGCAGTGACATTGAAAGCCTGCTGAACACAGAGCCGGGATATGACAGCATCTTCAGAAAGGTTTGTAAAATTACATCACTGTTGGGACGACTGTAAACCGTCTAATCCAAATTAATCTGAAAGATCAGTCTATGTCACTAAAAAGTCTCACAATACATTATTAGAGCTGCCACAGGTGTTCCTGAGTTTTTATGGCATGCTGCCTTCACAGATCACAGATCTTAGTTTCACCTAGGTACCATAAGTAATAAATAAATTAACTGCTACTTCTGTTTTTTCTGTGGTACATTTGTGCAAGATAACTAAAATATAAACTGAAATTTGCAGACATCTAAGGGCATCATCAGATGTCTACGGACAGGGGAAAGTGATCAGACAAAGAGCAAGCACATGACACGCAGGTCGGAATGGCCGAATAATCCTTTGCTAGTTTATATTTTCACTTTATATGCATAATGTCAGCAACTATTGCATGATCGAGTGAACTGGAGAATCCAGACACAGCAGCGATGTTGTGCTATGAAATGCTCCTGGTGTGACGAGGTGACAAGTGGAACGCGTGGGGTTAGGGGGGGGGTCCACGGAGCTTCCACATTCTGTGGAACCTGTCAATGAACCCTAAAGGTGGCTTTTGCTATGTCCACGGAAAACATCTACATATAAGCAATATGGAGTAAAGCATCATTTTTAACATTCTTCGTGATCAAAACCACCTTGAATCCACCCAAATTGTTTGTGTAATTAAGAATAGAACGATTTAAGGATTTATTGAGGTCTGGATTTCAAGGATGGTATTTAAGGACGTTCCAGGACCTAAAAAGCTGTCAAAACACTCCAAAGCAGCCTCCAGTCTTCAGCAAAAGGAAATGAAATGCATCCAGGAGACAATTACAGCCAAATCACGTATCAGATCCTTTCTATTTCTGACCAAATCACAGAGATGTCTGTTCGCATTGGATTAGTATTATCACAGGACCTTGGAGTTCAGCAAAATATAGTAGGTGATTCACGAGGGAATGATTACTTCACAAATTACCCACATGGCTGATTCACACTGAGTAACATCACAGACAGTCTTCACAATTATTACAAACCTCATATACTCCTGTCAGAATAGCGCTTATGAATAGTCAAATTATAAATGCAATCTGTGTTTGTGAGCAGTGGCCTTGTTAAGACTTCATCATGCCGCCTCTGGACCAAGGATGAGTCTGTTAATGTTGCACCAGTTTTCCTGACCCAGACTCTGAAGTTCTAAACAGAAAGTGCTGGTTATAGCTTAGCCGCTGGCTCTGAACTGTTTTGGTGATGTGTGTACGTGTGCGTGCATAAACAAGCTGCAAGACTGCCGAAGGGTCAATAAATACTTTTAAAACTGAGAGTTAGAAGTGTAGCACTCGCTTTGATCCAGCAGTGAAGCCGGTGTTCCCGCCATCATTCACTGGCTGCAGTCCAAACAGTCGGGCTCACTCGTGTCAAACAGTAGGAATATATTTGGTCTGCCTCTGCGACTTCCCCTATAGGGATTCTATCCGATGTATAACAGCAGTTTTTCTCAGTCTGAGCAAGATTTTATTTATCAGCACCCGAGGCTGAGATGCCAAACATCAACTAAGCATCTTTTAAAGCCAGCAGCTCGACACCGCTGCGTAGAAAGTGCAAGCTGCGGTCCCTGCTGTCACTCTGTTACTGCTAAATGTCTGTGTGAAAGCCAGGCAGCCGAAATACTCCCAGCTTTCAGTATACTGTAGTATCTTTCTGCTTTGTTGAGCTCTTGAAACATGCTCACGGTAATGCAAACCATATGTCCTGTTTGTTGTAAACAGCAGCGAACAATGGAGTCTGTGCAGCGAGTATCAGCTGCCTGGGAGTGAGCGCCGTGATGCTACGGGTGAGGACACTGTAGACGGGCAGAGATTGGTAAAATGCGGCATGAAGCTCGCAGGCTTTGATTTCAAACAAAGGCCACAGAAGCTGAATTCTGAAAGGAAGGATTATCGTCTATGCGGCTCTCTGAAGAGAAAATGTCTTTCTTTTGCAGGATACAGTTCTGTGAATTTAGAATAATGGGTAGAGAAAATGTTTCGTAACTCTAAAGGTCGTTGATCTCAGTAGCTCGTGAGCTGAGGATGCATCATGTGCCCTTGGGAAAGAGAGCGTAACTTTAAACGCTCATTAATTGTTGTGTATGAGAAAATGAGCCTGAAATGTGAAAGTTAGAAACTGGCTGACTTTTTTCTCTCAGCTCCAAAGCCAGTATTCGCTGCAGTCACGTGCACCCCCTTCCCCAAATCACACACACACACAAGCTCACGCATTCCCTCACTCCCAGAGGAAGTTGTGTCCGCAGCATAAAGCAGATCTTTCTTTCCCAGCTCTCCAACAGAAGCAGCTCTATGCTTGGCGCTTGCTCTGCAGCTGGCAGCACAATAGTCCCAGTTAAAACTCACACCTACAAATTAGATGCAATATCCCAAACCTGTGTGTCCCCGTCCACAGGCTCATTCCCACCACTCCCAGTCCAGAAAGTTGTTGACCCATACATTTTTTTTTGTTTGTTTGTTTATTTTCCCATCATAAATTTAGCATCACCTTTAATTATTTTGCAGTTTCCAGATACATGATGGATTTTGTCAGTCTGTATGTTTACCATGGCAAGTTTTTTTTATAAAAAAAAAAAAAATGCATGTAAGTCAGAACCATCTGTGAAAGCTTTGTTTTCCCTCTCATCATTTATTGGTGTTTGTTATAATGTCAGTGTTGCTGTAAAGTGGCTGTGGCTCGTTATGCTTAAGCCCAACCATTTGGTCCTCATTATGTTCCATTCCTGTGGATTAAATGGCTCTTCCAGCCTTCTAGAAAGTCATTGCATGCTTGGGTGAAGAAATGCTGATAGATCCGCAGTGCTTCAGACAAGGTGTTTAACATTGATTTGAAAGATATCTCTCTCATTTCCACCTGTTGTTTATAGTCATACGTGCTACATTTGGTATGTTCTGCACTTTGTAAAGCTGCCTGATTACAGTAAAGTTGTTTTTCCAGTGGTTTAGGGTTGAAGGCTCTGCATCTTGTACTGCTCTGTAAGCAGAAAAAGATTCCTCACTGTCAACTTTAGTTAACTCTCGCTAACTGGAGTTTTACTTGATTAAATCTGGAATGCTAGTAAACACTTGAACAGATGAAGCTGCACATTTTGGCTCCCTGAGCTTTGAGTTAATGAAGCTGTTTTTGTAGAATATGACAAACTCTTACGACTGCTTCTTTCTGTGACACTTCCTGCGAGATATAAAAGGCAAGGCGGCTCCAAAATAATACTGTTTACGTCTCTTTGAACATCCGCAGAATGATGAACCAGTGACAGGTGGAGACAGCGCCAGTGAGGTTTCAGTCTCCTGCTCCTCTACGGACGACGCCGCCAGCGTTGGCCCATCCAGTTCCAGCCCGGAGGGCAGCCAGGGCCTGGGCTGCAGTTGGAGCCCAGAGGAGGGCATCCAGACTGGGGCTAATAACGCTGCTAGCCTAGATGGTGGTAGTAGCGGAGGAGGAGACGTGGAAGAGGAGGCAAAAGACAGAGTAACTGAAGTGCCAAGACGTTCCTGTCTCCTGCGGAGCAGCAATCGCTCCCTGTCGCCTCTTCGCCGCCACAGCTGGGGTCCAGGAAAGAACAACGGAGGAGAGACGGAGATGAACCAGAGGAGGTGAGAGCAGGAAGGAGAAAACATCAGTTTCAGAAAATGGAAGATTTCAGCCGCCCTTCTGTGTGCAGTAGATCTGAGCAGAAGACATGAGCGATTCTCTGTTCCTGGACACCAGCTGCGGGTGTTAGTCAGCCTGATGTGTGAAGATCACATGTCAGCATTATTAAAGCTTGTTGATGTCATTCCCTCTGCGCCATGTTGGGAGTTTCATCCCCTCGCTGCGAGCAGCTGTGTTGCCATTTGTCTGGCAACTGTAGGGAGCGACCAAAAGTACACACACAGATGCATACACAAAGACACATATACACACTTCCAACCTTCAAGCCACACACTCCACATGCTACAGCATGTACAGCAGTTGTTATGGTCTATCACTATATGATTCACACTCACTCTGGGTCATCAGCAAGCAATAATGTGACCTTGGTAACTTTTTGTCATCATAAGTTGAACTTGTTTGTCACTTCCTTGCATTGTATGTACCTTCTATTTTATTGTAGAAGTTTATTTTGTGTTACGCACAAAGTATGAAATACTTAGTCTAACGCAGAGACTCTTCCTCAAAATTGGAGTAAAAGCAGAAAACAGACGTTTACGTGCTGCCTCTGTTCTGACATACAGGCAAAGACAAGCTTTCATCTTTGGGTTTGCCTCGCAGCGTTACTAATGACAGCGAGAGGAATCCTGTTTTAATTGGTTATGCACCTGAAAATAACAAAAAGCAAATAACGAAACAACAAAACAGGAGGCTCCTGGAGCACATAAGAAAGATGCAAATGAACAACAGAAAACTTAACTGGTAAAATCCTGTAAACATGACAGAAACACAACGTAATAGGACTTAATTAGCAAGACAAAATCGTCATCGGCATGTCCTGTTTGTTTTGCTCTGACTTATCTTCTGTTTGGTGACATTTTAAAAGAATGTTTTCTTGCTAGGAGATTCTGGGAAATCAACATTAATGTGACATATTTGTGGCGCATGAAGGCAACTGAAGCATTTTATCCATCCAGTCCACACTGACTGTGTCCTCTGTTCAGCAAATGCGTCCATCTCCCTGTATGTCTGTCTGTCTGTCTGTCTGTCTGTCTGAACAGAGGAGCTGCTCAGACTGTCCTCAGCACACAGTCACAGAAGTTGGCAGGATCAGGGGACTTTACATGTGGTCTCAGCACGAAGGCATCATTAGTTTTTCAATGTATACACTGTAGGAGGTTACAGCCCTCCTGCCTCCTTAGTTTTTACAGGGTTTTTCTTTTTAAATTGAAAATAAAAACAAAAAGACTTAAATGTACCAAGATACGGTAGTTTGATGCAACTAAAATATTTGAGGTCTTTGAGAGGGCATCACTTCCGTAAACACAGAGATCCACCTAGCAGCACATCTAAAGCTGACTAAGGGGCAACTATTTGTAGGAGGACAGCGGACATGCTCATGGCTGTTTTTTGGCCTGATGCAGGAACTTCCTTTCTAACCTCAGAAGTTAGCAGCTAGGAGACTCCAGAGAATTACTGCTCCTGGCCCAGAATAGCATCTTGTTTTCACATGAAACTAAGCAAAGTGTCTTCTGGCTTTAGCATCATGAGAAAAGAATATGTGTGTGAGTGATATCAATCTTTGGATTCAACTCTTGGAGAGAAAGCAACTGATAACTTTCCAAGTATGATCAGTATTACAGTACTACTCCTGCACGATACACGCTTTGTAGTGTCACAAAATTCTGACCTCCTAACAAACTCATGATTTCATCATCATGTGAAAATGTTCTTTCATTCATTATTTTCTTGCCATCTAATCTTACCCACCACCCACCACTTCCTGTCTGTTTCCATCACCTTTAGTTCCATTCGTAGTCCTGGTGAGGGGAAGCCGGCCTTTCACAGGAGAAGGTACAAATCATTCCCCTTCATCAGCTCATGTGTTGTTTGACTTGTTTATTGATGAGATGCAATTATAAACGTCTACAGGTGTGGGCTTTGGGAAGCTTTTCAGTCTAAGCATGCCGCACCGCTCTCTTGCTTTCTGCTGCATCCCTGCAGGCAGCTGCACTGAAAAATGATCCTTTCTTTTTACCCTTGTTGGAATGTGCATAAAATGCTGTGGTAAATAAATGGTTGGGGCTTCTGGTGTTTTGTATTGCAGTAGTAATAACAAGCGGCCACACATGGAAAGAAAGGAGTTTAGCTGTGAAGACTATGACTGAGAACTGAGTGTTTTCAAGTAAGAAGTTTCTGTAGAGAATTTTTCAAGGCTGAAAAGGCATCAGAAGTCTTGTGAATTTAGTCCTGGAGCAGAAGACAATGTGTTCCTGCAGTAATACTAAGTGAAACTTGGATGTGGGATGTTTTTTTGTTTTTTTTATCCTCTAAACTGCTCTTTGACCCAGAGAGAGGGAGGAGGAAGTGGTGATCAAGGAGCCAGCACAGTTAACCAAGGGTAGATGAACCAGGTTTAAGTTTTTTGAGTCAGATTAAATGTTAATTTAGCAATTATTGTCTGTTTGTTTTTGGTTAAGTAAGTTTTTCCTCCATTTCTGTCCCTATACAAAACCTAAGTATCAAAGTTTAAAAAAGTAAAATAAAAAAAATGTCATCCTGTGGAAACATTCTCTAACTTGGTTTTATAAGACTATAACTCCAGCCAGACCAACGGTCATGGATGTAGGTAATTTAGAGACTTTAACTGAACCTTAACAAGTTTTCAGTTTTATACTTTGCCTTTCAAGAATTATTCCCTGAATTACGTACATTAATTAATAAAATGTCTCAGATGGAACTTTTACTTTTTTAATGGAGGATGGATAATCGGTGCTTCAGATTCTTGCCACTTGTGGAGTATCATATCCTTACAATATTAATTCTCACTTATATAAATGATCCCTCCTTTGTATCTATGAGGCTTTAAGTAAGATGTGTGTGATCTTATAAAAGTTATTTCTGTAATAATTTGGCCACTTCTTTGATATTCAGGCAGTTCTAATTTGTTTCGCAGATTTGCTTCCGTGTGATTGCTTGCATGCAACTGATTAACTGCAAGTCTGTGGCAGGAAACCAGAAGCCAATCACAATGTTGTCACTTGCTCTGTCCTCAGACGTCCCTGTAACTCATCATTTCCACTCCCCCTCTGTCTGCCTCACTCTGCTGTAATTGCTTGTCCATCATTCCATCACTGCTTTAACTAACCCCCACCTCTCTCTGTTAGTATCAGCTGGTGCCCTCCTGAGCCCCCCTACAGCAGCCGTAAGGATGTAGTTAGTTTCCGCAGGTACTGTGTTTTAGAGTGTGTTTCATCCTCACTTTTTTTTTCTTTTTTTCAAGAGCTTGCAACCTTCTTTGAATAGGTTTCATTTACCTGCTGCTTGATTTGCATTTACCGTTGTGGGCGTGTCTGGTTGTGTTTATGGGTGTGTATGGATGCCGGTCAGTCAGTGCCTTCCTACAACGTTTAGAGCTGCAGGAGTTATTCAGCATGGAGGACCTTCTGGCTCTGTTGGAAAAGTATGTAATAACACTGCCAGGAAGGAGACTTTGATATGACAGATATAGCCGTCTGCATTCACAGCTTTGAGGATTGGTGAGTGCGGTTCTGGGCCGGTCACTGATGATTCTTTTAGTCCAGTCTTAGTTAGTGATGCTTGAAAGTGTTGGGCTGATGATTTGCTGGATAATGGAGTGCCGTACAAATGCAAAGGCCGAAGAAAGAGAGATTTACTGCTGGGACTTCACCCATCGCTGAGCCTGTCCTGCTGCAGATATAGCTGCGGCCTGCTAGCATAGCTCATCCTGAAATGTAGTTGTAGTTTTCCTCCCCATAATCATTGTATTGGATTTTTTCAAGGCCTCTTATTCCCAGTCATAGATCGATGTAATTGGGTTTGTAAATCACAGCCGCGGAGCTCTCTGTGCTGATGCTGATGTTGGAAGTCATTTGCAGCTGCTTCAGCTGTAAATCTGCTCCGGAGCTCGGCGATAACTCAGCCGACTTAACGCTGTGCAGGACCAGCTTTGTGTGTGTGCTAGTCAACAGGTGCATGCGTGCATGTCAGTGTGTGTTTATGCTTGTTGCAGCAGCAGTTGTGTGTATCAATAAAGCTTTGATGAATAGTGCAGAAAGACCATCGGAGTGTGTGTACAACACAGTCATTTCTCATTCACTGAGGTCACCTTTGCTTTCTGTTTATCCTCACAGCTACAGCCTGGAGGGGCTCAGCGGGGTTCAAGAAGAGATGAGGGGCTCCATCGCCCAAGGGCCACGTATCTTGGAGCCCTTCAGGATGCCCCGCCAGGACAGCGATGACAGGGGCTCGCTGGTCTCTCTGACCGAGGAGCAGGAGGAGCGAGAGGAGCATGGCAGACTACATGACCCGGTAAACTGACACACACGCGCACACACATAACAAGTTTTAGGTGTCATACCTCATCGTGCCACCCAGAGAGTTTCTCAAAGACATCCTGAGCCTAATTCAGGAGACACAAGATGACTCTGTAAAGCTTGTGGATAAATAAGATTTATAAACAGTCTGGGGAAATCTGAGACTTGTCAGTTTGGGGATTAGTGGGAATTAATAATCACCGCCACCCTCAGGTGGTTTTGTTCCACTCCCATTGGCTTAAAAAAAAGAACAAGCTGTAAACCTCACAAATCAAATAATTAGTTACCCTTTTTAGTTTATTGTTCCTGTTTCCAGTTTAGTGACAGGACATGTTCTGTTCCACATTTTCTCTGCCCGTTTGTCCTCTTTTTCTGTTGTCATGCAGATCCAACCTTGTGTTGTTATGTTGCAGAAACTGAGGCGGTATCGGCCTCTGCGAAACAGCTGCCAGTCCATGAGCCTGCCCCTCACCAAGTCTGTGTCCATGCTCACCATCAGCCATAAAGACATCGATGGTGAGAGACCGTATTAACTCATCTATCACATTTAATCTACTAATTCAATCAAGTCATTTATGGGAACATTTATTCCGTCTGGACTTTCTATAAGTTAATTTCCTTTTTGTTATCACATCTTGCCGTTTCAGCTTATTGTATTACAATGAAAACATACTTAGTGAGTTGATTTTTAGGTTTTGAGTTCACCTTAAGTCTCCACCTCTAAAGCGGCTGCATACCGTTATCTGTATCAGTTGTTACACTGACCAAGCTCTTTACTCTGATTCTCACCGACATCTAGTTATTTGCTTTTTTTATTTGTTTGGGTTTTTTTTAAATAAATGTCATGGCTCTCTCCTTCCTGCCCTGCAAGCGGTGGCACGCCTGAGACGTAAGAGGCGAATTTCCTTCTCTTTCAACCTTTCCCCCATCCTCACCAAATCTAAGTCTCAGTTCATTTATGGGGACTCCTCATCAAGCGATGATGATGAGGATAACTTGAGTAAGTACAGAGCTATGAGCTTAGCTGCATTAGAAAGTAGATGTTGTATCAGAATCAGAGCAGTAGTGGTTCCCAGTAGAGCCCTGGACTCTCCCCGTGGACCCTCCCCGTGGACTGCAACCCCATTCACTGTGGCGCAGCGTGTAAAAGAATGAGACGGGTCACAAGCTGGGCAGCCAAGCCAGATTTGTGTCTCGCTGAAGTGACGCCATTAAATTCCCCGACACACCCAAATGTAATGAACTAGTGTTTGAGCCAAGTACTCAAACTGATGTGCCCAGCTGTGACTGGAAGTTGTGCCCCCTCTTTGGAGGAGTCGAAAGGAATTGAATGGAAAGGGCAAAATGACAAGCTTGCATTCAGTCTTTTCATTTTTACAGTTTTGCCGTGAGCGAGTTTTCTAGTGTTGGACTGGCACAACTAACCAGCAGTTAACGCTGAAAGCCAGTGAAGCCTGAACACTCTGCTGCAATAAACTTGCCATAAGGAGACCGCTAATTACCACTGGTGTTAGTGTATTGGCAATACGAATGTGCATTTGAATTTGCTTGAAGCAAAACTGCTGGTGCTGAACAACCCCCTTTTACCTTTGGCAGCAGCCCATGCAGCATAAGATCCCAGCTTGCCCCTGTCCCCCCGCACAGCGCAGCATTTCAATGACCTTTACATGAACTGGCCTTTCTGTAGTCTTTTCGGGAAGGCTGAAACAGACTCGCCAGAAAAAGAGGAAAACAGTCATCATAAACACTGCAGGTAATCTGAGGAAGCACCTTCTCTCCAGATAAATACGAACCAGTCACCTTTAGTCAAAGACACCCCGCCCCCTCCCCGCCCACCCACCCATTAGATATTTCCATCAGTGTTTTCCGTCTCCTTGACTGCGTTGCTAGCAACAGAGGCAGGCCAAAACTTTGCTCTCATTATCTTGTTTGACTTTCTGATGCAGAACTGGCAAGCAGGGCCGTGCATGTTTACATGCGAGCCTGGCTGGAAGTGATTGTTTGATAGAAAGCTCAATGTTCCCTACAAACGATGTCTTACATTTGACTCTCTGGTTACGATTTGGCAAAGACTGCAATGATCATCTGTTAAAGACTCATCATAGTCTCATGTCTGCAAATGCATGGTCTGTGTGTACATGTTCATGAGCTGTATTTATATATGATTATGTGAAATGTATTCCAGTAAGATACATATGTAAGTAAGTATACATATATATAAGTAACATATTTCATATACAGAAAGTAACATATTTCTGATTTTAGCTTGTCTTCTGTGTCAGTGAGTGTCCATCCTCGGCTCCACAAGGCCGCTTAAACGTTAAAAAGCTTGCTCATAGGCGTTAAAAGTAGCCTTTGCTTAGATTGTTGCAGCTAGAACATGAAGCAACAACGTTTTGACTTGCTCATGCATTGCCTGTATGTCCAAAGGGGGAGCGTGGATGGAGATGCTCACATCCCTAATAACACAGCAAAGAATACAATTTCTGCATTAGAAATGTTCCCGCTGCTCATGTCTTCTCTTTGTCATTCCAGGTACAAGGTCGTTTTCCAGCACCTCGGGGTCACTAGCATACAGGTCAG
>JBBDHI010000001.1:29085509-29096073 GCA_037177115.1 Craterocephalus stercusmuscarum
GATAGGGCAATTGGCTCTGAGTCTGTTCGTCCTAAAAACGTGCTTTTTTTCCACACTGAAGTGCTCTGATAGTCTCAGTGTCCGAAAAAAAGCAATCTTGAACGTTTGTTTCCTCCTGACTTACATGTATGAGAGGAAAGATGACAACAGACCCCAGGTTTAAAAAAAGCGAAGTTCTCCTTTAATGCATTTTTACTTGCAATTTATTAAAATTAATTACAAATATTTGTTTAATTGTCCTGGTAAAAAAAGAACATCTGTGCCAGCTTTGCCTTGTTCCTACTCGATATCAGGTACATCAGAGCTGCTGTGAAGCTGAACTTTGCCTTTTCCTGTCTTTTTAATCAGAATTAGAGGTGAAGGATGGAGAGACAGGCAGCACCAGGACAGAAATATGGACAGCTGTGGCTTTGTGCTTGAATTCTGGGCCATATGAATCGAACACCTGCACAGCTGGAGGTGCCGACCACAGAATCTTGATTTTGTTGTAGTTTTACAATAATGTGATGTAAATCCTGAATGGACAGTGTGCACAATGGCGTCGTTTATCAAACAAAGTGACCGCAGGAATGGGCTTACGAAGGGAGCCATGTGGGATTTGTGAACCGTTCATATCTGGCCGATTCCAGCGTACAGTATGAATGTTTGGCCCCTAATAAATATGCCGTCTGAAATTCACCGTCATCCACAAGTTACACCTATAATTATTCCTGTTTCAGAGGCCTCGCCCAGGCAGACAGGAGCCAAAATAAACCAATCATCAGTCTCCATGAGGAGGTCATCGGCATCACTACAGATGCACTCGTGTCCCCTACAGGTCCTCTGGTAGCAAATCAGTGATTGTCCAGATCTGAGAGGTGAACTGTGAAAGCTCTTCTTTAACACTGAAACAGCTACACCAGCTTAACTATAATCATATTTTTTACAAAGAGCATAAAGGGGCATCTGTAGCTCCAAACAGGAGGTCAGTGCTTCCATTTCCCTCCACTACATGCCAAAGTGTCCTTGGGAAAGACACTGATTCTGATGTGCCCATCAGGTGTGTGAAGTGTTGGGACCTTGGTACCGAGTATAAATATAAGTGCTGTGTGGATGAGACATGTACTGTTAAAGCACTCTGAGGCATCATGTGACCAGAAAAGCAAAGTCCACTAACCATAAATAAATCATAGCCACAAACTAAATCTTAGATCTACGCAGGCTAATTATTTGTGAGAAGAAAAAAAAACCACCATCAATATTTCAGTTGTACGAAGCAAAATATTTATAAGCCTATGATCTTTATCACATTAAGCTAAAACCTGTTTAGAAGTCCCAGCAGGTCAGACCAGTTTGCGGTGTGGAGTTTTCCCTCCTCAGCTTCACCTGGCGCCGCATCTTTTTCCTGCTGCTGCCGTTGCTCCACCATGCTCCCCGCTGGCCGTTTCCCCTCGCCAACTCCGCCATGTTCCTCTGGAACTGCTGCAGACACCTCTCACAGCTTTTTAGGTTTCAGTGAATTTCATGAAGTTAATGTGGACATTTATTCCCTAAAAGGTTCAGTATGACATCAAATCCAGCAGGGATCGATCTCTGCATCACTCTACGATTACCACATCATCTGAGTGTAGGAAAGAGTGAAAATGTCAAAGTGTTATTGAGTGAGTCAGTGGTGCACTCCAAGCAGTAACGCTACAGTGTTTTATTTTATTATGTTTTATTTTTTCCATTATGTGGCTGCTAACGATTAGATGTCAGTTTCGTTAAACCGGAAATCCTCACTGACTCAAACTTCTCAGACCTGTTGTGAGATTTGATTGTTGTACGTTCAGTTGATAAATGAGGGCCAATGTCCTTCAGTTTGTGGATCAGGGGACCCTTTCAACACTGTGTGCTAGGGCCTCCGCATTTTAAATCCGGCCCTGCCAATAAATTGCCTTTTTCATTCCCACATTGGCTGAATAATATAGTAAAGTGACCATGTTTTAATGATATACAAGCTAATTGATCTTCCAGACTCATAATTCTTTTTCTATCTGCAGTTAGGATCAGCTGTGGACATATGGTGGGCATATGGTGTCCCCAGGGGGACAACACTCACCACACACCCTCTATGTAAGCTAGCCTCAGTGGAACCGACACGAGAGATGGTTTACAAACTTCCCAAATTCATTACTGGACTGTACAAACCTTTAGAGGAACTAGCTGATTAAGAGGTCTGCTGGGACACATTATGGAAAAGTCTCAGTGATAGAATTAATCATCAAAACTCTATAAATATACACAGGAGGCACCCATCTGTAGCCATTTAATGCCCAGGAGTCATTCATGCATGTTTATTAGGAGTGCCCTGGCAGGAAGTAGCCCTCGTGTTACAGTAGGTGACAGAGTTAAGATCAGGATCCCAGACCCAGCAGCCTTGATTCTGCTTAATAATTACTCTTTAAATTGGTCCCTGCAACATACAGTACTCGCATTCTGTGGAGTCTTGGCAGTATTTGGCCAACTTTTATTTTGAAATCATGTGCATTGGGGACAGATTTGTACAAAGTTCATAGGAAGTTGCCACATGCAAGAATGGGAGGAATATACTGTAAGGTGTTTATTATACTGTAGCTACATCACCACTATTACACAAGTCAATCTGTATGTTTGTACCGACTATAGGGTGAAAAGATGGAAAACTGTGTAAATAATGTGTGCACAGTTACATTTTTTCCACATCCTTTCAATACATAATTGACTGAAGAAAGGAAGATGAAAGAAAGCAAAGAAGGGAGGCAGACTGTGGTGCTGATAATCCAAAGAAGAAAGTCACAGAAGCTGCAGATACTCGGCATAACTCTGTTAACTAAAGTGTGTTCAGTCAGAGGTTTCTTCACTTCTGCCAGCAGCTTTTTAAAATACCTTGTCAACTTGACCTAAAAACCTGGCTTTTATTTTTAGGAATGGTCCAGTTCTGACTGGATGTGAGCTTACGTAACGACAGGGGAGGTGCACGCAGTAGTGAGAAAAGATAGAGGGAATAAAAGCAGCGGCTGGCAGAAGAAAAGCACTGATCCTCTGTTTTAGCTTTTAGGCAACCTTTTAAAGGTTTTTGAGTTTTTGTCCTTGTTGTAGCTTCATTCGTAACAGGCACCTAGCGGTTTATCTAGCTTTAGGCTTTAGTATATTTTTTTTAGACTGTATTAACTTGTATCTTGCTTTTCATTATAAATAAAATATGAAATAAAAGATCTCAGAATTTTCAGAGTAAAACCCTGATTCACTTTGAAGGTCCCTGACTTTAGTTTAAAGGGTGATACATCCTGTTCCTCCTGACATCTTCCTCTCTGCAGAGAAGGTGAATGTTCCTCCATGTCTAAACTGAGGCGGCTTCAAGCAGAGAATTGCAACCGGGGAAGATAATTCATAGATTAAGGGTCCAGAAATGGCTGTGCTGTAAGTGCTGTAAGTCCTTGGTTTTAGACCTCTTGTACTTAGTAAAGGATTTACTCAGGAACTGCTGTTTTAGGAAAGGAAGGTGGCACCTGGATGAACAGGATTCAGAGTTTAGATCCTGAAAGTATCCGACAGCATGACAGTTCTTGTGGTTGTCTGATAGAAACATGTTTATCTGTGTCTTTAAAAGGCATTGGTACTCTGAGAGAACTACCGGCACCTCCGAACTTTAAACTACTTCGGTTGGATTTAACGTGGTCCATAACAGTTCAGCTTTCAGTCTGATGGACTAATCCCATTAGACTCCTTTGTTATGATGGGTTGTGAGTTTAATTAGTGGCTGCTGCTGCTCAGTCCTCAAACCATAACATTGCCACCACCGTGCTTTGGCTGGTGTCGGGTTCCTCTCATCCACTAAACAACTTTGATGTTACTTTGAGCTTTTTCAAAACAAAAGAAAAAACCCAGCTCTCTGCCATTATTTCTCTGGCACTTTTGCTCCAACGATCTTTTGGGAGAGAGAATTCTTTTTCCTGGCGTTTCGCCCATGTTTGTCCAGTACTGTATGTGCAATCTCTGTCCGACTGTTGGCAAGGCCCTTTGACTGTAGCAGCTTCCCAGAGATCTGCAGTGGGCTGAACGAGCTGGAGCTGCCAGTGCTGGATCAACCGAGTGTCTGAAAGCTGAAATCTATAACAGTTGCTCTAGACAGGAAGATTAATTTCAAATAACTTATAGATCCGTTTAATTCCTTTGCCAGACTCACGGGTATCCACAATCCTTTTCTCTTTTCTATTTTATTTTCTTTTTCTGAAGGTTTTACAGAACTGTTGTGGTGAAGCCAAACACTCAATCGCCCCGGGAAGGCTGTAATCACTGGCATCTAATCTGCACCACCAGACTCTATTTTCACTGATTTGAAGCTTTGATAAATGTAGCAGAGTCCTGATTTTCAGCATGGGACTGACTTGGTGGTTTAATTACTGTATATCACCTTTATCTATTGGCACAGAGGATCAGATGTTTCCTTCTTCAGAAAAATGCTGAAAAGATAACCAATGACTTTTTCCATTTGCTGGATGTGTTAGCATAACAGTGGCCAGTAGAAAGTAGTCAGTAGTCTGTGTTTTTCTTCTGATAATAAAGGAGCTGCCATTTTAGGAACTTCCATGTGCACAAACATTGCTGTTTATATAAATAATAGCTGATATTTATGGGTTAGTAAAATGACCAAACAGCCAGTATAAAGGTTTTTACAGATCAATAAGGGTGTGGGACCCCTGGCTTTGTCTGGACAATCCTGCAAAAATGGACTTTCTAATCAAGTTTTAGAACCTGTCAGGCCAAAGCTGCTTTTTGATCTTGTTTTGTAAAAATGTGGAAAATTATTAGTCGTGTTTGTCTTTTATTTCTGATTTGCTAAGTAAATGTTGATGTTGATTATCATAGACGTAGAAGTTAAATCATCGTCTCTCCCCATTTTAGCTTGGAAAAAATTTGCTAAAAATCTATCTTGATAAAAGTAAAAAAACATGTGAGATTATAATCAAGTGAAATAATCTGCTGGCACAGTTAGGTTATTACACTTGGTAATTCCTGAAATAAAACGTTTCTAGGCTTTAGAAAAGTAAGATATATCTTAAACCAAGTGGTAGATACTCATTCTAAGTCCTTTATTGAATAAAAACAAAACTATACTTTCAGTGCTCACTTGAAGAGAACCCCCCCCCGCCCCCCAAACCAGCCAGTCAATGCACTAAAAGCAGCACTAACTTTGGAAGGTTTTTCACTTAATAAAGGACTTGAAATGAGTGTTTCATAACTTGTTTCTTACTTGTCTAAAGCTAGATTTTTTTATTTTATTTCAGGAAATAACGTAGCACGTAGGTGTTATTATCAAGCTGCTCTGGCAGATTTTTCCACTCGATTAAAGTCTGAATCTTTAAGTTAAGTGTTTTCTCTTTTATATCATGATAGCTCTTTTTGCAGTTTGCATGACAGAAATTTATTTTGTTTCTTTTTTTTTTCTGACGGTCTATCATGCCCGATAAAAAAAGCTACAAAATTGCCTTTAATCCACTGTTTTGTTTCAGATTTACTAAATTCTGATAATGGTTTGATGTGCTGTTTTCATTGGTCATTGGGCTGCAGTTTAAGTACCATCGCCGCAGGAAAGAAGCTGACAAAGATCTTGATGGACTGACAGCGGCGGCAGCAAGCAGGAGCGCCGGTTTCTCCTGATAAATAAAGATCGAGCTGCTTTTATCTCTCCGTGCTCTCCACGCTTCGTTGTTTTGCCTCTGGTTACATCCACTGTGGTGGTCCCTTCTTTCATTCTGTTTTTTCTGAGCTGTGAGATCTCAGAAGCCATACCAGGTTCATCGCACTGTCATTCCCCCCCTAATTCTGCTCATTGCTCCAACAGTATGAATCTCCAAAGACAAAAAACAACACCAGCAACCGAGCATCAGCTGATAAGGGCGAGCAGGACCAGTGGCATGATATGGACCCAAACATCGTAAAAGTTCTCATTTCTCTTTGCAGATTACTGGTGTTGTTCGGGTGCAGCTGGTCTGTTGGTGAGATGCAGCGACACAGGAGCCAAGTGGCAATCGAGTTGTGAAAACTAAGAGATAAAGCTGGGAAGAGGCATGAGAGTTCAAATAAAGGAACAACAGAATTAATATTCCGTATTAAATATTCCATAATATCTGGATATTCCATAGAGGAGGAAGAGTGAATCCTGTGATGCGTATCGGTGTCTCTGAGGCTTGAGTGATAAATGAGAAACAGCAGAGAGTTCATGGTAAATTCTCAGATTTATGAATAATCTGCCACAGATGAGATAAATTTGGTATTGTTCAGCTAATTACTGTCACACGATAACTGTCTAAATCTGTCTAATGGATAATTTGAAAGCAGCTTTAAGTAGAGCCGAGATGAAAACAAAGATTTTAATCAAAGCAGCAGCTCTTTCAAAAAGACTGATGAGCTGCTGAGAAGGCCTGTAGTTTGGAGACGCTCCCGGCAGCTCGTTCCACTTGCTCAACCTTCTTTCAACTGGAAAAAAGGGGGTATAGAGGTTGGGTGAGGGGCATGCTGCTTTGGGGCAGGTGCTGACCTACAGTACAGAGGGTGTTTATCAAGGGGTGGGCTGAGGGTCGGGCAGGGCCTTGTGAGTTCAAAAGGCCTCTTGGTCCTGTGCTTGACTCAGGCTTGGGTGGCTGGGGTCCTCTGGGCCTGAAATGGCTGCTTCGCTTGATGCGTTTTGCGCTTCAAGTGCGGTGCGTTTTTGCCGTTTGAGCATTCAATGCGCAAAACGCATATTAAGCGCATCTGACGCCGGAGTTGGAAATGTTGAACTTTTGCAGCTTGACGCTCCTCATTAACCAATCAGAGCTCTGATGTGGCAGCATAGACCAGGCAGAGGAAACCAGAGTCTCCAGTAAACAAATGAGGAATGTCTCGGTGCTGTGTGCGCCCACGTGGTTGTAGTTGGTATCCTGGAAGGTGATGAAGCACCGATGCGAGCCAGCGGGTCTCGGTCTGGGCCGGGGTGAGACGGAAATAGCCGCTCATCAGCGCAGCTTCAGTATGCCTCTGAATTATATGCTGAACCCAGAAATGGCGCGAAGATGACCGGCTCAGCTTATTGATTGAAAAAGCTGTCTCTCTCAAGAGCGTTGACATCTCTTGAGAGTCAAGCGCATCTTGACACTGCGTCTGACATTAAAGTGACCATGCTTTGGGCTTTGAGCGTTACACGCTTCTTTGACACCCAAAAAGCGTTTGGTCTGAATGCAGCGTATGCCCCGCCCCTGTTTCCCGTGAAAAACTACTTATCTTCCTTGTGATAACCCAACTTTGTTAGCTCATAGTTCCAGGCAGCTCAGAGTTGGTTGGGTGTCAATTGTCGGTGAAGGTAGGTAGATGGTGAAGGTAGGAACCGCCCGATGCGTCTCTTTTCAGCTCTTCAGAAACCTACGGGTCATGTGGTGGAGGGACTCTCCATATTCTTTTAACAATCTGGTAAAAACAGGCACATCTCACTCATGCACGATTCTCCAGAGGAAACTCGCGTCTTCCAGTGAGTTCACTGTTATGGCTGCAGTTTATGGCTACATTTCAGGTAAATGACACTTTTTCACTCAAATTGCCGGCAATGCAAATGACAGGCTAACAAGCCATTTCTTTCAAAAACTGTTAGTTTAGCGTAACAGCTGAACTACAAAAGTATTGTATAAAGATACTCGGTTATGTGTTATGATTTTATAGGCTACACTGCAGATGGCTTCCCAACCTGATAGGGTATCTAATGGGTCACTGCGATTGACAGTTATCTTATGATGTACATCGCTTTGTGTTGTTTTAAATAAAGATTGACTGCTCGCTAAATGCTGGCTAACACGGCTTAGTCCTGTTGCGATGTAAATATTATGTATAATATACTGTATAGCGTCATGGAGGTGGAAGCGGTCAAACCACTGGAGCAGTCAAGGATGTGGTCTGGGTATAAAAAGTTACGAAAGATTAAAGTAATAGAAAAGATACCTGGCTAGGACTACAGCCAGTTTCCAGTTCAAATTCAGTCTGAGGTGGTTGGCAAAGTTCTCCGCTTCCAGTATGATGTGCCAAGATTTACACAAGCTTTATTCCTCTTACCCTTCAAGTCTCTCTCTTCCTCAGTTTCCATCCTTTTAGGCGGTTTTACTGTGTCTGCAGAGGCAGCTAGTGGGGGTATCCCAGCTTCCCCCTCGGTGGCCATGCTGCTCTGTTTAGATCTGTCATACATGCGTTTTTTCTTAACAAGATCAAAATAACATCTTTAAATTTGCATGTGCCTTCTTTTCATGTCAGTTGTCCATTTTGCATTTTATGGTTTTGAAAGCTCAAACCTCTCCTGATTCAGATATTTCAATTTATTTTCTGGCCCAATTGTTTTCATCTGTTCCTCCCATGTTCTGAAAATTTAGTCTGCGTCAACAGTGTCCTCAATCAAGTCCAGCGAGAACAAAATGGCATCTCAACTGAGTTAACTATACATTAGTTTACTTATGTTCTTTGTTTCTCATTCATGTGATCCCGGTTGTTATAGTCAGAATAAATATGTAAGAACCTGAGGCCAGTGGTGCTACTCAGGGGTCTCTCTCTTGGTTTTTCTTTTCTTTTTGGAAAAGGATGGACTTTTATCAGGATGTTTTAAAGGAATATGGTCAGTCACTGTGAACTTGTTTTTGGGTAAACCTTGCGCTCTGTCGCATCTAGAACTGCACACACTCAGATAAGCTGAAAGCAAGAAAGTGTTGCTGAGCTGTTTGATCAGATCTTAAAGTCTTGATTAAAGAAAATTACCTTAAAACTTAAAGTTTCAAACAATTATCCAGAAAGGATGTAGCACTGGAAGTGACTGTGGCCTTTTTGTGACCTAGAACAGGAGTATGAGTGTACAGGATATTAATAATAAATAGCAGCTGAGTAGGCTCCCTGACCTCCTGCATGGCTTCCTTCATCAGAATTATAAGATGAAAAGTTCAATAAGAAAGAGACGAGAAAGAGGCGAGAAGCCGCCGATCAGCCGCCGACTGAGCAGAGAGTGTGGCACAGCTGCGATAAGCAGGACTACAATCTCCTGGAGTGTATTTACAGAATGCTGAGTAGATATTATTCCAGCCCTCCTGGAGGCTGCAGGAAGATCACGTCTGCGAACAATATCTGCGCCGCAGTGGGCCGAGCAGTTCGGCTGCAGCAGGGACAAAGGGCGGGCAGAGGTGACGCCACGTCCTCCATCTTGTTCAGAGATGTGAGGATGATTAAGGAGGCCTGAGAAGTGTCCGAAGAAGGAATGGGGCCGTAGAATCCTTTTACTCCTCAGTGAGGTCAGAACCACACTTACAGACCACTCTGTCGTCGGAGTAGTTGATAGTACACTCACAGAAACTGGAAAACAAGGACTCCTGGCGTTTAGAGTTACTCAGGTTATTCAGAACCACTGCAATGATTAAAGCTAGCAGCGTGCCTCAGACCAGACTGAACTATCTCAGTCACTGTTACATGGACTACCATGAAATCTATCATTAAAGGAAGTAATAAATGTGAAATATAATGATCTTTGCATCAATATCATGTTCCAACTTCAACTAAGAGAACAGGGCTTGGAAATTTTCGATGAGCTGGAGCACAGACCAGGAAAAGAGACATAAAGAGACAACTGTAATGGTGGTGTAATATAAATAATGACCAAAGTTGGTCTGTTTTAAATAAAAATATAAATGTACCTTTTTATGGATGAAAAAGTCAGAAAACCAACAGATGTGACCGCTGTACAAAGTTAAATGGCCAAAAAGGTAAAAAAAATAATAAAGGAAAAAAAAACTGATAAAACTTGTGATTTGGTTAAAATCTCATCATCAATAAAGTATCTGTGCAACAGGACTGTGTCTTAAGTGTGTGTTGTGGAAAATCTGTACTGATCCGAGCAGCTTGCACAGACAACATGCCCTTTAATAATTCAGCATAAAAAAACACACAAGAACCTTTAATTATATAGTTGGAACCTTAAACTGGCAAACTGGAGCATGCACACACACACACACTCACACAAACACAGCCATAATCATTAAGCAATAACACATTTGCTTTGCTGAAATATAAACAGACTGCAGAGCCCCCTTTAGATATGCCAATGTGCAGACATACAGATGTGTGCACGTTCACATTGTCAGGGGATCTCCTCTTTGCTCATCAGTATAGCCAGTTGCCTGGGTAACAGTTAGCCTGTCTCATTCAAAACACCTCTTGATGACCTCAGCGCTGCTTACTGAGCTGTGATCAACATGTTTGCTTGTGTCACCTGGATCCCCTGCAGGTTTCACCAGCCGGGGACGGCCGGAACGAGGCAGGAAATTAAAACTCTGCAGGTCATTTTTGCTCACAGTCTTTAAGCAGAAACAAGTTCTTACGTTTATTTAAGTTCTTTCTGGACAGAAAACAGATATACAGATGATATAAAAGAAAAAGCAATCATATGATGTTTGAAGTCTGCGTGTGAGTTTAAAGTGAACATATGGTTCTAAATCCTTCCTTTTCACATGTAAATCATTCATTTATGGTTTATATAAAGTAAAACTGCAATCCTTTGGTCTGA
>JBBDHI010000001.1:29298155-29310105 GCA_037177115.1 Craterocephalus stercusmuscarum
AACTCTATTTCCGATTTAAATCTATCACTACATTTGTTAGTCTCAGATGTTGGGTAAGAAGCATCTCAGAATTTGAACATTTATCATGATGGTGCTAAATGATCAATGCTCTTTACAATAATTTGGTAGTGATGGGATCTACCAAACACACCCTCGATATATGACAGGATAATACAACCATGTTCTCAAATCTCACTCTGACCTAAGCTGAAAAGTTGTAAGCCCTGGCTAAATGTAGGCACAAAAACAGCTAGCGCAATCAGTTCCATGTTTAGCAAATCACATAGTGTGTGCAAAGCTCATTTATTTGCATTCACTCCTCCCAGTATTTTGCGTGTTCTGGCAGAAACTGGTGTGCTATTCATTCAGAGCAAAAGCGCACAATGCATTGCTCCCGCATTGCATTATCAAGTTTGCACGTTATAAGAGGCGCAAACCTTTGATAAATCAGAGTCATAGAGTTTAGTATGTGGACAAAGCTAACACCCACACAGCAAGCATGTAGATCGTCCTCAAAAACAGAGTGGCCACCTGCAGGTCACAAGAAACGTGTGAGAAAATAGAGTTGTCGAACAGAACTAGGATGTAAACAGAAACCTGCTATTAAAATAAAGGAAAAATAAAATGGAAACACATGACCCGAAGCAGCAAACTGCTCCTGTTAACGGATTATGCACTGAACTGGCACACTGGCATTTAGTCCTAACTTCACTGCTCAGGGAAACCATAGGATGAACGCAGGTGTGTGTAGCAGCGTTGTGTGTGCTCGGACTCACATAGATGCATCACAGGTCACCAGAGGTCATATCATCACTCAGCAGGTCAGCGATCCTGCATGTGTGATCATAGCAGTAACAATAAAGATGAAGAGGTAGAAAATTGTCAATAATCTGGGAAGGCCCTGGATTTTTGTCAGACAGACCTGATACCATGAATGTTTGGAGAGCTGAAGGGGTCTATACAGTGTAGGTGTGGGACCATCTGGAGGGTGGTGAAGAGTCATCAGGGGAAGATTCAAGCATCTGGTTACATTTACGGGGTCAAAGACTTCAATCTATAAAGGACCTGGTTAAACTTTGTGGTTTAAACGGGCTGTATCTCCTACACAGTTTTTTAGAATTTAATAAAAACATAAATAAAAACTGCTCAAACTAAAACTGATACTTTAACACAGACGATATTATCTGAAATCGAATGTACTGAAGCACAGAGTCCGAGGACTATAAAATATGCAACTAGCCACATGCTTACTGTCTCCAAGAGGAAACCTGCTTTCTATTACTAAAATAGTGGGCAGAGGAGCAAAAAACACAGGCACATACTGAACACACACTCTTCACCTCTCCGAGAGATTTAGAGGAAGACAAGATTTTGTCAAATTCACACATCTTTATAAGACAGGACAAAATGGAAAAGGAGATCGTCTGATTGTTTGAAGACATTTTCTTAAGAGAGTCACATTAATACAAAGATCTATCATGGAATACCAGTATTTTATATACTGCAGTTGTTATACCACATTTTTATATTCTGTAACATGTGTACATGGTAATATGCCAACTTTGCTTCAAAAAGTGTTCAGTTAGTTCATCCAAGAAAAGAAAAAAAAGGCAAAACTTTAAACAATATTCAACTCACCATGACAGGATTACAATATCCTGCAAATGCTCACGGTCTGTGTCATAATGTCTTTAAGCGTTTATCTTTACCACAAGAGAATACACAAAAACTCCACGCTTTGGGTAACTCGATGGATTTGATCCCGCCTTTCATATAAAACACTTGAAATAACTGAATGCGCATTAATGCTTTACACAGTCCCAAAAGGGAACAGAGACAACACTGTGAAACTGTGAGAATTCATGTCAAGATAATAAGGAAGATGTGTAGAGTTCCACTCCGAAATGCTCTATATTCAGATACAACACGAAATTAAATTGTTGCCTGAGGTTTTTCATTCAGTCTCAAAACACTTGGATGTGAAAAATTAACTCATTTTGTCAACTAAGCACTCAATTTTGATCTGTTCCTCAAGAATTAACACTATTTCGGTTTACATTGTGTTTTGTGATAGGGTTTCCTTTTTTTTGTCCAGTCTCATTTTGGAACAAAACTCTTCATGTTTCACGGTTCATTTAATAATGTAATTACAAAAAAATATGCATTTACTGTAATACCACACAATTAGCTAATCCACTTCAGCGATTAATAACTTTGATGTGAGGCCACAAAGTATCGGCGTGCTTCGGTGAAACATCTGTGGTGGGAACAGACGAGGGTAATTCTTGTTTTTCTTCAAAGCAATGGAAAGCACTCATGAACAACTGATGGAAAAGAAAGCAGGATGGTTGAGAAGAAATGTTTTAATTTCAGGACTGTTTCTTTGTACAGCTCATGAAATGACAAGATCTTGATGATTTTAAATGAGTATTAAATGTATTAAAGATCCACATTTTAAGCTGATATGCTTTCTTGCTGGGTTATAAGAGAAGATATAAGCCAATGTCATATCTATACAGTTGATACAGCTAGTGCCAGAGGTAGGTTAGCTTAGCACAAAGACTAAAAACAAGGGGTAGCTGCTAGCTTAACTGATCTCAATAAAAGAATATCTTTGTATTGTAAAAAAGAAAGGTCCTGAAGCCTTCAGGTGAAGCAATCTTCTACATTTTGTGGAAATTAACACTTATGGGATTGCCATACAAGCTATCAGGTCATGCATCAGCATCTATGCCAGCTTTTTCAGTAGCCTATTAGCTTCTGTAATCACACATAACTTCACGTTTAACAGGCTTTTTTTGCATTTGTTAATCTGATGAAATGAATTCTGGAAATTGTGGGTAAGTCCAAGGTAAAACCTTTTTGTTTAACAAAGTAAAATACCGTTACTTGAGTTTACAAAAGCTACAGTAAAAATTTCAAGCAAGGCAGTGCAAGTAGCCTACTTGTGTTTGCGTTACTTGGTGTAAATCCTTCAAGTGCTTACAAATCTTCTCAAGTGGTTCTAGCTGTCATTTCTGCTTTACTATTACTTAACTGTTCTGGTATGCGGAAAAAAAAAGTTTATTATCTTTTTTTAAATCAGTGTTGGTGTGTTGACGAGGAGAGCAGGGGATTAGCTTGAAAGTTAAGACTCGTCTTCTCCTCAAGGACAGTTTCCTCTGTTCCAGGGCTGCCAGACAAAAATTAGGTCTTTACTTATTCATCCATCTGCTTTCTTTCCTTTCACACATACAGTTTTACATACTTGTAATTATGATATAATGGCAAAATATTTTTCTCTGAATTTAAGTTTTATTCAGTATGGTATCAAAGCAGTCTGAAATCCATCTAGAGAGCAACAGAATTGAAATTTTATGGTTTCAGAAGAACCGAGATGAAAATATTGCGAAATAATTGAATCAAGAAAATGATTTAGCTTTTGGAAAAAAGGCCATATTCAACATTTGAACTAGTTGTTTTTGCAATATTTTAAAAGTCATGTGCTTCACTTTAGGAGGCTTCATTGTGTGAGGCTCATGATGTCTCCTATTGCCAATCTTTATGTAAAGCTAAGTTTGCTGTCTCCTGGCAGTAGCTGCAGATTCTTTATCCTACAAATATAAAAGCTAAATTGTTCATAACTCACAGCAAGAAAGCGAATTGTAAAATTTCCCAAAACATTAAACTACTTCTTTAACATATATAGCGGCAACACACCTGCGACAAACAAATGATGAATATGCTGAGAGCTACAAAAATGTTTTTCTTTAGCAGTTTCACACCAACAAAGCTTGAAAATGACATAGCATGTGTTTGTGTCCGAATGGGGTGTGGTGTGAGATATTACTTATCAACTCATTATTCCTGCTATAAAAAGCAAATAAACTGGAAAGTGAAAACGAGGTTTCATCACCCCTTTGGAAAGTGTCATGTTGAACCATGGTTTTGAGTCATCCCACATTCTTCAAAGTCTGTGATTTGGTGTCAGTGGGCTGTTTGAACTGTATTCACTGTCATTCACCTTCACCACATTGGACAACTTAACCAGCACTGACACAGGTAAATCCCAAGAGAAAAACTCCTCCGGATTAGGATGAAAACAAAGACCATAGCTTTATACTTTAGCCACCCAGATCACAGTCAGAAAAAGAACCAAAGAAACATCCGAAAAAATAAGTTAACATAATTCTGACACGTAGAATTTTACAATATGTACATTATTTTTAAATTAAAATAGATTTGTCGGTTGTCTGATTGGGTAGGTCCTCTACAGAGCGCTGTTTTTTTTCCAACCATCCAGTGTAATTCCACAGTTCCCTTTAAAAGCTCAGTGCCAGCCAATCAGAGAGCGAGTAAGGCTTCCCTCGCAAGTCCCTGCTAAAAGTTTGTTGGTGCCGTCTTCAACAGGGCCGAGCGCTTAGCAACACAAATGGCAAACCCTTCAACACCTTGAAAACAAAGAAATAAATATAAAATATATGTAATATTTCTATTTATATTCATAAAACCAAACCCAGGATAGATTTAAACTCTGATGTGTTTTTTTCCATATCGTTAAACTGTGGCCATTCTCCTATTGCCAGCTCACTTCTCACTCTTTCTCCATTAATGTGTATTTTTGCAGTTTTTTGAGGGGGAAAAAAAGTTTTCTTCAAACCTGTACATCTTATATGCAAGTAAACAAAATGTAAAAGTGCGTGTTTATTTTTTTGTTTTTGTTTATTTTTTTGTTGTTTTTTTTTTTTTATATGTTTTATCCACTATATCCAAAAGTGTTGCAGGCACTTAAGTCCTTCCCAAACAAAGCAGGTGTTTTTCGACAGTGGAGCAGGTTGGTTTGGTTATTCCTGGATTCCTGTGGGTCGTTCTGTCTTGTATGTCTCTGTCGATCTTTCTTTCTGGAGAGGAACGGGCCAGCCCGGGTTGCTGCTAGCCCAGGATGTCCAGGTAGACCGGCGTGGCTTTTCCCATGGCAAACAGGACCTTTTGAATGTCCTTAATGTTCAGTCGTTGCTGCGGTTCCCGCTGCCAGCAGCCCAGCATGATGTCATACACCTCCTTAGGACAAATCCGTGGCCTCTCCAGCACCCGACCCTGGGTTATGCACTCAATAACCTGCAGAGGAGACAGGGCATTGGAGTAAGACATCCTCACTGACTGATTGCTTCACTTTGTTCATAATGAAAAAGTGGTGATGCTGAGCAGACTGTCCTTTGAGGTTTGAACTAATGAAAGCGAGATGAAAGAAATAAACAGAATGCATTCAGTCCTAAATTTGTTTTTATTTTTTCCAGTCCCGGAGCACTAAGAATAATAAATATCAGTGGGGGTGGATGTGTGACATGTTGCTAAAAGCATGGATGATCATTTCTTTGTTGGGCTTGTGCACCAATTAGCCCGATGACTCACTGTTGTCATGACAATTTGACTTCATTATATGTGCCAGTTCTGACCAGTGTAGCTTAACTAAATGGATCAGGATCTATTTGTGTTTCCTGACTGTGGTGAGACAGACAAACTTTCATTCAGTCAGTGAACATCTCTCTTTTCCAGAAGATTTTACCTTTTGAAGTGTGGGAAAATTAGCCACCCAGCTGGATGGGAAAACAGAAATCCTCCCCTTAAGGCATTTTATGGTGTCACGCAATTTCATATTCATTCAAGCTAGCAGCACAACAGCACAATGTCAAAACAAAGGTTCTGATTATCTATTGCGATCTCAAGCATAATCTTCTGGTAAATAAAAAATGCAGAAGAATGTTGAAACATGAGATCAAACCAGTGGGGAAACCATGTTCTTACGCTCCAGCAACTGGTACCTTTCTCTTGTTGTTCCTTTTCTCTTAGGCTACCTAAAGAGTGGCGGGATACACAAACATACACAGCCGAGCCTCTTTACATGAATTCCTAAATGACCAAGTAAAATGCTGCCTCCAGCAACTAACCACCAGTCAATCAATCAATCAATCAATCAGTAAATCAATCAATCAATCAATCAATCAATCAATCAATCAATCAAAACTTTATTTATAAAGCGCCTTTCATACAGAACTGTGGCTCAAAGCACCAATCATTCAGAGTGGTGATGCATCTGATTTTTGCGCATTAATGTTAGTTTACCTGCAGTGAAACATTTTGCACCGTTTTGAATCCAGAGGTGTCTAACTTTGAGAATTCCAGTGTTGATGTTCATTCCTTTCATCATATTCATCATATCAGCAATTTTTGTGCTAGGAAAAAGAACAGTCTGAAAACAAGTGCGTGGTTTGATGCTGTGATCATAGTTGTAGTCTTTGATTACGGTACAAGGGACTCCAGGCCCCTCTCCTAACAAGAAACTTGAGAGGACGGATAAACTGTTGGATGCTCAGCTGGTAAGCTGATGTAATGACACTGGACTGGGATCAGCTGCCACTCCGAGCCCCAGGCAGTTGGTGAAGTATCAAAAAGAAAAGGCGGAGATGAAAAATCCTTTGTTGCAGGTATGCCTGCATTAGAGATTTCTCCTGTTTTTCTGTAAAGTTGTTTTAACAGGTAACTGCTTTAATTTAACCCACTTTACATTGGCTAAAAATGTCATCAACAAAGCAAACAGCTACAAGCCTCCTACAGTATTAGATGATTATTTTACTGGTGATCATCTTTCAGTTGGCAACAAGTTATTTTACCCCAACTGATGCAACAAGCAGCTTCTCATTTCCTCAAAAAACATGTAGAAAGACACATCTCGTAGTCATGGAACAGATGTTGATCTGTTTAAGAAGGATCAACTTATTGACATCAAACAGAGAAAATGTCTGAAGAGATGCAGAAACTACTAAAACTGGGTTAAAAACAATTTTATGCATTTTAAAAAACTGGAAGGAAAGCAGGAAAGAAATCAAAGAAAAACAACAGTGGAACTCAGGGCTGTGTTTAGTAGTGAAAGGAAGAACATTTGCACAGTGTTCAGTCTCTCCCATCATCAATACAAGGTCTTGGTGGAAAAAGAATGCAAAACTGGATGGAAATAAATCTTGGAACATTGTAGGAACTTCTAGAAACTATGCTGCCAGAATCACAGCTGAAGGCGGTCCAACAAAATATTAGTGTAAACTTTTCTTTTGATGGTGACTTTTCTTCTGGCCAGGCGGTGTGCATCAGATTAGTGTCACTTCAGCAAAATGTTAGTATGAAAAGTAAAAAAAAAAAACAGGTTCAGTTTATGCTTAATCTTATTCTGACAGACTGTAAGCAAAGTAGTCCTTACAGGTGAATCATTTCTGTGTTTATTTACTCTGATTACAAGAAATCCTTAGAATAAATAATGCAAAAATTAATCCTTCCTGTCCCTAGAAATTTTATACAGTATTTGCAAAATGCTACATATGAATTTTTCATAAAATTCTGCAACAGCTGCAGAGTGTAGAGTTATTGTTACTGTGGCAGCAGAAGCAGCATTTATGCAATATGGCAGGATGAAATATTATATTCTCATATGTTAAAAAGTATTTAAAAGATGAATATAAAGAAATATCAAAAGATAATAATTTAGTACTAGAATTAAGAAAATATTCTATATGATTAACAGTATTCCAGATATTACTGTATACGATTAGTCATTTAACAAAAAACTAAACCAAAATGTGGAAGCAGTGTGATTAAAGAATTATACCTTCTCGTTTAAGCAGCTGCTGCTAGTCAAATGCACTTGAATGAATGATTATCAGCAAGGTGTGAATACCTCTACAAAAGCAAAGGTTTTGGTACTTTGCTTGTCTGCCGCATTTAGGTGTGTGTTAGACAATCAATGATCGTAGAGAGGCAGCTATTGCTGCCCCATCGACCTGAAAAGGGTTCTAAGAGGCCTATTTCCGAACAATCTGTTCTGTAGTGAGAAAGATTATTCAAGATGCTTGCCAGTCTTCATAGGAATGGACGTCCTATCATGTTCACTCTGAGGTCAGACGGTGCAGCGCTCAGAGAAATCCCCCAGAGCCCTGTCGTAGACTTTACTGGCCTCATTGTGCATGCTAAATGTTACAAGTTCATGACACCATGGTATGAAAAAGACCGAACAAGTGTGGCCCTGTTGGAAAGGAGGCCAGAAAAAAAACCCTTTGCTTCTGCTTTCTGAAAAGAACATGACAGCACAGCTTAGGTTTGCAAAGTTACATCTACATGAACCACAAGAGGTCCAGAGCAGCCTCCTTTTGAGAGACAAGACAGAAGTGGAGATGCTTGGCCTTAATGTGCAGCTCCACATTTAGAGAAAAACCCAACAGTGTTTCAACACAAATGTGTCAAGGAAAAAGGAAGAGTGGAATGTGTCTGTAAACCACCAAGAAGGCAAAACAAGATGGAGACGTTAAGCAGAGGAAATGCCTGTCTTCTTTCCAACAGATGCAGAAAAGATATTAGTTATTAGTAGAAAGGTATTCTACAGTCAAACATGAGGCCATCTGGACTGAAACTGGGTCATGTAACAGACAATGAGGCAAATCTATGACAGAACGACTAAAATAAGTGACAGTGTCTTACATTAAAGGAGCAATACCCGATATCACGTCCGGCTAGTTTAGTTAGCGATAGCAGCTAGTTTTTTTAGCTTTAGCATGACGGTCTTTCTCTGCCAATGGGGTTAACTTTCGGAACGTCCGGATTCTGATCAGCCAGTGAGAGCGTTCCCCTAGGGATCTGGTGGTTACAAAAGTTAAACCCATTGCCAGAGAAAGACCCTCATGCTAAAGCTAAAAAAAACAAGCCGGTATCGCTAACTAAACTAGCCGGACGTGACATCGGGTATAGCTCCTTTAAGAAAATTGCTAAAGATGCTTCTACAATGTTAACGAATGTTAACGTGAATGTGTCACATGTTCATCTCATGTATTTACCACCTTTTAAAACTTGGCAAGGATTAGTTTTTGTCCTAATCGAATAAAAAAATATTGTACTTTTTTCCCCAGATGATTGAATGTTACACAGTGCTAAGCATCGAGTCATCCCCACCGAAATAGCCTGAGCTAATAGACGCTGGGGGTGAAAGCAGATCCTGATTTCAATGTTTCATAAATGTGAGTGGTAGAGCCTGCAGAGCCCAAAAGAGAAAGAGGCCCATTTGTAACAGGTTCCCACAGTACCCAGGTATTAATTCATCACTGTCACTGAGTCACTTGTCCCTGTTTATAATTCTGTAATGTAACATTATGTAATGAGTTCAATGTACTTGAATGAAAAATAATATTTCAGTCACCCTACTTGAGTTACATCCAAAAAAAAAAAAATAAACGGATGATTTTATAACTCACTCATTGTTTTATACCGGCATGATATTTTGCCATTTTATTTCATTTCTCACAACTACTGCTCGGAAATGCGTGAATCCCATATTTGTGTCAGGAAAAAAAATATACTCTATTGCTCACAGATCTAAGGCATTGAACATGCCACATTTTTCTTTTGGCCAATTTCTTTTTCTCAAGATGTTCACTTTAAGATATTCATCATAGCTGAATTTTATTGATTCAAAGCTCCAGTAACAAAAAAAACCCCACAAAAATATGGCGATTATGTAATGTTCCATCTTCTCTGGTTGCTAAGTAGCATCAGTTTGTCATCTCCTGGGTCGAGATGCAAAAAGCAACACAAGCGAGAAGATTAAGATCTTAAATGGCAGTGTTCATTTAAATCAGCCACTGAAAGTCTCAGGCTTCCACAAAGCAGCACGGCACCTCCACCTTTGAAGTTATGCAAGAGAAGGTTTCCACATGCTCTGAAATTAAAAGCCCTACTTGATCTTTGAAAATGTAAAAGCAGACTTGACATTAAGGCTGAACTACCTGGAGCCATCATTTCAGGCATCTGCATCAAAGCTTTTGGTTATCTACATAAATATACTTGGTTATGTGGATGTTCATCTCTGTACCTCATTGTTGCCAAGCTGAAACCAAGGCTGTTTCCCGTAGGTAAAGATCTCCCAGAGGATGACTCCAAAGCTCCAGACGTCACTTTCTGTGGAGAACTTCCTGTACACGATGCTCTCCGGGGGCATCCAGCGAATAGGCAGCATGGTATGTCCTCCAACCTGAGAGGAGGTGACAACAGAAAAAAGGGATGCAGAGGTTTTTATATAAAGCTTAAAAAAACAGATTCTATTATTCAATGATCAACCATCAACACAACTGCTGCTTGCGGATTAACTATCCTTTAAATACCATTCATATTTTTGGCTTAACATTTTATAATTATATGCTATGTAGCTGACAATGACAACAGAGGAAAGTGCTGACTCAACTGCTTCCTCTTCTGTTCACTGAATCATTGAATGTGAAATTATTTGGGCTACAGTATCAAACCATCCCCTTCCTCTTGATGTAAAATAGCAATCTGCAATCCCGCCTCTGCAATACTTCTGTGTACTCACATCAAGTTGAGGACTGAAGTGTCGAAACATAGAAATGGGTTAAAACATTTTGTTTTCAAAGAAATCAACCAAGGAGATAAGATCTCGCAAGGAGCTAATGAAAATGTTAAACGTCTACATATTACCATGTAGACTTCCTGTATTCTTAGGGCTGGGATACACTTCCTGCTGGCGACGCGTCCACCAGCGTTCGTCGGGCGCTTTCATTAACACGAGGTAATGTAACGTGTGCGTGCTGCGATGATGTTGACTTGACCGCTAGAGGTGATCATGCACCTTGCACCTAGACATTTGGTCAATGGGCCGCACGTACCGCATTTCATGCACATCGGCAGCATATAACACAACTAATGGTGGCAAGACTTTCCCCCTTTAGTTTCTACAGTAAAAGTAAAATTATGAGTCCTTCTTCCTCATTTTCAAAGTCCATTTTCAATTCATTCTTAGTGAAAATAACGACAGACTGGCAGCTTGTAACTTTCAGAGTACAAGTGCTGTATACTACCCTAAGTGCTCCCCAGTATTGACTGCTTTGGCTGCTTTGTGCTTAGTCTCGGTGTGTTTATTCTCAAGCGTACTTGCGGTTTCTTTTCCAGCTCTATAGGCAGCGGTTGGCTGGTAGCGGCCAAAAAAACCCTCAAGGCTGAGATTTTTCAATGATTCAACAAACAAGTTTACTATCTACAGATTCCATGTAGTGATCCTTCTTTAAGGGCCGCTGTTAGATGAACTTAGATCATTTTCAATAAGTTAAGTTCGACAATTTTCCATGTGAGTCACAAATCATCAACGTGGCTGCAGAAAATGTAAACTGTCATCAGATCAGGAAAAATTCTGCTTTATTTCACTTTTACCTCTGATTTAAAGATAGTCCAATATCCGGAAACTAGTATCACAATCTGACCAATCACAAGCAAGTATTTCCACGTCTCTGTATCTGTGTAGTAGTTTGCAGTCAGGTCTGGGAGAGGTGCGCTTTGAGCCGCTGCGGTTACGCCGTAACCCCCCTGATGTGAACGACGCGCGAGTATAAACCCAACTTTAGAGGTTTGAAGGGTAACTGATAAAGCAGATCAGCTTGAAGCTCTTTGTAGAAATCAAACTGCAGAACATGAAATAAATTAAGACTCCATCTGATGTAACTCCTGGATATTAATAAATTGAACAGTTGTCCATTAATCAGAAGCTTCCAATTGCACACAATGTTTAAAGAACCTTTTCCAGTTTCTATCAGTTGCTGTGCTTTAAACATGGCAGCATCATGGTTCATTCGATAGAGATGTATTGTAAGTTCTGGCTTTAGAATTTGAGGACAGTGTGACTTTTTATAATCATTGTGGGATTCAGATGTCAAAATGAAGTGAGATAATGTTATTAACATATTGTTGTGATGCAGTGTGAAAAGAAACTCAACAGTGCATTTAGTCTAGCTAATATTCTCATTCAGCTAGCCTAGTGCTGCTCAGCATGCACAGAATATTATTCACATCCTTAAAGGAACTATACCTGATATTATTTTAATCTTTCTAAGAAAAATGGTTTTCTACGTGGTATAGTATGTGGTAA
>JBBDHI010000001.1:29485740-29497281 GCA_037177115.1 Craterocephalus stercusmuscarum
CGTAATCAGAAACAGATTGAGACAATGTTTGCACATATAAGGAATTTCCCTTGGGATGGTGCAAAAACAACAACAAAAAAAAACTATAAAGAGCACAAAGGCAGACAGAACATAAACAGCTTTTACAGGGTGTAAAGTATAAAGTATAAAAAACTATGCATCTAAGGTCTGGCCAAAACAAAAAATTGCCACATGGATTTAACAAAGCAAACAGGTACGAGCGTCCTATTGGATAATTACTATAGGGCAACAAGTTATTTAACCCCCATTTAACCCCAACTGATGCAGTGAGCAGCTTCTCATTTTTAAATAACCATGTGGAAAGAAATATCCCATGGTCATGGAAAAGATGTTAGTCTGTTTCAGAAAGGGCAAATTGACCTTACATCTAAGAAGATGCCAAAATTTAAGAACTGTTCAGTACATTAAAAAACTAGAAAGATAGTTGGAAACCATTGTCTGGAAGAAATGTGGTGGGAAAAAAACATAAATGATGGTCACTGACAGTCACTTAAATGTTTGGTGAAATCAAAGACAGTAGACCTCAGGAATATGTTTAATAGTGAGAGGAAGAACATTTCCACATGAGCAATGTGAAGGGCACACAAGGGATTGGGACCGAACAGCTGTGGAGCCATGAGTAAACCACTAATCAGTGAGACTAACCAGTAAAAGACCTCAATTTGCTGGGAACATGATGATTGGACTCTGGAGCAATGGAAGAAGGTCATTCAGTCTAATGAGTCCAGTTTGACCCTGTTCCAGAGTGATGGAGCATTAGGGTGAAAGGAGAGGATGAAGTGATGCAGCCATCATGCCTGATGCCTACTGTACACGCCTGCGGGGGCAGTCTATGATCTGGGTTGCTGCAGCTGGGTTGGGTTCAGGTCTAGGTTCAGCAACATTACGTGTCCAAAGAATGAGGTCAGCTGACTACCTGAGTATACTGAATGAGAAGGTTATTTAATCTTCCCTGGCCATATTCCAAGATGACCAAGCCAGCATTCATTAGTATGAAAGTAGATGTAAGATGTCCAATTCCTTCAGCAAACTGGTAATGAAATGGATGGAAAAACCGCATGTAATGTTAATCATGTTTCTGTTCACATTATGACCATTTTTCTAAAGTTTTCTTATGTTTGCAAGATTAGAAATCTGGTAGTATTTAGGATCAGACATTCTATATTGCAGCTGTGAAGCTACAATCCTTTTAAAGTTGTATTATGTACTTGTTGGTAGTAAAGATTTTAAACTCCTGCACACAGCAATCGAGACATTCACATTTTCTATTGTATTTACAGCAAAACGTCTACGGGTAAACAACCATGTTTATAACACTGTCCATGTCCTTGTAGCTGTCCGAGGCACCAGCAACTTGCATTAAAAATATACAGAGCAAAATTTGCATGAATCATTATGAATTCCTTTCCATTTGTCTGCTGTGAACAGCCATACACTTTTATTTCTGCTACAGGTGAGATAGTAATTATAAATACCCCACACAGATATGACATCAATAAACAAATAACTTGGGTCGAGATGTTAACAATCCTATTTTTAGTCTTACATGTTTAATGTTTGACTTTGCAGTAGTCATTAAAGAAAACAAGAGAAACATTTGAGCAAACCTGAAGTAAGAACTTTCCCTTCCGCACAACTACTGTCCAAAAAACCATCTAACCAGGATAACTCATCTAAACACTGGAGTTCAGCTATGATTATTCTCTTCATGTGCTCCGTCAGTCTCTTTTCTAGTGCTGTGATACAGTATTATGAATTGGTTTTTCACTGCAAGGAAAAATGGATGTGTAGTGTGAGAGCTTAAGAAAAGTGTCAGTTGCATGAGTCTCATGTGGAAGACTTGACAGCTCTGCAAAATAGCGTTGCTCTCAGATAGCCCAGCGCCACAAAATGCGAACAAAAATCCCTCGTCGATTCTAAGGCCACAATTTATATTACAGATTGTGCCTAAATCAAGTGAAATTTGGCTGCCAGTGCAGAAAGTTAATCTTTTATCATGAACATCTTTAAAAAAAAAAAAAACAAAAAAAAAAAGCCATTACAGCATATGTCATCTTGAAATAGAATGAAAAATAACATCTCTGCAATCTAGATAAGGCTAGAAACTGCACAGGAAGCGTAGAGAAAGTCATGGCTGTTATTTGAAAAAACCCTAAGATAAGGGTGAATGTGCTAATCAGGACAAAGCTAATCACATTTACCAGGAATTAAGTCAGAATATATCCTCCTTGGAGAGAATTTGATTATTCATTTCTACATAAAACAGGACAAATTACATTTTAATGTCTAAATATACAATTATAACACTTGGTTTGAACTGCAGCTTTTCAGTTCATACACTCAGCTTCAGTAAGATGCTGTAATGCATGCTGATCACAGCAATGCATAATACATATATTGAAAATAGAGCAGGAGTGTACTAATTGAATAGAGAACATAACTGGGGTGGATGTTAATTACAGCCATCATGTTTACAGCACATGGAATTAATGATATATTTACTGAGAGTAATTGAACCTGTTTTGGCCTGAATATGTGATGAAGACAATGGATGCAGTTCCCCAGACAAAGGAGTAACCAGTTCTCTGCCTGATGGCTCGGGCATTGAACAGACCCTCTCTGACACAGACATCAATGAGGTCAGTCCTCAGAGGCTAAGCATAGGCAATAATTAATCTTCTTAGACATCATCACCCTCCGTGTCACCTAGCAACTGTCCACCTGCATTAACAGCATTACAATAGAAGGCTGTCATGGACCGTCCGGAGCTCAGCTCATGCCTCAGAGTTAAAACTGGTTATTAACCTTTGCTGCTTGTGAAACAGCAGTTTACCACATTTTCAGTTAGATCTTTAGAAAATATAAAGAACCGTGTTCTGAAAATGATGAAAAGCATAAATTAACACTTTTCCTGAAAGACTTTATTCCACCTTTGCAGCTGTAATTACTTCATAAATTATCCTTGTGAATCTGAATATCACACTCCCTTACAGCAAAGACATGGAAGAAAGAGAAAAGTAGATCATTTTTTCACTTTATCTTTTCTTCTGTATTAATAACTTTACATATTAATAAAGATATATTTAAATATTTATTCCTGTACAGAAAAAAAGCAGGTTATCTTCTGAGGAGAAAATAAAAGCAAAGACATGACTTGAATTCTTTAAAGCGACCCAAGAAATGAGGAGGAAAGTCAATTTTGATTCTGAAGTCTTAATTTGGCCATTTGAAAAAAATGTAAAAAGAAAGTGTACAAAAATAAATGAGCATATTTAATACTTATTACTGTGTGGTATGTCAACATTATTGTCATGCATTATTGTATTATTACTGTATCAACCACGGGGCAGAGGACAAGTATGAGATTGTCTACAACAGGGTTTTAAATCAGAATTTTACCATAAAGTGATGCACCAGGTCTCAACTGAATTATTTTTCATACAGCATTAAAGGGTAAAGACCTTCTTAAATGCAAATGATCCTAATCACCACCAAAAAAGATGGGCGAAACTGATTCCAACACCTTCCTTTTATGTAAGATGTTAGCTTACAAAATACTCAACAGTATGATGAGTCAAACCCTTAAACACACACACAAACATTTAGAAGTCAAATGAAAATGCTACAGTTTAGCACAGGGTGTCCAAAGTCGGTCCCCGAGGTTTTTCAAGAGGTCCCGTTTTAACACACCTGAAGTTAAATGGATCCAGCAGCCTATTAAGTTCTGAATAATGATTAGATAATTTGAGTCAGGTGTGTTGGAGCATGGACACGTGGAAAACCGTCAGGATTGTGGCCCTCAAGGACTGGAGCTGGACCTCCATTCTTTAGCATATAACACTATTGCTAGTTACCCAGCCCCCCCAACACAAGTGGATTCACAAGTTTAAGCCAAACAGCTGCAATCTGCAGCAGAAAAGGGTCCAAACTACCCATACATCATCAACTGGAAATAGCAAATGGCAGTGTGTTCAGGTAAAAGACGTGACTGAGTTCCTCAAAGTGTTTACTCCCGGAAAATTGGGGAATAACAGGCTGTCATACGGTGGCACATCAGCCTTTGTTAAAGAAATTACTTTGCTCTTCGCCCAGCTCTCTGATGCTCGGCCTCATGGACAAATTGTCCATTTGGCGAGTGCAGTCTAAATGGAACTGCGTCTTCAGCGCGCTGCTCTGGTGAAGCACAAAGGAACCGGAGCAGATAGGAATCCAATTATCCAAGGCAAATAATGGATGTCTCATTTAAGATGTGTGGCTGTTGCGACAGTAATGGCACTGCCACAATTTACCCAAAGCCAGTCTATATCAAGTGCATCATCTTCTGTTCTACACTAACTCATATACAGCCGTATACTGCAAGCTGTCAAGCTGAGCAGATCATAATAAATCTTCTGAAGGCACAGAAAACATGGTTTTAAAGAACATTTACTCACATGTAGCGTAGGTGTGGGTTCTGAGCAAACGCTCGAGCCTGGATCACCTTCAGGTTACAATTCATGATGGTTCTGAAGTGAAAACAGAGAAATTGCAGATAAAAACGGTGCAGGGAGCAGCAAAAATAGACGTTTCTTTTCCTCCAAATGCAATTCCTCTAAAACGGCATAAGCACAGGTATGATGGGATGATCTGTATCCCCTTTTCTTCATTTATGCTTGTGTCTTTTCTTCACTCATCTTGAATTTCTATTTTATTTTTCACACTTTTTCATTTGAGCAAAAGAAAACATGGTGGTCTCATGGTGGAAATCACAGTACTGGTCCATTTCAAGACTTCTTACACGCTTTTATCTGCTGTAGCGATACAGTTGTCTGTCTTTCCCAGTTTGTCTTCGTCTAAGTCAGATCTGCATGTGTGTGCACCCTGCCAAGCTGAGAGTCAAAGAAAACTTGAAGCTGAAGCATCATTTGGTGTAAGATTTGTATCTTTATGAAAACTGTGTGAAAAGCCGCGGGTGGAGAAGCAAGCAATCCCCTCTTTGTGACAGCTTGTATGGAGGGAAAGAATTGTGAAATTAAACTTATTCTCATTTCTCCCGGAGACTTAATGAAATCCCCTAAAGGACTGCTGGAATTCCCAATGCCCCAGTATGGGAACCACTGTTCTGAGCTACAATCATAATGACTTCTAATCTTGTAATCACAGATGTCTCTTTCCAGAGAAGTCACTGACACCATCAAAGTGCTTCATACTACACTGAGCTGATTAAACTCAGCTGTTGGAGACAATTGTCTTCTAAAAATCGGATCATAGCTTTCTAGTGTTTGACTCAGATTTGCCATCGTAAAAAAGTTCAAAGGTCAATTAGAGTCTTTATGGGGGATTACTTGCAAACCATTTGCAATGAAAAAGTTCATGATTATTTCAGTTTTTCTCTTTTTTAAAGGAGCTATACCTGATATTATTTTAATCTTTCTAAGAAAAATGGTTTCTACGTGGTATATTATGTGGTAAAAGGGGTAAGTCCATAAAAATTAATGACTCATTGATTGTGCAATTGCACAAGTCCAGGCCATTTTAGTTGGCTAGTTTTTAGCTGTAACGTGACACTCTTTTTCTGCTAATGGAGTTAACTTCCGTTACTTCCGGATTCCCAAGGGGAACGCTCTTACTGGCTGATCAAGATCCGGAAGTTCTGGAAGTTAACCCCATTTACAGAGAAAGAGCGCCAAAGCTAAACAAAAATCACTAACTAAAATGTACTGGAATTGTACATATGTGCAACCTCTTTTACCACATAATATACCATGTAGAGACCATTTTTCTAAGAAAGATTAAAATATATCATGGAGTTTTATGTTCTTCAGGTCCTTACAAGGGTTCTGTATGCTAGACTCAACATGTCTAAGTAAAAGAGGACTATCAGCCCATACATTGTTCTCTCTTGTGAACGTTTGGAAAGCGAGGAGATGGACTGCTGTGGTTTTTAAAATGAGAGATGTCTTCTGATCTGTCCTCCAGACAAGATGTCTGCTGCTCCATTCTTGCATTTCTCTTTTATAACCTGCCGAATGTTTTCAGCGGGGTACAAGTCTGGATGATTTCCCAAAAGGATGTCAGGTTCTGATTGGTCAATCAACAGGGCAGTTTTTCCACTTTGCTCCTGTCTATCTAAAACAAACTCCCACAGAGAAAAGGTGGCAGTACTTCTGGGTCTTCTATGTTTTGTTGATACATTTTTTTTGCCTGACAAAGCTGCTACTTACATTTTTGATGGACTGTGTTCAGGTAAGTGGGCCATGCAGTGAATGGATGGTTTTAGGGGAGGAACAAGAAGACCCCGGTTACTCAGAGCTGGTTTTTGCCTCTTTCAATCCTCAGATTTACTGATTTTTTAGCTGTTTTAAAAATTACAATGTACCTGCATACAGTCAATACCGTTAAAATAAAAGCCACAGCAGATTTGCTGCTCTAAGATAACAATAACTCTGTGTTGCACTGTCAGCATTTCAAGTTTAAATGCCATTTGTAATTTGAAAAAAAGAAGAAGCACAAAATCAATAATAAACATTGAATGTGTGGAAAAGTGAAATCTGTCTTGTTTTGTACAGAATAAAACAGTAATGAGAAAAACTATCTGCTCCTCATTGTACTGTTACAAATATCTAATATCTCAGACTGTCCTAATGAAGCATAGTGCCTTCTCTCATTTTACTCAAATAAAGACGATGACGTCAAACCTGAAATAAAATACTATGAGTAACTGTTTCTTCGCTTATCCCTCCAGACCGCTAACAGCCCCACAAGGCGGCATCACAACAGCCTCGACACCAGGCGGGGAGGTGCCGGCTTCAAGGCAGCAGAGGGAGGCGGCAGTAATGAGAAAAATGCTAATTTAGCGGAGGAGATATTGCACTTGGCCTCCCTGATGAGGGATCAGGGGAGAGGCCGTCTCTAACTTTGGAGGGCAAAGGAGAGTACAGTCCTCTGCGAAGAGCGAAAAAAGAAAAGCTAAGTGGAAGAGGAGGTCTGGAGACAGCCGCTGAAGTAGAGCGGCTGTGTAAAGGATGCGGCCTCATCCTGCATGCTTGCAAACCCAGAGAGCAGCATTGCATTCTTCATAAGAGAAAAAGCTCCACAATGCTACAGCAGGGACACTTAATTCAGTTTTCCCTGCTGCTTTTAGCATTATTTGATCAGTAGCTACACAAAGCAGAGGGAATGTTCTACCAGCGGGTGACTGGTGAGAATTAAAAGCTTGTTTAAACTTCGGCTTGTGTTTGGAACAGAAACACACCGTCCTCTTGCTGTTTTCTCTGCACAACCTGACAGCCTTGGAGAAGAATGGGACATTCAATGAATGAAAAGGGTTACAACCCCAAGCTGCACGTAATTTTGATCGTTTACGTGCTACTAACACAAAGTGGAGCGAGTCCTAACTTTGTGCTTATTCCGGTATTTCCGTGAGATCAAGTTGTACAATCCGAACCGGCGCTGCCATCTGTGGAAGCTTTTCTGCAGAAGAGGGATACCTCACAGAAAAACAGGGATTAACAGTAGTGCAGTTTCCACTGCCCGTTTCCGGATCTGCATTCCCCCCCTCCCCAGCATACATACACGCCTGTCGCCTTCCCCTGCAGATAAAAGCATGAAGACTCACAGTCTCTGTAGTCCAGTGTAGAGCTCCATATCGACGTCTCTCAGAGTCTGCAATCCCGTCCAGTTCTCTATGTGTCTGCAAGAAAGAGGATAGTAAATGAGACATCCCCGCTCATCCGAGGAGAAAGGAAAACAAACTGGGACATATGACAGGAGAAAAAGTCCTTTTCCAAGTCCCAAGTTGCAAATTAACTGGCTGTGTGTCGTCAAAAGTTTTTGAATCCATATTCATTTAAACTGCAATTATTGGAGCAGCTCTGACAGAGCGCTCTCTGCTGCCCTCTGATAGATTTAATTGCCAAGAAGCAGCTTCTGAGGCTTAATCTATGTAAGGGAAAGAGGTGGTGGCAGTGGGGGGGTAGACCAAATAAACGCTGCAGATGACTTTACTTCTGTTAACACTGTCAAACTCTTTCTGTGTGATGGGATAAGACAAGTGGAGCTGCTGCCTTTAAATTAGCTTCAGGAAAGGCCATTTAAAAGAAAAGTGTTGGTGATGGCTCTGAGATGAGGAGACATGCGGCAAAACTTATGAAGACTTTATATTAAGAAAATACAAAAAGAAAAACAGATGTACATATGCGCATAAATGGTGTGAAAGCATTTAAAACTCACTTCATTTAGAAGCACATAAACACAAATGCAGCCAAGCAGAGCTGGACGATCAGACAGAAGCTTGTATTTTATGTAACAGCAGCTATACGATACTTCTGTACTTCATTTTGGTGAAAACAGTGCTCCTGCCTATTTTCTCAGTCTCGTGGATCTGCTGAAATACTATCCCTTATGTGGGTCCTGAGCTCTGAGGTGCATCACGTGCCTTTGTGGATGAGGAGGACACAGGTCTGCCAAATGCTACCATCAGAGCTGGAACCCCACCGAGCATGACTTCATGATCGCATACAAGCTTGCCAGTTTCTTTAATGAAGGCTGCCAGATGAGAGCAGCAATTAGAGAACACAAGTGACTCTGTTCCTGGATATTTTTCCAGTAAATTAATTTTGCAGTTTCACTACGTCATAAATCGCAGCAGTGTCTGTAGTAATGAGAATTAGGTCATTTGCCAAATGATTTGGGAGATGTGAAATCAAGGCAAAGACAATCTGACTGTGCCTGTTCTTATCGGAGTCTGAGCCTGTCCCTTTGTGCTAGCCTGAGTTAGCTGACATACCGCTAAGGAAGTATTCAGTACTACGGTGTTGCTTATAATGTGCATTTTAATAAAGTTCAGAATTTTTCAGTTATTTTGCCTTCTGCAAAAATCTATTTAAATGTTTGATATGTGTAAGGCACAATGAGCACAAAGTACCACAAACCTGTGATAGTAGCCAACTCAATAGGCTACTAACATTATGCTAACATTTTATGCTTCAGAAATTCTACAATTGTAAATGCACAGGCATATCAAATATCCCTAAATCTTAAATAGGGGGCCATTGTAACTTTTTGAAAGACAACTTTTTATTTGTGGACATGTTTTACTTGGGGAAAAAAATAATAATATTTGAAACACTTTTAACACTGGATTTAACTAAGCAGCTGTGCTTACTGTAGTTACTCTGCTCAGCATGACTGACATTGGGGTGAAGCAGCTGTGGTGCTCAAAAAACAAGAGTTCTGCTTCAAAAGCTTTTTTTCAATCTACAATCACTGTGGAAAGAGCAGCGGGTAAACAACAAAAACGTTTTCTGAAATAAACTAACCTTGCAGAATGACCTCAGAATTTGAGCTGTTTATTTTCACACTTGGAAAATCTTTAGAATTGTTTTATTTGATAAAGAAAGCGAACAGGTATGATAAATATGCCTGAAACATGAGGAATGATTTTAAGCAATGAAACACTAGAAGACATTACTAAAAGAAGAGAGGAATAGAAATGAGACAAGAGCAAGATACAGTAAGAGAGCACACAGGACAGGTATGATTCAAGATGGATGCTGCAATTAGCTGTAAATAGGGGGAGCATCACTGACAACACTGCAAAAGTTATGTAGTGCGTCTTTGGTGCAGGGCTGCCAAAGTCCTGCAGGTTTGGGTTGTTTCCTGCTTTTACCTGATACCACTTCTGATACTTTGGATCGAGGTATTTGCTGATACCGAGTGCTGATCTGATTGGCCGCGTAAATTTTTAAAAAAGTCTGTTACGATTATAATTTAAATAAATTATATTTACAGTGGACTTTTATACAGTGGCCTAGCATTGTTTAAAACATTAAACGATGAAAACAAACAAGTGATTATTTTAAATTACAGAGTAGATAAATGCAGAAGGAAGATTCTATTAAAATGAACGTTGGAATTTGACTTGGAGAAAATGCGTCATCAGACAGACAGAGGATCTTCATCCAGAACAATACATTCTAAAAATGACTTTCTCGCTTTCTTTTACACATTTCTCGTGTTGTTTAAAAAGTATCCGCAGTTTTCCATTAAAACCGGAGCAGACATTTTCTGAAATACAGTTAATCTTCAGCTGTTTACACAATCAATGTATTTATTTATGAATTCTGAAAGCTGAGAAGTGCAGCTTTGTACCGATAAATGGACTGTACTTGTAGAGCGCTTTTCTAGTCATGTGACCACTCAAAGCACTTTCACACTGCATGTCTCATTCACCCATTCATACCTATTCACACAGCACCTATATTGGAACATGCTTGGTGCTAACTAACCATTCATATACATTCACACATCCGATAGGCACATCGGGAGGCAAGGTATAGGGTTCAGTGTCTTGGCCAAGGACACTTCGACATGTAGCCGAGTGGAATCAAACCGACGACCTCCGGTTTAGTAGGTGACAGCTCTATCCACTGATCCACAGCCGCCGATATATCAGATGTTTCGGTGGTGCCATCTCTACCACAGAAGCTTTCTAAGGCGCTGTGTTAAAAGTGCCAGCATTCGTTCCGCCCTGCATATTCAGCATGTTCCCATTTTGCTAGCAGGATTTAATTAAATGCCAAATCTCTGACATAAGACTCACGCTTAATGTTAGCAGAAACTTGTGCTTCTGTAGGGTGTCTGTGTGCAGGAAAGCTCGAAAAAAGATAGTGCTTTTCTGTGGTATCAGTTGTTCAGGCAGAAATACTCAGTGGTACGTTCCCCTTACTTTCATATCCAATGATATCATCGCTCTCTAACTTACAATGAACTACAAAAAAATACTCATGTGAGCTGCTTCTACGTATGTACAACATATTCATTACCCTTCTTCCAATACACTTGTTTATGAAACCGTTATAATAAAATGTTCTTCAACAGTATTTTATTTTGTTATATGCACAAGAACATTTAAATGATTATATAATTACACAGTTTCAGCATTTTGTATAGTTATCATGGCATGTAGACAAATCCACATTAAGGGGCTGTTACGAAGGACCTCACAGAAAGGGTGAATGGATCAAAGCTCTTTATTTGGACCAGGAAGTAGGTCTTCAGCAGGCTGGAAAAGCTGGAGGTTCAAAACTCTAGATCTTATGAAACCAGAGGAGTCAGAGCCGGGAAGGGAGAACTGGAAAATCCATCCGTGTTTGAACGAGGTCCGACGAGGAATGAGTGTGAACCTGGAGAATATATGGCATGGCCGTAATTGGCAGCAGGTGTGGATGGTTAGTACTCCGGTGAATTGGAGCAGGGATATGGAGAGAGAGTGGGCGTGTCCGTTGCAGAGGCTGGTGCAGGTGTAACACTGAGGAGATTAGATACATGCAGTCTACCATTTCAATTTTTTCACTTAGAAGTTTACACTGATTCACAGGTTGCCAAAATGTTTTTTTTAAACATTATGGCTTTTTTTTTTAAAACAAATGATACCAGTTGCATGCAGAGGTGGGGGATTGTTCCATCATCAAGTCATCTCCATGCCATGAATTTGTTCTGCCCAGCCACTGAAGCAGGTGATTCCAATCAACCAGCCCA
>JBBDHI010000001.1:29518009-29528648 GCA_037177115.1 Craterocephalus stercusmuscarum
GACATCTTCTGTTCTCCAGTTTCACACGTATCCCTCCGCCTCCTCACCAGCAGCAGCGCAGTATAGTCCCGACAAACACGAAAGTTCGTTTCGCCAAAACAATAACGAATCTCATCGAATAAAAGTACACGTCAGTAACGGCGTTGTTACCTCGTGTTTCTTTTAATGCCGTTATTCCCATCACTGGTGAAGGGAACAGTGATGCCAGCGGTCATTGGAGCGCTCAGGGCTGTTACCTCCAAATTAGTAGAGTGACTCCAACAAATCCCTGGAATACCATCAGAGCTGCATCCAGCTCCCAGGCCTCCGGTACAGGACCTGAGCTTGAAAGATGGGCAGCCATCCATATGTGTTTTTGATCAATATCAATTTTTGTAGATCTTACCAGTTAATCATGTACCTCCAGCAAAACACCAACATCATTTTCCCTTCACTTTGTAGCAGAAATATATGAACTGAAGTGCCGTACCAATGAACTATGAGGTGGTAAAAAGTCAGAGAACAGCAGCAACAGCATGACATAAATACCCAACAGTAAAACAAAGCATTTAATCTTAAACTGGAAACCTCGCTAAAGGCTAAAGACTCTTTCATTTCCTCTAACATAATGACAATAACTGTTTTGCCACTGAGCCAATTATGATGCTGCCCCAACTTTAAACTAATGGTTAACACTGACAGCAATATATTTTTATATCCACCTCTTTTATTTCCCCTGATTACTGTATCAATATCTGTAATAACTATTTTACATTAGCATTGTTTCACAGTATGGTGTGGTAACAGTAACAGTATTCTTAGTGCCATGTATTGTTAGCAAAACATGTTAAACTCCTGCTTTACATCTTCCTGTTTTCTGAGGATAATTATCCCATCATGAGGACTGCAGGATGAAGAAATAAACACATTAGCTACATAGTAATTCTTTATTCTTTTCTTTAATCCTCCCTCTTCTTTGTAACCCTTATCATCCGTCCAGATTTTTATCCTTTAAGGCTGTAGAGATGAATGAGGGTAAAAACTCTTGTAGAGGAAAGAATTCTTTAGGATTGATTTAATGTCTCTTTCAGTCTGGTTCAGACTTCACAAAATCACTCTAAAAAAGTCTAAATGTGAAAGATGTTGGGCCCAAGATCCAATAATGGCTGTTGTACACAACAATTAATGGTTTTATCACATGGAGGGCATCATGACCACTACTGCCTCAGCTTTGATCTCTCATGATGTCCCTATAAGATTATCAATGATTTTAAGCCTCTTTTAAGCCTTTGTCCCTCATCAAATAGTTCCTCATCATGGCAAAGTGAAAGGAGCCAGTCATTTCTTCTTCTCTTTTATATTTTAGACTTATGAACGCTTACATCAATCTCAGGCCATATGTACTTGTTCATCCCTCACATCTCCATCAGAAGGCAACCTATGAGCAGTGCAGACAAGCCTGTGCAGACTTTTAACTAACTGGCAACAGGAATTCATGACTTTATAATTGCTTTATTTGATTCAGAGTATTCTTCTCTAATAAACGTTGTTTCAACTGGTGAGAGAGTGATAGAGTCACAGCCATTCATTAACCACACAGGAATCTAACGAGCATCCATAGAAGAATTTCAAGTTGAAGCACATGAAAATGAGGCGCAGGAGCAAACAGAGTTGTTTACTTGCAAATACCAGGAATCAAGCTTGAGGGAAATCAAAGCAAAAGGTTAAGCTGAATCATGTGTGTGACAATCCTCCACCTGAGTCTTCGTGTTAATTAGAGCTCCGGGTAAATTAGCATTTCCATGTTGATGAAGAACTCTGACAGGAGGAATTCACACCTGCAGCAAAATAACGGGGCTCACAGCTGGAATTCGATTTAGCCACAGTGATATTTAGCCAGGTGTTAAAATAAGAAAATAATTTTTTTTGCAGGAACACAGGCTTTTGTTTGCAGAGCTGACATGGACTGAGGGTGGCAATGCCACTTAGTACTAGAAATGATCGTAAAGGATAACGGGCATTTTGTAAATAGAGGTTTATCTCTTTTAAAATTTCCCCTTAGAGAGAAATTCATTTAGTGTTGCAGCCAAACAGGCAAAACAGACAAATTTAGCAACTCTTCCATCAACAAAATGTTGGCTTATTAGATTTCAACAGAATGCTAATTTTATGAAAACACTTATTAAAGTGAATAAAAGCTGAACAGCTTACACATAAAACAAATGTGGATACATTAAAACATTTCAAGCCTAACAGGATGAATCAAATCAGTTTGTATGGAAGTTTAAGAGAAGCTGATAATTACCTCAGTGCACATTTTTCTGACTTTCCCATTTTCTCGTCCTTTTCAGACACAGCTTTATGGTCATTTAGTTCATTATGGTCCGGAAACACATGATGTAACCTAACTTTGTCCTTCTAATCACTACAGATGCGTACAACTGTCACCCACATTCAAAAGGAGATTTTATCACGTTATAATGTGATAGTTTAATTGCGAAAACGTGAAACTCTTAAAATTATTTCAACGTAATGTTTTGTGGTGAAAACGTGGAACATAAACTGTATTTGTGTTTTAATAAGTAAACTTTCCACGTGGTAGATCAGAGAAATGTCTAATTTAGCAAATGGGATTAAGTTCATAGGCTGAGAAAAAAAGAGATTGTGGAGGACAGTGTGATATTGTCCATGTCGGCAACGACTTTCTCACAGTCCCAGTGGGGAAAATAGCCCCTGTAATTTCAATTTTCAGAAGATACCTACTACAGGTAGAAGTTAACCAAAAGGAAATCACATAGAATACAATTCACTACAGTATTTAAACATTTGTATTCAGTTTGTGGTTCATGTTCTTACAATTAAAATCATCTTGTTATAACATGATATGTTTCATTCTTTTGAAATGAAACTATCATGTTAATGTGAAAAGGTGCCTTTTTTAAAAAAATTGTGTAAAAGCTCTACTCTTGCATATACATCAGTCCAATTTTACACTAAGATAAAATAGGAAAACCGTGCTAGCCGTGCTTCTACTGTAGCTCAATAGATCTTGATGTGGCCAAGGTGCAAAAAACTCCAATTATATGTAGAAAAGCCTTTGTATGAAAAATCACCCCTCAGTTTTACTAAAATCAAAGCTCATAGATAAATCTGCGGAAGGTTCTTGGTAAATTTCTGCCAAATTTATCTTGTTTTTTGGCTGGAATGTGAAACGTGCTAACATCCAGCATCTCACACAACCCCACAGTGTCAACCAATTACTTCCAGCAGGGAGGGATGGACAGAGGGGGCAGACACAGATCAAGGTTGCTGCATATTTGACTTTTTCTGTATTTTTTCTTCCTACAGCCATCTCAGTAGCTGCTTTTCTCTCACATATACACACACTATTGTTTTACGCACATACACACTCAGTTTTATTTGCTCAAAATGAGGACCAGGGAGTGGGATCCAGATCCAAGCAGCTAGACGTGGTTGTCTAAGAGCACGCTTCATCAATCTACCTGTTGACATGAAAACATGGCAGCTGGAAGCCACCTTTCAGGCTATGTTTTATAACTACTGTCAAGCATTCACAGAGATACTAACAAACAGATTAAAACATAAGCCTACCTGTCAAAGTAAAGGGGTATCAAAGTGTCAGTGGACCTCTGGCCCCTTTAGCCCGCCTTTGAAGGCACTTTTTAACTTTTTGTTATGAAGATCAATTAAATGATCAGCAAACAGGTGCAAACTGGCAACCGAGATAAGCATAGAAAGCCCAAACAGAAACAAAATGGCTTCAAAAGAACATTTCATAATTACAAAGAGATGCAAAATGGCCATGAACAGAAACACATAAAACAAAGACATCCACAGACCAACAACGGCCATGAAAAGATGCCAGGTGATTTCAAAAAAGTAAAAAAACAACAACAACAAAGACACGGAAATCTACAAAGAGAAACAGAAAGAATTCATATGCGAAAGAAATTAATTAAACAATTGTCAGAAATACTTCAAAGAGACCAAAACAACTAATTTCAAGGGGTGCAAAGTCATCAGACTCCAGACAATAAGAAGTAGGAGACATTAGGAACTAATTTGCACAAAAAGAGCGAAAGATAAATAAACAACAAAGACAAACACGGTAGCCATCTTGTATTGCTTCTGATTTTCTATATTTTTATTTTCTCTTCATTTGTCCTTCAAACATGCTCATCCAGCATGTGTATATTGAACAAATTAAGTTAAGTGATGAAACCTCCAAACAGCGAACAACCCTGACATTCTCGCTCAGACGATATTTCACCGGAGGCGAAGGAGGGGATCTTTCCAGTAATAATAAACACATTAAAGATGCTTGACATGCAGTGGCTTCCCCTGGAAATACAAAAACCCTCTGCAGCTTGCCCTGTCAAACGTAGACAAGCTGCCAGCCCAAGTCACTCCTCCTGACTGGCGTGCCAACCGCTTCTCCATCAAAGCCTCGTCAAAGGAGAGACGGCAGTTTTTCCACATGGAGCCCAAGCTCAAAGTTTGTTTGACTCCCAAAGGTGCCGCTCCGGGTTGTAATGTATGCACCCTTGGTTGTTGTGTTAGTGCTGTTGACTCCGCTGACATTGACTTGTATAATGTGGGTGTTTTGTGTTATTAATAAATTATACACTGGCCTCTGCGTATCATGAAGTGCATAAAATATGGGCTGATGCAATTTCACGAAATCTCCAGAGTCCTGCATGTGACTGTCTGAGGTCAAAATTGGTCTAAAACACGTCTGCAAATGGTTTAGCAACGCATTACAATGGCCTGCAAAATATAAACTATTCATTCTTCTGACAGGAACAAAGAGTATCATGGCTGTTTTTTACAGTCTAATGTTGTGGGACTTCCACTTGAAAAAATACAGATCAAAACCATCTTGAATCTCAGCTGTTCATGCAGATGCCCTCTTGTTCAGCAACGTAAAAAGTGATCTACTGCAGCACCTGCGGATTGAAATGTTTGCTTTTACTGGTCCCAAAATAATTTCGATGTGAGTCATCGCAGCAGAAACAACGCATTGGCCACTCACAAAGCAAAACTCTCTCTCTCAGCTCATTTCCTATGTCTGCGACACAACCAAATCACCAGTATTCCCACATTACTAAGCAAATAACAAAGGGCACATTAAAGAAACACAACTCCCTGAATTAATCCTGTTCCACCATTTTAGGAATATTTAATCATATATGCACACAGAGAAACCTCTACATGAGCTATTCTATGCTGCTCAACACCACATTAAAAAATCTGAGAGGAGATTTGTGTAAAACGAAGAGAGCGCAAGAGGCGTCTCAGGACAGAAAGCCACAATTTGTCCAGAAAAAGTCATTTATTTCCCAGCTTCTCTGCTTTTTTTGCAAGAAATACGAGAAGATCAATATCACTAAAGGATATTTTCTACACTTAAAGCTGCCTGCCACCTGGCTAGCATGGTTCAGCATGGAGGAGGATGCCTGGTTCTTTTTGAAGGTAACATATTAAATATGAGTGCTGGAAAGGAAAGAAATAATTATGGCTTTTAAAAGTTTGAGGATTTATGTACTATAAGAGAGGAGGATGCAGCTAAGCCATGAGAGCGGGTGATATCAGGCCTTTTGTACAACACAAAGGTTTTGAGAATAAAGGGGAGGATGGAGAGTGACTGTGACACTCTGATTTGAGTAGCAAGGTCATTGCAGCAACATGGAGCCAGTAGGAAGGAGAGCCGAGTCCCAGTGGATCATTTACTTTTAATATGTTCTCATCTGCTTGCACACAAAGCCTCGTCGGGTCTTGGGGAAGGAAAAAAAAACTCTGCCAGTGCTCTTGACTCCTGCACTGCCACATAGTGCTTAGTTCTCTGAGAATAATCACAAAGCTGAGCTGAGCTGAGCTGAGTGGGGTGGTCTGCCAAGCCTGGAATATTCTGATATAGTGCATTATACAGCGATACTTCGCACAACCAAGGAAATACAAATATCAAAGCAATCTAAGTAATCGATATATACATGTTGCTGTGGTGCTCAGGGCCGATATACAGTCTTGTTAGAGTCGCTTTGCTTTCCGGAAAATGTGAGGGTCCATTTGTTCACCCACTCACACTGCTGATGAGACCGGCGGTCAAAGCATAACAGCCAGGATGGCAGAGCCATTAGTTTATGATGAGTGTTTATCACCCAAACATCAGCATTGGTCTACTTACTACTGATGGGAAACTGATGGACGGATGTGGGCAGGAAAGGGCAGCCCCCCTCGCTGGTTAAAGCAAAGCACAAAGCACGAGTTTCAGATCATGAATGGGAAGCTGTTTCCATCTGGAGGAAACCAAAAGGCTGTGGTTTTAGATATGATTAGTTTTTAGAAAATTAATCAGATTCTAGTTGGGATGAGCTTCAGCTTCTCTCACACATCCAACTGGGAGTTTGATGGAAACGGTCACAAATAACACCACGTTGCAAATGAATGAAGATAAACTATGTGCAAAAAAAAATCCCCAAAAAGTGCCTTTTTTTCACAAGAGAAGAGGGAATAGCATCCATCAACAGGGTGTGGGCCAACATGGCTGAAGCTCAGCGAGAACACAGACAGCTGCATTATTCACACAGCTCTGCCAGTCATGGCTGACATGGAGGACAGGAGGGGTGACTCATCCTACTTGATAATACGTGATGATTGATGTTTTCTGAAACGCTAAACATCCCACACGAATAATAAGCAGGGGACTCTTCGTTAGAAGCTGGGCGAGAAAAAAGGAAGACTTTTTCATTTTCTCCACTTACGGAGGGAGTGGACACGCGGTGACGGACGCTGTGAGGGTCAGACACACGTCCTCACCTGGGAAGAGGTTATCTCTGAGGAAATTAATGGTGCCTTCGAGTGAGGGAGAGAAAGCAAAAGACACACTAGCTGAGAGAGAGAGATGCAGTTGTAGAGCCTTCGATTCTTTATATAAAGGCAGGAAATTTTACTTCCTTGCTTACCAACTTACTTATAGTGCAGCACAGCCTGAACCTTCTCAGACAAGCTTTGTTTTTTATGGAAATATTCTCCAGGTTTCTTCAAGGACATCTTGGAACTCTTCTTTGGATGTTTGCTGCTGTTTGTTCTGTCCTCTGTCAAAATGACCCACACTGCTTCAATAATGTGGAGGTCTGAATTCGCGTCTCTCCATTAGACGTGTTGACATCGCTGGTCAGTCCAGTTCTTCTGTCATTTGGCATCCCTCAGCCTTCTCTCCCCCACTTCCCTACCTGACAGATGCCTTTCCATAGACAACATTTCTAATGAGGCTTCAGTGAACAGAAGATGGATCAGCTGAAGGTATGATGCATCTCTCAGGTCCCAGATCAGGTCTGTGCTGGTTTCAGAAAGATGCTACCTTCAGACGATATTTTCATTTTTGGCTTGATTCTTCTTCCTCCACTTGTCCAGTTTACTGTTTTCTGCCTTTCAAACCGTGTTCTGTTGGCCATTTTTCATAGATGCAAGCAAACAGAAAACTCTCAGTGCAACAGGCTGCCAGTAACAAAGTACTTTGTAAAGTTGTCTGTTAAGGATAAACACAAGAATAAACCACACCAGTCAGTCAATTGTTTTTTGTTTGCTAAGCTACTTTACACTGACCCATGAATTATTCAGAAGGCACCTTTCTCTAAAAACGGCCAAGGTCATAGAGTGGACTGAAAGTGAGCAAAAAGCAGCGCTGAAGAAAAACTTCAAAAGAAAAACCTGGACAACTATCTCCAGGTTATATATGAATAAATAAAAGTTTGCTCAAGACTTTTGCACAGAAAGAGGACTAGAAATGAAGACAGAAAAACGTCTTTCCACACCACCGCCATCACACTCGCTCTATGAATCATCCGTCAATATCACCCAGAAGAAGGAATTAGCCGTAGCGCTGCTTTCAGTGTGGCTTCACTTAAGCCTGCAGATATTATGTTTAAATATGCTTAACTGCAATAAAGCTTGAGTAAAGCTCATTTTACCTGATAAGACATGAAAATGACAAGTCTGAAATAAAATAAAAATCCAGCAAAAAGCAGTGCGTGTAAATAGATGTAAATTGATTAAGAATGAAGTGGGGAAACATTTTTCTTGGGCTTATTTTATCTTTCTCATGTGGCCATGCTGCACGAGGCAGTTTATGGGTAGATGCATGAGTTTTTTTTCCTGCTTCCTTCAATCTTTCAAATTGTACGTGATAAACTGTTACGCTCGGCAACACAGTGACTCAGAATCTGCTGTAGAAAAGCAGATCAACCAAATGTCAACAGCAAGCCCTTGGTTCCCTGCTGCAGGGTTTTAGAGGATTTTTCTCATCCTGGCAGAAACAGCAGAGCCTTCGGTATCAATGCATCTTTTGATTGTTCGAGGGGGTGGGAAGATGCTTCATTAGTATGCATCTTTTACGGGAGCGAGGGGCTGCCTACAGATGCGGCGTTGGAGGTGGTGGTGGCGTGGGAGAAGCTGGGTCGGTCACATGGCCGAGACTTCTAGCAGCATCGCTGCATGCGGAGCATCTGAACGAAGGCGGCCTTCTCTCCTCCTAACTCTCAGATGGCAGCCGTGACCTACTTTCCACAAAGACAGGCTCATGCAAACTTGATGATGTGCCTTTAACAGAGGAGCCCGTCATACTCTGCCCGAGGTGAGCATCGGAATGTGCGTTCAGCGGGGGGTCTCTGCGGTGGGGGCCAACCTGTCAGCAGCTCTGTCCTGAGTGGCTAAACGACATTAGCGGCGATGATGGAGACTCAGTGTGGGATTAAAGATGCAACAAGCATTTTGAAACTTGCTGGAATCACCTGATCCCCTCAGGCCAACGGTTTCATCTGCAGACATTTCATAGAATCAGACTTCGAGACAGGCCAATAATTCATTAATGGATCTGAGAAGCTGTCAGACAACAGAATGCCGTCTATGCAGCACCGATCCAGCTGACGCAGTGCTTCCACTGCATGAAGCAGCCACTGCAGCCATTGGATTTAAAATATTGGAGTTATTTTAGTAGCTGAGTGGGCAGATAGCAGCCTCTTAAATCAAATATCCTCCTGCTTATTACCAACCTTTCTTTGCAACTATTAAATGGTAAAATATAGAACTCTGTATTTAACTGTTGCCTGTCTTGATGCAGGAGAAAAGCACCCATAGCAACAGGGCTTGCAGCTTTTTCAAAGCTTGAATGAAAAGGTTTTCAATGGGATTCATGAAAATGAATAAAAAGTTAGTCAGTTCATCAGTTTCCAAAGATCTCTTAAAAGAGATCTCAGTTTTTTTTCTCTCTTTGCCCACAAATATAAAGCAGACACACAATTCTGATGTCAGCGCGAGTGAAGTTTAGGTCTTTATTTCAGCTTCCAAATGCAATAAATGCACCTAAAACTGCATATTACAGCAAAAAGCCCCAGCAGGCTTGTAAAAAAAACATTTCACCCCTATGGAGTTAAGACAAAAAAAAACAATGTAGTAGGAACCACAAAGTGAGATATCAGGATGATGAAGAAACTAAATCAAGATGGCAAACAGATTCAGGTGAGCAGAGAATGCAGACATCACAACCTCACAGCTTGAAGCTGAGAACAAAGACAAAGAGATGGGTAAAGAACAAAGAAGAGCTGGTGGAGATGTGAATAAATAGATCTGCAGAGGAAAGCAAGAAAGGAGCATCTGAGAGAGAGAGAGAGATGTGAGGGGAGGGGGTTCATATCTATGTACACCCATCTCATATCCCATATTAGAGGGAGGTACTGTAAGAACCTTTCTAAATGGGTCTCAGTTTATTTCACATGGAAACTCCTGGAAGTCATCTGTTATTTTCCAGAAAAGATAAGTATTGTATCATTTTTTCTGAGCATCACGCAGTTTAGTCAGCAAGTATGCTTTTACTGAGTAAGCCAGATTACATCGTCCAAGGTGAGAAAGTGTGCTTCATAGTTATTTTCTAACCATCTAAATTAAAATATTATCATAATACTGACTGCTCCTTTATTCTAATAAGTTGCTTGTTGATGAGTGGCCTTCATCGCCCGGTGCATTGTTGGATTTCTCTTCACAGTGGAAAAGGGTGTGGCACAGGAGGAGGAGACAGCCATAGAAAAGTGTTCACTCTCCCCATTTTATAGTACAAAGATGTATAAATTAGGGCTGGGAAGATATGCTTTCCTCCCGGTTCGATTCTTTCACAAATTTTTAGGTGCCAATTCAATTTGAATTGCCATTCTTGCAATTTTTTGATAATGCTGATTTTTGTGATTTTTTGTTTACCTTTGTGAAACCAGGCCGGTTGAAAAATTTAATCAGGAATCATATTTCCGCAAAAAAACAGCAGGTCACAGTTATTAAGATTTATTCAGTAGGAATAAATGTGAAGCAGCTGAAAATGAAGCATTCAGATTTGGAGAACACAACACAGCAGCCAGACCATCATTCTGCTGCTATAATGCCTGAAGAAAAGTACGAAATATAAATCCAACATTTTAAAAAGGATTTTAGAAAAAAAATCAATTGTTTTTAAACAAAAAGAGATTTAAAACTTGTGAAACAATAAACTGTCATATTTATGTGAATCATTTTTTCCTCCCACCTCTAAAATAAATACACATATATAATACAATATGGATGCATGTTGCCATCAAGACACAGCAGAAAACATGCA
>JBBDHI010000001.1:29720968-29734255 GCA_037177115.1 Craterocephalus stercusmuscarum
CATACATACATACATACATACATTTATACATACATACATACATACATACATACATACATACATACAGTATATATATACATACATACATACATACATATATACACACATATATACACACATATATACACATAAATACAGTATAACTTAATTTTTTTATCTTTTATTTTTTTTATTTTGTATCTTTTTTCCAAGTACTTGGAAAAAAAGAACTGCATTTGCAACATATGGCGATATCCATCCATTATTGTGGCTTTAGTAAAAAACATATTGAGATCTGAAATTTGGTTTACATTGCCCAGCCCTAGGCAATAGTACCTAAAAGATTTAAAGCAGATCAATGCAACTCTGGGTATGTTTACCAATGCAGTACGTGCCCAAAGCTGTGGGGGAGCTCCATAGCAAAAATTGGTGATGAAGACGAAGAAGAATGTTGTAAACAAGATGCAACTTATGGTTGTTTTAAACAGGTGACAGCGAGTCACTATGGCTTCAAAGGCATGTAGTAAAAGTAATTATCAAAGCAGTATCAAAGCAAAAAACGAATCGCAGATGAAACATGCATATCTGTCCAAATGGATTTACGACCGGCCATATAGCGGCAGTCTTGTGTATCGCGAGACTTCCAAACCAAAACAAACGTGAGCGTCAATGGACAAAACTGCAAGCGTCGTTTCGGGTGTCAGGAGACCCGATAGAGGAGGGAATGTCAGCTTTTTCATCTGAATAGGACAGTCAAGCAAATTAATTACTTCCAAGCAGCTTTATGACTTTGATAATGTTGCATAGATCCGCTTTAACCTAAAAAACAACCAGAATGCAGTTCACACTGAGAATGCACAGTGGACTGGCTGCCAGTCTGACGGGACGTCTACAGTTACACATGCAAAGAGCAAATCGTTGTTTTTAGATTGTCTCTGGATATTTGGCGCATCAGTTTTCAACAAGCCAAAAAGCTGTGCAGAATCTTCTCGGTTGTTGTAACCTGCAGATGCAACATGATCAGCTTCTGTTATTTTGAGTTAGGTGCCAATCAAAAACTAATAACCATGGATGTAATTTAAAATGACCGCATTAAGAATGTTTATGTGCATCACAGATTTATATGAAAACATACAGCAGGGCTGCTGCTCATTTTAAATGCTGAACCAGCAAACTTTGGGTTGATATTGAAGGAGACTATTATTTTTGGTCTGATAGTGGCATATCAATCACTGAACCCTGAATTAAATCAAATTTAAATCTTAATACGGCACAATGTGTGATATCTGTAAATGAGTGATTATCCATTAAATCAGTGTAACATATCCTAATCAAACGTGATTTCCCCTCTGATCTGCCAGCATATATCAAGTCTCACATTAAGTGTTTTTTTTTTCTTTTTCTGCTGATCCAGCATGTGCAATCTTTGACATGTGCTGAAATAGCTGCTCTTCATGGGATGTGCTTGTACTTGTACATTTTAGATAAATAACATGATGTTCACAGAATAATTGCATGAAAGCAGAGCTTGTATTACATCTGGTGACAGTGACCCTGTCCTCATATTGATCAGCTCTAGCGAACATGCCAGTAATTAATTTTCCTCATCTATAAAAGGATGATTAAATGATCCAGACAATTAGCTTTATTAATGACTAAACTTGTCTCTGTTGTACAGTCTGCGATCAAAGGCTTGACGATGGGAGGCCTGCAGGTGGTATCGATCACTGACAACACCCCCGTTCCACACAACGGATGCCGCCCGCGTAAAGCCAGAAGGACGTGATGTCTGCGTGAGCGAATGCTTGGCAACAGGAGGAAGCTGCTGTGCTGTGTTATGCTAATAAAGTGTTGTGTAATTTCTCTGGCTCTAAGATGACCTTATGTGATGCATTTTTGGGAGAATAATCTCAGATGAAGTTATTGAGAAGAGAACAGGTGTTCCAGTCATCTGCTGCTTATGACACATGAATAAAACTCATATTTTCATTAGTTGACAGATGCTGGGGAAACAGAAAAAGTGAAGAGATAAGGGGCTTCATACGAACGGGTACTAAAGATGTCCACATGACTCACACTTTTACTTTTCTTTGCATGACAAAGGAAGGTTTGGGGTGATTTGTAGATGTTAATGTTTTTTATAAAGAAGAAAGGGGCTTGCTGTTTCATCTCAATAAGTATTCAGACCCAAGCCTGAACAGAAACAGCTAAAAGCTTGGCAGGTTTCCTCCGGTTGTTTTTCCATCTGCAAAGTGTTTTCACTCAGGTTTGCTCTGAACTGCGTGTTCCTGGGTCCTTCTTTCTCTCTACCCTGGCTGCTCTCCAACTCCTTGTTTTAGAAATGTCCACTTTCTCTTGATCTCATGACCTGGTTTTCACTCACATTCGCCATCACCTGGGAGATGTTTGAAAAAAGTAAAGAACGTGTGCAGCTTTATTTAATAATAATGTGAGGTAAATGTAGACTCCATGGCATGTTTTAAAATATTCTCAGGGAACTGATGGAAGGGTAAAATGACTAAAATGGTGCATTATAATATACAGTGTGTATTATAGATACAAGTTTTGGTGTTTGCATTGGAATTTTAGTCAAAGAGAGAAGAAGACGGCAAACCTAAAAGTTCTGCATCTTAGACACCTGATTCAACTCTTGTATCAACAACGTTCTCATGATTTTTACTGTCTTAAATGATAAAAATACATTTTAGTGAAGCTCTGATAAAATGTTGGTTTAACATGCACATCAGACCTTCTTGAGAGCAATAGTACTGGAAAACAGCGTGAAACAAAACATGAAGCTTTTTGTGTTGTTGGAATAACAGCAAAGATCAAACTTCTGCTTCTCAGGTTTAAGAGGACTTTCACACAAAGCAAATACACTGTTCCTGCATTTAAAAAAGCTCAATATGCTACATAAAGTCTATGCCCTTCTTTATGCATCGTTCTGTCATTAGAAATGTCCTGTGCACATTGTTGTCTTGCGTTCTACTTTGATAAATATACATTTCTTGGGTTAGAAGAAGCTTGTTTTGTCACATTATGTTCCAAAACATGTTACCATTAATATGAGGCAAAACGTTTCCACAACTCTGTCCACCAGAGGGAGTCCCTGATACGGCCAGTATGTAGAGTACTAAACATGTTTTTCTGATAGAAGTTATAATTTGATATAAATTTTGCTAAATGCTTCAGGTTACTTTACAAGCATATTCACAGTTGAGGAGGAGAACAAAGGACTTGTTCCATCACTATTCAACTAAAACCTTTATATAATATAAAGAGTAAAGTAAGATCCTAGTTTGGATTGTGATATATTTAAGCGATGACTTTAACATCTTTAAGTATAATTAGATGCTTTTCTTTAGGAACTGAAGTCTTCCATGAGGTTCTTTCCCTGACCCCTGTAATCCCTCCAAACAAACCAGGGCCAAAACAGAGTTCCAGATGGAGGATTTTCAGCTCTAACAACAGGGCTCCTCTCCAGAGGAAGTAGAGAGAAGACTCCGGAGCATTTGGGGAGGGGATCACAGCGCTGAACGGTTCGATCTGGCCAAGTCATACCAGAGTTTTGCTTTCATCTTTGTTTGTTGTCATCCCTGGTGTAGGTCTGTGGAAATGCAGTGTCAATCATTTCCAAGCTCCTGGAAAACAGCTTCAGGTGTTAAATTCTGGGTTCTGATGGATAGTTACTTTAGTTTCTACATTTAATGACCAAGGGTTTCTAAAGAATCTCATGATCATCTTTGATCATTATGGTGAGCAGTTTGTAGCTGGAGCATATTCCAGCTTATAGCAGCTATGAGACGGGGACACCATGTATGTACACAGGCATCCTGCACAGCTCACTAACTCCTTAGGTCGGTTCTGGAGTTTGAGAAGAACCTGGAGTTCCCAGCAGGACTCCACAGAGCAAGGCTCCAGCTAACCTTCAACCCAGAAACCTGCAGCGAGCCAACAGTGCCAACCAGCGCACTGCACAGCCTTTTCCAGAGACTGGAGAATAAATATTTGCATCGTCACTTCATCACGTTGACCTTGTTGACATTTGAACATTAGCAGCAAATTTCCGTTTTTTTTATCTGGCAGATGAGCTTAAATTCGGTTTCATGATGCGATCCTCAGCAGATGTAAGATGTATGGAAAATGACAATCAAGTGAAACGAGCCGCATATTGACCTGCGGCTGTTTACGTAGGTTCTGAAAGCTTAGCGTCCTCCTGTGGGCTTTCATCAGCTTAAATCAGACAACCAGGAATTTTGCTCCAGACATCTGCTGCTCACTGGATATTATCTTTTTTAGCCCATTCACTTTAAACCTTAGATGGTTGTGTGTGAAAATCCCAGCAGATCCGCAGTTCCTGAGATACTCAGACCAACAAACCTGCAATGTTCAGTCACTTAAATCCCTTCTTCCTCGTTCTGATGCTCAGTATGAACTTCAGGTTGTCTCAACATCTACATGTCCAAATGCACTGAACAGCTTCCGCGTGATTGGCTGATTTATTTATTTATTTCAACAGGCGAATGAACAGGTGGACATGATAAAGTGACCATCAGATGGAAGCTACACAACCTCATCAATCAATCCACCTGATCGCTGATAAGGAAAAAGTGCCATATTGAAAACAAACATTTTATACACGCACCAACTATACAAAAATACAGTTTATTTCAAATTGGAGTGAAATCCTTCCTTTACACAAACATCTGATCTGAATCATAAGATATAGTAAGACTCCCTCATCAATGCTTTATCAGCCACACGTTAAACAAAACATCAATAAAACTCAACTAAAGCCTCGAAAGTGCATCAATGCGTCAGACGACCACAAAATATAAATAACAGGTTGGGTCATAGTGGCAGAAAAACACAACCACCAAGTCTGCACACGGCAAAACACACAGCAGCTCACTAATGATGATGATGTTACAGAGAGGGATGAAGCCGTTTGTTTTACAGTGAAGCTTTTAGGACCACTTTGAAAGAAGAAAAATGGAGCAATGGGCAGCATATATACACACACACAAACACACACACACACACAACACTGGTTTACTGATAATTAACCAGGCTTACAAACTATTATCTGACTGAAGTCACTCTCTCTTCACAGCAGCAAATCTACGCGTGATGAAGCTTGTTCGGTTCTGCACACTGGTCCTGACGTTTCACCCAGCCAGACTGCAGGGTGGAAACTTTGCACCACCCTGACGAATCACAGACGATTGTCAGTCTGAATCCCGTCTAGATGGGGTAAAGTGAAAAAGGAGGGAGCGCGTCTGTCACATCGAGTGTTGATCTTGCCTTAATAAAGGCACTTAGCCATGGTCTGCCTTCGTAGAGCAGCCATGAGAGCATTCGGACTGAGTTTACGTGCGAGGGCGGAAACACTGCTGCAGAATCTGATAAGACGGGAACTCATTTGGTGCCTCTTAGATATTGCACTTTGAAAGCAAAGGATGCAACGCGGAGATTAAATATTAGAGGAAGGAGAAGTGTTTGCACATCCGGCCTGCTCATTAGGAGCTGTACAGGGAGGGGGTCTGTGGCACTGGGAGGGCAGGGCAGAGCAGGAGCAGATGCTGTGAGCTGGAGTGTCTCAGAAGGAACTTTTCCACCGCTCGGCCTCACTTTCCCTGCAGATTGCTGAGCTCCATGTCCTCCTTGCGGCGTTTTTGTTGGGTAAAGAGGGAGCTGAATGGGTACAGTTTGGCTTTGGCAGGATAACGCTGACCAGCAATGTCCACCTCGTAGTCCCCACGGTTGATGAAATCGGGGGTGATGGCCGTGGGGAGCCCCTCGGCGGTGGGCGGCGGAGACACGAAGCCCAGGCAGACGTGACGCTCCAGGGTGTAGCTGTAGGCGCTGCTGGTGGTGGTTCCAGCCAGCTCGCCGTTCCGGTAGATGGGCTCGCCCCACCACGGCCACAGGTCCAGCTCCGTGTCGTGGTCCTCCAGAACCAGCATAACGAAGCGCCGGAACACGCCGTCCTGACGCTGCTGCAGCAGCGCCTCACGGCCGAGGAAATTAGTGTCCTGATGGAGAGAGGAAGGAGGAAGAGGGAGAAAATAAAATAAATTGAAGGGGAAGTCATAGATCATAAAAAGAAGACGGGTAAACAACGGGCATGAAGCCTGCAGCTCATTAAAAACCAGTCCATGTGAAGCAGAGCAGTCCCTTCATTAATACTGTGCTAAGGCGAGAGAGCCGCCTGACGCGCCCACATCCTCACTCAGAGACGGATAGATCCGCCTGCAGACGCCACCTGTCGCGCCTGCAGGTGCAGCTTGATGACAAATTTTCCATGAAATCCCTGCAAACACTACAAGCCAGATGCTGAGCAGATGGGTTTTTTTTTTTATCTTTTACTCTCATCCATTTTCCAGAAAGCAAAATAAGGAGGGCTGGGACTCCATTAAGAATTTTAATCTGATTAATAAGAGGCTTTGGAATGAGTTATTTTTAAGTATTTTTAAGTCGGCTCAAAAAGCAACTTTTTTTTTTTATTTTAAAGGGATTTTGGTGGAGGACTACATAACGGATACAGACATTAATATTGTAAACTCAAGCTCTTGTAATATCTGGAGTATGTATTTCATTGTGCTTAACTCAAACAGTACAAAAAGAAACTGGAAAAAATATCCCTGGCCATTTTAAATACTATGATTGCTGGGGCGGGGGAGGACTTCTACTCTAATAGCTGAGAGTTGAGACTGAAGGTCCGTGAAGACTAAGACTGCCGAGTGCTTCTGTACAGTACAAGTTCAAATGGAATGCACCATTGCACCCTTAGTGTGCCAGTGCTTCTGGATGAGGGCGGAGTTTCCATCAGCACTGGCACACTGAAGATGTAATGGCGCGTTCCATTTGAACTTGGAACTCAGATTTTCCGATTTCCGAGTGGGAAGTTTCAATTGGAGCGGCCTCCTGAAGTTGGATTTCCGGCTGGGAAGTCAGACCAGCCTCACCAGCCCCGACTTCGCATTTCAAGATGGCTGCGCCCATTGTTTGCATTGCAGAAGCCCCTATAATATCACATTTATTATCACTTCTGATTAGGGCTGTCCCGGTACCACTTTTCACTTCCGATACCGGTACAGAGGGTTGAGTATCGGCTGATACCCGATACCGATACTTACATTTTGTTATGAGCAAAACACATTAGGGTGAACTGGTCCTTTGAGAAGAGTAAAGGTTGCATGTTTTACATGTCAGTCTCTACGAGTCTCCAGTAACACCAGAAAAGTCTCTAGATTTGTCACCAGTCACTCTAAGGATCTGTCAACACGCTAATTATAGCACTAAGCTGGGAATGCTGCGTTAGCCGAGTTCTGATGTGCATCTGTGAAATCATCATGCCGGAAATCATGCACCCACAAAAGTTCTGCGTTTGGAGTCAGACTGCGATTAAATGTGTTAAATCTTTCTACACATTCATTCTTTTGTAATCAATTCATTGTAATTAATGTGTTAATGTCCCACTCCTAAAAATAAGCACACTCATGGTTGCTGCATGAAAATGGAATAAAAAGCCACAATTTCTGCTGAATATCTGCTGCAGAAGAATGAACAGTTTAACAGACCTTGTCAAACTTGACCCTGAACTCCCGTCCGCACTCCAGCGGGGTGGTGAAGGTGTCCAGGTCCTGACCCCAGAAGGCAAAGAATTTCTCAATGCGAAGGCTCCTCAGTGCGTAGTACCCCGAGTTACGAATGCCGTACTTCTGACCCACAGACATCACCTCATTGTACACATGAAGCGCATACTGGAGGGAGAAAACACACAAGCATTAAGAGATGACAGTAATAGTGCTTCATCTGTGAAAAGCACAAATCATTTCCTTTTGTTATAGACCTAAAGGTTCAGGAACTTCTATCAGTATCACAGAGACCAGAAGATTCCCACATCTGCTTGTGTTTGTACTGAAATTTGACCTGAAGTTGTCGAGATAAAAGAAAAATACATCCACCATCATTATCAGGACATTTAAAAAAAACTTAATCGGATCGTTGCCCGTTTGAATTCTGTAACATAAATGCAACCTTGTAAAGCCAGGTTAACTGTTTATTCATCTAATTTATAATAAAGTCAAAATGCATCATCATCTGTGGAGGAGTTTCACAGCTTTTCAGGCAGGCTGAGGTCTGGACTTTAAGAAATTCAACACCTGATTCTTTTATTTGTCAGCCTCTGTTGAGAGACTGGTTATGTCTGGGACTCATGTCCTGCTGCATAATCCAATCCAGAGCACACTTTAGCTGACAGAAACATAACTTTATTGGAGCTTGTAGGTGACTGCAAACAGCCCGAACTATGAGGTGTTGGTGTATACATGTTCAACATCTAAACTTATTCTCATCTCTCCAAAGGATATCTATTGTTTGTCTTAACATCATTGCTGATGTCTTTCATCCTTAACAATGTGTTAGAAAAACTCCTGATAGCTTCAGAAAGTAAAAAAAAGTTTCTGCTTTCTACAGATGTTCACACCTGCAGATGATCAGTTGATCAAATGCACTTGATTAGCAGGACCACCTGGCTGCAGCTTATGCTAACCCCTCAGGGGTGGCCTTGCTTTTCACATTGCTTCAACATTTGACTCAGATTTAGTTTCTAAACGATGGCCCAGTCGAACATGAGCTGTTATTGTCGGCAAACTTCCTTTTTATAGGATTGATGGTGAACCTTTCTGAGGCATGATGATTAAATGATGTGTGTGAGCGTGCTGGATGCACCTCTATAGGGATGTAGAGCATGAAACCTGGTTCTCCCGTGTGGGTCATACTCATCACTCTGATCCCGTTGGCATAGCCCACACTCATCTCCTGTAACAACACACACACACATCTTTAATGTTCTGGACAACATGAGGACAGAAAAAGAGCAATAACCAAAAAGCTTAGTAACAAGTCGTCTTTCTCACCTTACAGAACATGGAGGGGAAGTGGTCGGGCGTCATGGACACATACGACAGCTCAGCCAGAACATCCATTGCACGTGGTCCGATCAGATTTAAAGCTATGGGTAAAAGAGGAAAGCTGTAAATGCTGCAGACCCACGGGTTAGCTAACAAGACTAATGTTCAGAGTCTTATTCTGTGTGTGGAAAGAATCTGTCTCAGATTTGCTCACATGTCAGAGAGTTAACGTAATTCCAGTTTTATTAAAATAACATCATGGTCATGTAATTAACCGGCCTCAGCTCCCCCGGTGCGTGTTCCACAGATGCTAAAACTAGGTTAGTGAAATGTCTGCGTTGGTGGTTGATGTGTTTTTAATATGCTGACCTGTGTACTTCCAGCTGACGTCCTCTAGGTGGAGCTGTGGGTCAATGGGCATGTGCTTCTTTATCCAGGACCAGCAGTGGACCTGCTGGTCTGTCGGAGAGATGATGAAGAAGCTGGGAAACAAACCAAAGAGGTAGATTTTTAGAAAAATCTTTCCAAGTCCTTTCAGACAGCAGGTTTATAGTATCATCACACCTGTTCTTGCTGAGACGAACCACGCTGCAGTCATTCTCGTAGCCCCCTCTCTCATTCAGCATGCCGGTGTGGACGATGTGCCCGACTGGGACATCCAGATCATTGGCACACAGGTGCTGCAGAAGGTCCAAAGCCTGGTTCCCTGTGGACTGACATATCGAAACAAACCACAGGCTAAGATATGTGTTCTTTATACCGAGGAAGGATGAAAGTGAAGTAGTCACTGCAGAATTTTTAAAACATTTTGGCACCGATGACTGAAGGTCCATTTCCACCGTGTTCGCGTGGCGTGTTACGGAGTCGACATGGCCTCTGCAGCTAATCAATGGTGTGGTTCACACTGGGCTCCGCGGTGCGTGTCAGATGCACCTCGTCCCAGCTCACCACTAAGTATAGGTCCATGTTTGATGGCGCGCACTTCTTGAACATGTCAACCTCAGCAGTTCAGATCGGACCAGACAGGAAGTCAGGCACAGGAGTAAAGCCTCCAGTAAATTTCTAAATAAAGCTGCCCGAAGTCCAAATAACTATGTAACCGTCACGTCCACCAGTGGACAAAATAAAACACGGTAGTACCACAAAACTCGTGAAGATGGATCCAAAAGACCAGGACATGAACGTCAGACCGGCTTTTGTTACAGCCTTACATAGCTGTTATTGCTTAAAATGACAACATCATGCGTGATCTTGTGATGGGATCCAGCAGAGCGGATTGTACTCGTGGGCGCTCCACACCTGACACACACTCCTGGTGTGAACTGGCCGAACGCGGCGCACCCGGTGGAAAAGGGCCTTGGCACGGAGTTTGGACCTCATCGTCACTCACAGTCAATTCAAACTTGGTGAACGAGGACATGTCGATGACGCAGACGGCCTCTTTGCAGCATTTCACCTCTGCTCCTACAATGTCAAACCAGTCCGGTTTGTAGAAGGTCTTACTCTGGTCCAGAGACAGCAGATCTACAAAGACACACAAACCAGGGATTCATTTCATTCATTCTATCCACAGGCACGCTGCTCCTGAAATCCCAGCAGACCTGCAATCATCGTTTCAAACTGCTGTCTGATCAATGGACTCTCTCTATGAACGGTTGAAAAACTAAATGTCAAATTATCTCCCAACAGATGTTAAAAATAATGACAATTATTATTATTAATAATTATTGACAATTAATTATTATTGTTAAACCAACTCGAAACATGGTTTGATGTGTCAACGCTTGTTGGACACAAAACTTGGACGGATGAAACATGTATCCAACATAGCTATGCTAAAACGGAAAAACCCAACATCCAACAGGTTTCATCTGCCTTGACACTCCTTCCCAGGTAGCTTTACATGTAGAGTCAGGCAGGTCAGCAACTACCAGGTGGCAGCTCCCCTATTCATTTACAGGATGGATGGGTGGGTCAACGACCCTCATGTGTGAACGGCCAAACCACAGTTTACAAGCCAGGAACTCCTCACAAGTTGGTTTAGACTTTTAGATGATAAGAGAAACAGTTTCAGGCTCAACTCGAACGGAAAGTCTCTCTGCTGGAAGTTTTTTTCTAGTAGTAAAAAATACTTTATTCATTGCTGAGGGAAACTGGACGGATGTATATAAAACTACAGTATGTGTTGGTCCATGAATGTGATACTCTCTTGTAATCTTTTTGTTTAAATATGTTTCATGTTGTTCAGCCATTTTTTGCTGACATTATTTTTGAAAATGAATGAAAACAGGAAAGAAAAAAAGAAAATCCTTTAACTATACAAATTCTGCTGTGAACTGTCACGTCACATCAGTGTCTAAATAAATGTTTTATACAACTATTTTCTATTCTTCAGCCTCTCTGAAAAGTTTGGAGAAAGGGGGGGTTATAAATCTGCAATCTGCACCTTTCCCAGGAGGAATAAAGTACTTTGGCCTTTCAAAGCCATGTTTCTCCATCCAGCGGGCGCCTTGTGTGTCCAGCCGGTCGTACAGAGGACTGGTCCTCAGCTGACGCCCAGTCTGAAAGTCCCACCGAGGAACCTTCAGCTCATACAGCAGGGCTGCACAAGGACACAAACACAATCAGTATTCACGCAACTGAGCAAAGTGCTCAACTTAAGCTGTACAAAAAGGCCCAGATGTTCCTGGTTAAACCCCCCAAAAACAAATAAACAAAAAACTAAATAAATTGGTAAATAAGTCTCTACTCACGCATGACTTCCATCACTCGGTGTCGCAGAAAGGTCCGGCTGCTCTGCAGGTTGCCAAAGCGTTTGATGTCCAGCGGCCAGACATTAGCTGTGGGGTAGCCGTAAGTCATCCACTCAGCCAGGTACCTGTGAACCGAACCACACAAGCTGCTGTTTGTAGCTCTACGCGCTACATTTCACCATGTCTCCACCACAGAGCTGATCCATGTAATCAGTATGCATCAGGGTAAAGTGCACATCGGCTTCCATCGTCCATCCACTTACTTTCCAGCTCCTCCGGCGAAGGCCAGGCCCGAGGAGTTCATCCCTGCCAGCACATAGTAGCCAGACACGCCCGGCGTCTCCCCCATCAGGCAGCGCATGTCAGGAGTGAAAGACTCCGGACAGTTGACCAGCTGATGGATCTCAGCGGCCTCCAGACCTGGCATTCTCCTCAGCAGGGAGCTGAGCATTGGCTCTGAGGGGAGAAGCACAGAGCAGGATTGGCAGACCAAAACAAGACGGTTGTGCACAAATGCTTTCAGACTAATCAGCTGGTCAGACCAGAACATCAGTATGAGCATTTTTTAACCATTTACAGCCACCGATTCCTCATTAACCCGAAAGATACAAGGCCATGCTTTTTCCTCACCGTCTGTCTTAAAGTAGAAAATATATTTTAAAAAACTGGTATTTGCTTTTCAGTCCCCTTTGCCAAACCATAAATCAGCAAATACTTTGAAAGCTCTAAAGCAGGGATCTCAGGGGTGAATGTCCTGCAGGTTTTAGGTTTCCCTTACTCAAATTATTGGGTCATTTTGCAGAATTTCATAGCAAGCTGTTGGATCCATTTGATTTAAATCAGATATGTTGAAGTACATGAGAAACCTACAAATCAGTGGACCTAAAGGACCACAGTTTGACATACCTGCCTTAAAGGCATCTGCTATTTTACAACTGGTAATCAGAAGGTAAAATCTGAATATGTGCAGTTTAATTATATATAATCCTCTGGGTCAGAGGTAGTAACCAGGACAATGAACCGGCTAAATCTAAAAAGAAAAAAGTTCTTCTGACGTTTACGGACAGGCTGATACAATGACTCCAGCTGTACCCATATCAGGTATTAATATGAGAGGCTGCAGTAAAGGTTTGGCTGGTAATAAACTCCTGTCTTATGACAGTATGTCACACTGTGCAAGGACTCTCCGATTACCTCTGTCACGCCAAGGCCAAAAGACAGGTGCGTGCTTACATGCGCACAATGCTCCACACTGAGCTTAAAACATCTTAAATTAAATAAAAATATATTTTAAAAATCCTGTAAACAAAGTAAAGTGTCAGAGCTTAAACCAAAGTCAAGAAAAATAAACAGCTTCAGTCTGAACTGAACGAAGGTACAACTGCAAATGCAAACTAAACTCACAGAAAGTACATTTGCTGTTTAAAACACATTTTCTGTGTGTGCTACGGTAAAAGTAGCCGAGCAGAACATCTGATCGATCTGCTTTTTCTTCTTCTACAACATCTCCCTCTGTATGGAGGACCAGGAGAGTCATTGAAAAAGGAATACGGCATTTCTATGCTGATTAATCAATTGTGAAATAAAAATGTGTATTACTAAATATAATTTCAAATTCAACAATTAAATGATATAAA
>JBBDHI010000001.1:30070046-30088307 GCA_037177115.1 Craterocephalus stercusmuscarum
TGACAAAAAATAATATTGAAAACAAATATTGAGTAAAATTATATAAAATACAGCAGCTTCTGATTCAAAGAGTAAACTGTACACAGAATATTACATTCTCTGCAAAAATAATGTGCAAATATCCTCAGAAATACAGACGCCCGCATCGAATAATGCGCTAAAATCATTTCTGCGTCGTCCTTAGGAAGGACTTCTTTGGTAGCGCGCCGTTGGCCGGCGTGACTGCTCCCGCTGAATCTCTGAAACCAAAACAAAGCAAGTCTTTGCAGGGCTCAGACAGTTTCCCCGTCCTCCTCAAGGTTTTTTTTTTTTTTTTTTTGACAGGATGGACACAACTGTCAGCACTGGGTCCCGAACACAAAGCATCTCCTGGCTGCATTTTCTATAAGATCTTCTTCTTCCTGCTGCCTTTCAGCTCGCTGTACTGAACCTGAGGGATATCAGAAGACAAAATAATCTTTAGTTGAGAAACGGGCCAACAAAACAGAAGCACGGGGGAAAACATCAGCATGCCGGCTCAAAGCAGGAAAAAATCCCTGTTATTAATTCAGTGTGGAGTAGTAGGTGAGAGGCAGTGAAAGGCAAGTTCAGTAGCAACCAGAGGCTGATTATGCTGAAAATTTATGAGTAAAAATGATCAAAAGTAGTTTTTTTTTATCCAGCCTTTGCTGCTAGTGATTAACCATGAGTTTATACACAGCACATCGCCACATTCAGAGGAGCGAGGACCGCTATGAATGAGTGGGATGCCCATCGTCATCATCATGCACAATGGCACTGAAGCATCTCTCTCCGCTCCACAGAGTGCGTCTTTCACTCAACCCCGCGGCCTGGAGGCATCAAGGAAGGAGACAAACGGGGTCAAACAGCTTAGAGGGACGGAGCGAGTGAGCGGGACACGACGGAGGAGGAGAGGAGAAGACACATGAGACGAGGCCAGGATGAAGAATTGAAAGAGAAGTCTAAATTTATAGCATTAGTCCACAAAAATAAATATCTGTATCTGAGGTGTGGGTGAGTGTGTGCAGCAGCTTTAGCCTGGGAACAACCTGCTGAGCTGCAGACCTCCACCAGGGATGTATCAGCACCAAAACACAACTGAAATTACACAGGGCTGCATAATTATACAGACAGAGCTAATTATACAGACAAGAGTAAAGAATGCCTGGGAGTTGTTGTGGTTTAGATGTAAAGCTGGCAGGCTCTGGGATTTCGGGCTTCCTGACCGGTTGATCCAGCACAGCTTACCTTCTGCACATCTGAAGGCACCCTCGACAGGAAATCAAGCACTTCATTGTTGTCGATGCTGTACGGGTTCCGTAATTTCTTGGTGAATTTATTGATACCTAAAACAAAGATTCACACCAACGTATCATTAAGCCTGATCTCCTGCGGCGGGGTTCTTTGTTTCCACACAAACACAAACTTGCCAGAGGCGACTCGCGGTGTCCAAAAATATTCCTTTAAGAATATTTCTTCTTTTATTTCCACTTGTGTGACTCATAGATTCACATTTTATCTTCATACATACTTGTATTAACCAAAGGCTGACTAAGGATATTTAAAAAAAACAGGAAAGACAAAATAAATCTCAATTTAAAAAACAAAAATAGAGGGCAGCATTTTTAGTCATGGAAGCAAAAATGAGATGAAACAGAAGTGAAACTCACCCCATAATAAGATGATGTAGCGAACAGGGATGAAGTATGTGAGGACCGCTGCGATGGCAAAGACCAGCAGAGCCAGACAAGACAGGAACGGCACCGACCAGTTAAACGTGCTGACAAAGAAACAACAAATTAATAAAATCAGTTTTGTTTGTTTTTTTTAACTCTTTTTTCTTATATTTACAGGACAGGACATTAGTTTTGGACATGGTACAATTTAACATAATGACATAATTGCAAACTATTTCATGCTGGGATCACAAACGTGCATTTCTTCCACTTAATCCCAAAGAAAATATTCAACGGCAGCGTGACGCAGTTTATGATGGATTTGAACTTCTTACTTTTTAATCCTCTCCCCAAAGCAGGCGATCTCGTCCAGCAGGTTTTGAAGAGTGACGATCGTGTCCTGGACCATGTGGATTTTCTCTATAAGCCCTTTCCTCTCAGACTCCTACAGCAGGAAACAATACACACACAAATCACCATTTATATAAGTGTCTGGACTTTTCAGGTTTCGTACGGGTTGCTTCTTCGTTCTTCATATAAAAGCTTGTTCTGCTTGACAGAAGCTCATCAGATTACTCCCCTTTTCTATGTCTCCTCTAAAAGAACTCATGTTAAAGGCTTCCTGTAAAAAGAGTGAACTTGTGTTTTATTTATCACACATTTAGTGAAATCATCCCACTTAGATAAGGATGAATTTATTCAGGATGATTATAAACCCACAGAGAGCGATAACCACAACGTTCCCATGACCAGAGGTTTGATCCTTGCTGGGAAGTTTAAAGGTGAGAGCTCTTCAGAGCGGGGCTGGCCGTCGTCTTATAAAAAGCATTGTTCAGAGGGCTGCCCGGACCCCCGGAGGGAAGGACAACTTTAAAGTAAACAGCAGAGATAATACTCTGAGGGGAGACGGACTTCAGACAGAAACGTGGCCACATGAAAAGCTGGCGGACTAACGGAGGGTTATAGGTCTGCGGAGAGGAGCCGGGCTCTGTGAGGATGATGATGAGGGAGGAAGGATGCGCGGTGACTTACAAACCACATGTAAGACAAATCCAGTTTCTCCTCTCCCCAATATCCATCACCGCACTAAAGCCCTGCAGGCATTTCAGGGTCATGTTCCCACTGGAACCAGTATGAGAACCACGTCAGATCAGATCTGTGCAGGCTGTTCATACCGCGGCCAGCAGAAGAAATATTTCCCTGCCTGAAAGCTTTTCACCAGTCATCACAAACTTGTAGAAAGAGCTTTAAAGAAGCATGGCTAAGTGCCGTCATTAGCTCCATATTGATGCTATCTTGTGGCGCGTTAAGCTCAGGGACTTTCCCAAAGGCAGCAGGACCATTTCTCCACCCCTTTATTTACATAAGAATGTCTCGTGACAAGTGGAAACAGGTTGGTGAGGTCTTTATTAAGGATAAATGTCTTTTTTAGTACGACTGAGTTAAAAACAACAAGTGGTGGTTAGAAGGAATCAAAACGCATCAGAAGATTTAGTCCTGCATAAAGAGCTCAGCAGCACGCAGCCATAGATCAGAGGGAGATACCTCTGTCAACATGGAGATGAAGATGATTCTTTTCCATTCATCAGGCGGCTGAGAGCGACTAAAAATAAACGCACGTACCTTCTCATCATCCTCTTCCTCGTCTGCCAAATCCATGCTGTCCTGGAAGAGAAAAACATGGAGACGTGAGCTGTGAGGGATTCCTGGATCAGACATAATAAAGTGTCTCTTGTCTCCGGTGACAATGAGATTAACCTCCACACCGCACGACAGCTGAGAGACGGACAGCTTACGCTTCCTCCTCACATACCACAATATCGTATCATCATTTTTATCAGCAGCGGTCGCATCGATCACTCAGAATACACACATTTATGTCCGTTTTATCATCTTTCAGCATCTTGTTTTGGCTTTTCTGCCAGAAGCTTCACAGTTTTAGCTTCTCATTAACTTCTCTTGGCACGTTCTAAGCATTGTTCAGCTCCAGGAATAAATCAACCCTGAAAAGTTAAAGTCTAAACACCAATCACAGAACAGCAGATCAAAAACTACAATTAGAAACCAAGCAGGGGAACAGCTCCCTTTAGAGATCGTTAACGCCACAAAAGACTAAAAAAAGAGATGGAAAAAAAAACTGTAATAGCTAACGTGTTGTTACACCCAACTCCGAATCCCACTGAGAGGCATCAAGTTAAACATCTTCATAAACTATTGTCTGTGCATTACATCTGAACTACACCGTAAAGTGTCTGAGGAAGGTGCAGTCAGCCTGAATATTCTGCAGAGATGATTCTAGAAACCAATTCTCAGCACTTGTAGGGTGGCAAATGATGGTTCAAATGGAGCGTGGAGGCTGAGCCTTCAGTGAGTGGGAAGCTTACAAGTTCCTGGTCTAACACAAAGAAGACCCTAGAGCGGGTCAGGAGCGGGCATCACCCCGAGCTAGCAGTGATCTCCTGCACAGGCAGAAACCAGAGAGGAGCTGCTGGAAGCCTTTAGCTCCAGAGGATACGAGCCAGCAGCTCTCCTCTCCAGTCCATCTTCTGCAACTACCTGCACCTGAATAAGTCAAAGCATAGTTGATAACTTTAGAGGCAGGAAATGTGGGTGTTTCCGGCATATTTATAGAGCTGAAAGAGTCCGATGTGTTATATTTATATCCCAGGACATTTTACAGTCGCCAGCAGGTTTCCATGGATTCACCACCACCCTGCTGTCCACAGGGGGAAATAACAACTGGCTGTAGCTTTAGACCTTTACTGTGAGCTGGAAAATATATCTATACAATTATTAAATGCAAGGCCTCGAGAACCATTTTGCTAGCGATGTTTTTATGTTTTTAGGGATGCACCGATGCAAATCTTACAGAATCTTCAGAGATAAGGAGAGTAACGTGGTTTTTGGTGGATTCAGTTCACTGCTGTGAAAAGGCACCTATAAGCCCCAAATCAGTGTGTCCGACCAGTATAAAGCCAAACAGCACCAGCAATAACTTTGTCTCTGTGCACCCGATGATAAAAAATTATGCATACCTCTCTGTGAGCCAACGGGTTCAGTTTATCAGCACGAGCTTTTCACAGTGGTATGGTGGTGTGTTGTATCAGAACACTTTTCATGAATATAGTTCAACTACATGCACACAGTGCTGGACTCATGCCGATACCGGTGCGGTAGCGACGCATCGCTACATTTAGCGGAGTTATAAATTTATATGAAACACCCAGTTTCATTTAGTTTATCTATAAATTCTTTTAAGATTTTGTCACACAAGTTTTTCAATACTTCTGAGTAGAGAATGTCAGACTGATTGGATAAAACTATAAACAGAAAAACATCTGCTTTTAATTTGTTTCATCTTTGGTAGAGATATCTTCACATGTAAAATTAAAACCTGACTCCTGCCAACGTCTGGCTCTTGTTCCCTGTGTGAAAGTGCCGTTAGCTGAAATTACTTTTACCCGCTACAACTGGGCACGGATGTGATGCTGCTATCACGGCTGCAAGAATGAAGTCAGTGGTCGTGGCTAAAAGAAGCTGTGACCATTACAAACGCAGTGTTGAAGCTACAGTTTAATATTCTGTTTGTGTTTGTACCAGATTGGGTGAAAAGATAATTATTGTATGTGAGGTTTTTATAAACGAAAGAGAAGATCTTCTTCCTTCACAAAGCACATTATGTTGAACCAAAGTCCAAAGCAGCTTTTCAGAGGAATATATATAAATATATTTTTTACATTTGTCATATTTTTGCCAAATTTCCTAAACGCTTGAAGAGATCCAGCACCTTCCTCCGTCCACGGTGCATGACTGAGCCCTGATGATACGTCCTGCAGAACAACATCAGTCATATTTTGCTTTTTCCTCTCAAACTCTCAGTTTTGCGTCTGCACATTTAACGACATCATGCTTCCATTATCAGCCCCACCTCAGCAGGAAATTAAAATCACATCCACGAGTCGTCACTAATTCAGCTGTATTTTCTATTTTTGATCATTATTGATAAACCTTCAAAACAATATTCTACACGGTTCATATTGTGGTTATGAAGCTGAAACATGTGAATTTCTGTCATTATAATTAATGATTGATTTAACATACTACTTGTTTTTGAGCCATTGAATTAAAATTTTCTTGATTAAAGCTCCAAAGACATTTTAAAAAGATGTTTTAAACTTTCTGACATTTTTTAATTCAAACATTTAATTGGAAATTGTTCATTAAAAATCATCTTTTAATAGTTACTGGTTTAATTTGGATGATTTTTCACAGATTTCAGCCTTCGGTTCATATGATTTACTGCAGTCTGTGTTGAGCGGCCATCACAGCAGTCACCATGCAGAGCTGCTTTTCTACGTTGGGCACAGAATACATTTTCATCAGCGAGACCGAGCGTGGTCATGGTTGTGGGGGGTGGGGGGTGGAGCACCGTGCATTGTGACCTTTTCAGAAGAGAGTGATAAACCTTTTTTTTCTCCTAATCTGACCCGTCAAAACAAGAACCGAGCAACAGACCAATCACAGCGCAGCAGAGGCAGAAAAAAAGCCGGAGGGGGGAGAGAAAAAAGAAATAAATCTGTTAGGAAAGGACAAGCGCTGTAAATTGGTTCGCACCATAATGCTCTGCTACATTAGTCTATTCACCGAGTTTTCAATGCTTACGTATTATGTGTTATTTTATTATTATGTTTTATGAGGCCATGCTCAACTGGTTGCTATGGGAACGCGCGTGCTTCTAATTATTTTCCTCCAAAATAAAAAAGGGGGAGAGGAAGGGGGGGGGGGGACAGAAGGCAGCGGGTTGAGGCCGATGAAGCCGCTCTGGACTCACCACATCCTGAGTGACACGTCCCGAGCTGATCTGGAAGTAGTTCCATGAGATGAGCAGGACCAGGAAGACGGGCAACATGTAAAAGTCCCAGTTCCACACTGTCACAACAAAAGCCTGCAGGAAGACGGGAAAAGGTTGGATGTTACAGTAGGAACCTCTCAGTCACATCCTAGCTGCTTGTATCTGCTGCTGAAGACCTGATGTGCGTGTGATGAACACGTCTCAGCTCAGTGTATTAGCCACATAAGTCTAATTGCTCCAACTCATCATGCGTGCATTAAATTTGCCCCGTTTCGCTTCAGCCACAGGGTGGGGGGGCTGTGTTAAAATGTCATCAGCATCCATACTGTCACATACGATACATGTTCCATGTGTTGTGCTCGAGTAAAACACATACGGCGACAAGGTAATACAGCCCGTCGTGTTTAAATTTAATATCTGGGGGTGAAAAAAAAAAGGTAGAACTGGCCAAAGCGGTGGTGAGCCAAAAGGTGCTGGAAGGGGTTTACAGGTTTTTATAAGCTAATAAAAAAAGAGACAGAGGTTAACATCTGGTAAAGACATCACTCTCTTCTGAGGCACCGGCTGACATAAAAGATATCAGATCAGACCTCCCCCTCCCACAGACACCGCCACCACCGGCTTTAATGTGCAAAGAGCCAAGCACGCTCTTGTCTGTGTTATCACAAGCCAAAACGGAGCCTGGGAGACGAGATGAAACCAGTTCCTCGCTGGCAGGGTTATGTTTTATTAGTGAGGACTTTGTAATGACTGAGGGACTCTGGATCAGGGGGGGAAAGCAAGTCACGCTTTGGTGGAAATGTATACTCAGACCATAAAGATGGTGATAATTGCAGCTCATTTCAGCTTGAGAAGCATTACACAGCTTTGGACAGCAAAAGGGGCTCCAGGGATGCAAAACGGATCACAGAAATCTTAAAAAAAAAAAAAAAAAAAAAAAGAAGAAATCCCTGCCAAGAGTAGAGAGTGCTACTGAACTGGACAGCAGAAAGCAGCGGGATTTCCACGCATCATTCCTTGTTTTTAACGTGACAAATGCTGATTTTACTTCACTAAACTTTATTTTAACAGAAGCACACACAAAGAGGACTTTGCAACGTTTACCATAAAAATACTAACATTGGCTAGAATTAGCCGTCAAAGTTTGCAGCCACAGCCAATTAACCTCCTTTTGACAAGGCCTATTTTCTCTGCCTGTTGTCTGAAATAACATACCCAAAATAAATGAAGTACATGTTCACAACTACAGAAGCTGTTTGTAGTTTTGGTCGAAAATAAAGCAGAGACATGTGAGATAACCAGATAAAGGGCCAGATTCAGCATGTGGAAAGTAGTAGAAAACGGAAACGTCTCCTCCTAAAAGAAAACAAGATTACTTGGATTACTAACCAAAGGATATCAGCACGGCTCATCCAGGGATGCGTAAAGTAATGAGGAAAAGAAGAAATTACAAAAGGGAACCCTATGTTTTAATATAGGTGTTATGTGGGTAAACATCCCAAGAAGCCATCGGCCGATGTTGATGATGGAAACCTTTACTAATCCAAATTCATCTAAGAAACACCATTAGGATCCAGAAAGAAGTGAAGCCGGGACATTATATGAAGGGAAGCGTGAACACTCACTAGAAAACCCCCTTTATCGTCATGGAAACTACCAGGGCCTTCATGATTCATAGCAAGGAGAACATGATTTATGATTGATTTATCTTTCTTAGGCTGCTAGCTAGCAGAGTTTCGATCCCAGACATGTTTGCTAGCAGCAGAGTCTCTGCTGTCATTCGGCACCTTGTTTGTAAGGAGAAACGATCAGAAGCTCTGAAGTGGACAGAGCTGCTCTCAAGTTTATGCTACATTTCCATATAATTGTTTTGGGTTTGAAATTTGTGTGGCAATGCTGGGTAGAGTCTTTTAGCGGAGTTTCTCCCCGTCATTTTATTTATTTATATGTTAGGATTGTCGCTTCCTAGTGTGTGCAAGCATGTGTGTCATGTTGCCCGATGTCATCCAGAAGAGGTTAAAGCGTTTTATAAATGTTACATTTAAGAGGAATAATTCTTAAAGTGCGTCATAAATGATCTTCTCTCATGCTGAATGAGTTGTTCACTGACTAAACAGTTGTTGCAGCTGTTTATCCCCTGCAGCTTCCGCAGGTAAAAGAAAATATAATGTCCTAGGTGTCTCATCACACTTTGTTTTATGGCCAAAACCTTCCATGTTTTTTCGTAATATATTCTCAGATCCAAGAGGGGGTCGACAGATCGTCCCCGTCAGGAGTCGAGGAAGGAGATGAGAAGAGTTGACCAGACGCAGATCACAGAGGGAGAGAATGAGGGGGAAGCCGAATTTTTTATGTGGATGAAATTCATAGTGACCCCGCCTCTCGCTTGTGCTCTCGGGTGGGGCGACAGTTGAAGTGGGAAAGATGGGAGGTGCCATTTCGGAACAGGCTGTATCTTTGTTCTGCTTTACTGAAAATTATTACAAAAAAAACAAACAAAAAAACAGCTAATGCTTTCCCAGCAATAATATTAAAAGCATCAGCAATGAAACATTTGAGGCTAAGCTGAGACCACGCCACCATGAGGCTTCCCACTGATAAAAACCTGCACCCACCAAGACACACTGACTGCATCAGCTCTGTCTGTCTGACAGCTGGCAGATGGTGCAGGTGGTTCGTCACTGTATCCTGTCATGGAGAGGGAAACTTGGATTCATTACGCTTATGTGGTGGCATTAAGCAGCCATTTATTTCTTCTCACTGAGGCTTGAAAAGGCGGCGGGCATTGGTGTGAAAACAAGACTACAGATGGTACTGTCTTTCAAACACTGCAGTGAGAGGATGGGTGTGTGTGTGTGTGCATGTGTGTGTGTACGCTGCACGCTCATCCTTTCTCCAAAGGTTTCTATTTCAGTGTGTACACTGAGCTGTCAGGTAGAAGCAGCAATCTTATACCTGGCTCAGATGTATGGTAGATAGGGGGGATGAAAGATGGCAGTGCGTAGCTTGAACTGACCTGGTTGGCTGACCCCATTCTGATTGATGCAGTTTAATTCAATAGAATATAATAAATGCATGACTCCAAGCTAAACCAGCGGCTTCTGTTCAGCTCCATCTCCACATAACCCCCATTTCTTCACAGCAAATTGAACAAACTGTTCTCCCAGCTATTACACGGGATCTCCCTCAGTCTTCTAGAAAAGTCCTGCAGCAGAACACAACTTTAGTGCCATCTACAGGGCGAGCCCTGCAAAAACAAAAAGAACTTTCCGTGACCTTGATTGCTTGAATAGTTAATGAACAACTTGCTGTATGCCATTTTTATCAAGCCAGATCTGTGAGAGTAATGACGAAAAGATCCATTCTCACTTCGCTTTGCAGTTTAAAGACAGAGGCTAAAAGGCTACCTCCATGTTTCCGCCTTCACACTTGCCTTACATTTGTATTCAACCATGACAGGAGGGAGAATCAAGCCTTATCAGGATAGCATTTTAATTGAACCTCTGTCTGCATAATGGAGCCTGAATCAAACTGAACACAGACTGGACGAAGGGTTAATGAGTTGTCAGGGAAGTAGAACAAAAATAGACTATCTGGACCCCACTGGGACTCTACTCTCTCCAGCTGAGGCTTAACTCTGCATCCAGGAGACGAGCAACACTGAAAGCGGCCACTCCAACAAAGAGCCGGGCCAAGCCTGTGTTTCTGCTGAGTCCAACGCTGCATTGATTAAGATTCTCTCTGGGAGAGTTCAAGTAGGGGTTGGCCGGACTGCGGTTGTGTTCTGCAGCCTTAGAGGGAAAACAAGAGGGAAATGCAGATAGTATGTTGATAAGCTGTTAAAGCAATTCACCAGGAAGGCTAGCAGGCTCCTCTGAACGCTCTCCCACTGGAAGCAGCTTTTGATGTACTGCAGAGTCGACATGATAGCCCTGTAAAGCGTCTGAACACGCAGCACGTTTCTGGCCAGAGCCTGAAAGATAAAGACAATAAACACACAAGGCGGATAAACACAACGGTGGATGCATGTATTCAGAATGCGCTTACAGATCATGGTGTTTTAAATCAGCGTGGGTTTCATAAGACATTCCTCTCATGCCGAGAAGGAAACATCCCGTCTGCTAGCGGCTGGTGTGTTTTGGCATGGGGCTTTTGTGGTCAGGAAGGGGCAGGATAATGTCAGTAATATGACCTGATTTTGTCTAACAAGACTTCCAACATCACAACCTGCACGTTACAAGCAGGGTCCTCGTGTGTAAGCCATTTTTGGCTTTAGCGAGCAACGTATTGTCTGACAACAATGAGTCTTTGTGGGAAGCGCAGACAGTCAGGCACCCTGTCTCGCACCCTGTCTTGCACACTGTATATCAAACTAATGTAGCAGAACACTGAGCAAGAATTCAGTCACAGTTGGGCTCAATTAAAGCTCACATCAGCTAAATCAGGCAAACGTCCACTTTATAACAACGTAATTGGAAAAACATGCTAAATGATATAATTTATCTGCCAGTTTTTTGCTTTTAACTCTCAATGACTCAACCAGACCAAACAAGCGTCCTGCAGGTTCTTTTTTTTTCAATTTCCAATAATCTAACATCTAATAAATCTGAAAAAAATAAAAATGTTTCCATCAAGAACAGAAAACAGAAGCTTTGTTGCTTGACTCTTTATTTAAAAAATTGAAAAAGTTTCAATAGATTGTATCAGTAGATGCAACCCCAGAAGAATAAATCAACCAAATCAAAAGGAAAAATCTGACATGACGTTAGATTTTAATAATTAATGTCTAACCTTTTTGGAGAATTTAGGATTATCCTCCATAAAGCCCCTCTCCCTGGGCTGGAAGGTTCTGATGCTTGCTCTAACCTGATAAAAAGAAAAGAGACAGCCATAAAGCGTGAGTCTATCAAAGCCATTATGTCCTTGTGTCTTCACTGAGGGGTGAACTTTTACTTACAGGGTTAAAAATAACCTCCAGCTCTAGAGTGATGCTCCCCTTCGACAGCCCACCTAAGTCCTCCTTCCTCAGTGGGAAGGCGATCTGTTGTCCCCTGCGGATCTGCAGGACAGAAAGGGCATCAGGTGCTGAACTCGGCCATGAACCTGACCATCAGTCATGCTGGATTACATCTTAGCGAGTCTTCAACCCGCTGAACTGTTATCGCCCTCTTCACTTTAATTTAGACACAGAGTGCAAATAGATTGGTCCATTGTCTGCATTAGTGAGGCGGTGTGTACCGAGAGCAGGGGAATGGCAACTTTTCCTAGAAAGTCTGGAGCCTTGTCTCCATCCTCATCAAAGAGCGTTACGATCAGAACATCATGAATGTCTCTGACAGGGCTGCGGAGGAAAACAAGAGGTCAGATCCCAACAAGCGGCAAACAGAAGTACATCTTCAGTACAAACGACAAAAAGAGAAACAAACTAACAACGTAAAGACTTTATTCCACTCTGGGTGGAGGCTCTTATAGACGGTGTGGGTCTGCAGTCGGTCATTCCCCAGTTCCAACACGCAGAATGGGTCACTTTTACCTGCAAAGCACAACACACAACACTTGAAAGAGGCTGTTCTAGGGTGGCTTTCAAGCTTTAAGCTGGAATAAAATACCATTTAAATCTGCAGCCAGCAGATCTGTCGCTTTAAGAACTTTAACTTGAAGGAAACCAACGTCACCGAAGCTCTTCAGGGAACTTTTCAGACTCTGGAGAGACAGCGTGAAGGTTAGAAGCATCAGGAATACTACAAAATAATCTAGATTATACCATTATTGATACTGTTCAAGAAAACCATGGATGTTTTATTGTTCTTGAGCTGAAAACATTATGATCCAAAAACTGGAAATCTACAAAAGCAGCTTCAGGCCATCCCAGAACAGTCCGTACTTGCAACTGCATTTCACACCACTGACAATAAATCCTTATAAATGCCGACTTTGAACAGATTATAAACATCACAAGCTACATTCAAGTCTCTGCAAGTCAAGTCAAACCTTTCTGGCATTAGGTGCAGCCATCCAAGCTAAAATCTAACATGTACAAAGCAGCGCAGCACTTCACCGAAAAGCTGCTCATTACAACTTATATGGCAGCCTGTAATGGGCTCCTTTCTCCAAAACAGCATTTACTCCCCGCTTGTTTTTGTACAACATGAATTATAGTTTACCCGCTGGCTGCGTGTGACACCTGGTTTCTTTTCTCAGAACAACCTGGTTTCTATCGAGGCATCTAACGTCTTTACTGGAAGGAAATTCTGCCGCTTCTGAACACGGATGTAGCAGAAAACAACGGGTTCGGGCTCTCTGTGTATAACCAGGGAGATGCTGCCATCTCTGGGCCTTTCCACACAGAACAGAGGAAGGCTACAAAAAGCTCTGCAGCCTCTTTCAAGCCATTATTTAAACACTGACACCAGTTTAAGTTGATTTTTCTTTTCGACCTTTCAGTGCTCAGTTCCTCTTCCATATGACAGAGGTTACACAGTGTTTATCTGGAACACCTGAACTCCTCCTTCGTTCATTATCTGCTCATCCATGGCAGCATATCCGCGTATACGGCAGCAGTGCGTCAGATAGAAACGTGCAGATTAAGGTCAGAAAATTTAGTTAATGGTCTCATCAAGCAGCATCTCACTTAAAATGTGGCGTGATCGTTGGTGGCAGACGGAGTGCTTTAAGCATTTCTAAAAATGCTGATCCTCTGGGATTTTCATGTATAGCAGTCTCTAGAGTCTAAGGACTGAAAATGTGTATCTCTGCCTCATAAATCTCAATTTTTACCCAAGCTCCAGATGGCAGGATCAGAATTTGGCATCGCCAGCATGAATCAGAGGAGCCAACCTGCTTTGGGTCAACAATCCAGGAGGCTGGCGGTGTAGCGGTGTGAGTACTGCTTTCTTGGCACACCGTTTGTGGCCCTTAACGACAATCGATTGTGGTTTGGATATCATAGTCTGAGCATTCACCCCCACATGGCTACACTTTATCTTCTTGTAATGGCAGCTTTCTGCAGGGCAATAAATCTCCATTCCGTTGTAGATTTTTCTGATGCAACTGAAGTGGAGAAATCATGGGATGCGATCAATGACTGGAGGGCGATGCGGGACGAAGGAAAGCTGATACCGATACTTACATAGTTGCTGAGCTGGATCCGCTGTTCATCGGGTTCATCCAGCGGTGCTGCGCAGAGGTCCGAGATGGAAACACCGCTGCACGCGCTCAGTGTGAGCAGGAAGACCAGGCGTCCTCTGCCGTGGTCCAGCGCGTGTGTGAACACCAGCCTCTTGTTTAAAGGAAGACCAGAAAGGTTCACTTCACACCTACACACACACACACACACGCACACGCACACACACCGTACAGTTTCAGTCAGCATGAGATATCCATACCGCTTTAATCAAATGGTCAAAACACAAGCCGAGCTGGGCGATCATCTTTTTCAGCTTCACTCTTCACAAAAATAAGCATCTAAAAGAATCGTTCCATCTCAACCCCTCAAAAACATTTGTAAGTTTGTGCAGATAATTTCATTTCTGCTCTGCTGCTCTTTAGCCAGACACTCAAATTAATATCTCTTTTTTTCTCTTTTAAAAATTGTTTTGGGGTTTAAATGTACTTTTAAATATTAGCTCTGCAACGCAGAGGTCTTGATTGGTCTTGTCTATTAAATGTGCTTTATAAATAAACTTTAAGTAAACTAAAAGTAGGACCGCATCATGTCTAGAAATAAAAAATTAAGAAGCTGCAACTGTTTTCTGGTAAAGCATCAGGCATACATGGACATTCGGGCTGACGCTTATCAATTAATTGATCGATAAGATGAAACAACTATCGATTAATGAATTGATAATTTGCATCCCTAAGGTTACATAATAAAACAGAAAAAAAACATGTAATTTGGGAAAAAATAAAAAACTTTTAAAAACTTGAAATGGAATTCTCACGGCCCTCAAAGGGCTAAACAACAATTATTTGAAGAAGATGCTGGAGATCACAATCAAACAAAACCCCAAACCACAAGTCCTTCCCTCTGGATCAACTCTGATTTTACACTTCATGACAGGCAAATTACATTAAAAGCAGCGTTCATTCCACGACCTGTCATATTGAACCCTCTGCCTGTGACACTTGGTTAAAAAGAGTACCAGAGAGAAAACATTTTCTGGAACATCTGGAATCATTCCAATAAAAGTAGTCCTGATGTTCATTCTCCAGCTTCAGCACAAACTTCCATCCATAAAATCTGATGGATTTTATCAATCTGATAAATGACAACAATGAGTCTTTGTGGGAATGATAAATACTAAACAAAGCAATACACAGTGTGCTCTTCCTGGAGGAAGTTTTCCATAGCAATCACAGAGTCACAAATTCCTGGAGGGACTGGTTTATGAAGGATCTTTATCATTCCCAGATTACACGGAAAGACTGATAAAGTCAAAAAAATGTGTTAATACAGTTTGAACAGCCAAAGCAGGATTTATCTGATTTAACAGAGTAATAGTAATACAGATGTAACATAGAATAGATGGCTGCTCCATGTATAACTTCCTACCCAATTCTTACAGAGTCTGTGGCTGAAATTGGCTGGAAACCAGGTGGACGTTAACTGGGAGAGGGGGGGGCAGCATTCTAATTGGAAGTATTTGTATATAAACACAGAGATGACAGTAGATGAATAATACCAAAACAAAGGAATAATAAAAACTGCGGATCTTACCAGAGCAGATGAGCAGTCTAAGCCATCTCTGACTTTATAAATCTGAGTACGGATGCTTATGGTGGAACCAGTATAGATAGACTAGCTGTTTTCTCAGTGAATGTAAAAGAAGCAACTCTTTAGCTGCATTTCTCCTTTTCATTTCCCGGTCAGCCTTCTAAGACAAAGTTTTATCTTAACATTTATTATTAAATAAAAACAAGAGAGCTGACTCACGTCCCCAAGCAGTCCTCGGTCCTCCGTCCCCCTTTGGACCAGAGCTCCACCTCCAGGATTTGTGGACTGTCCAAGAACTGTTTAAGGGTGAATCTCTCTCTCCACTGAGGATTGGGAGCTTTGCACTGATTCTGAGTCAAACAGGACACAAAATAACCAGAAGCAGAGTCAGAAAATATCATAACCAGGTTTTCTTTGTAGTTTGTTGTAGTTTGCTTAATGTGAAAGTTTATTTTGGCCAAACCGGGTGTCTTTAAAGGGCACAAAAGAAGGAACAGGATGAGGGGAGGAACTAGGATTGGTCCTGTAAGTCTGCCAAGTGTTTCCTCCTATGTTTGTGGATAAATCTTCACAGACAATGCCAGGAAAATTAACTATGGAGTATACAGTGTGGATGTGTACAGACAACAGTGGGAATGTTTCAGGTTTGATATGCAATAGATGAAGTTGCAGCAGCATCAACAAAAAGACTAGAAAAAAAATTGTAATATGGATGCAGAGATGATCTAGAGAGGAAAATGTACTACAGTGCAGACCAATCACAATGCTGGTGACAGCTGACAGAGAATACATCTACTTTAGTAGGTTCATCTGCTCAGTTGATTTAATATCTAATCAACCAATCACAAGGCAGCAACTCAACACATCTAGTCACGTAGACATGGTGAAGACGACTTGCTGCAGTTTGGGAATGCAGCATGAGGAAGAAAGGCTTTACATGACTTTAAACATTGCATGGCTGCTGGGATTTTCACACACAACTTTTACAAAGTGGGCTCAGGATTTGGTTCTTGAACACGACAAAGAGTTCACTGTGCTCCAACGGCTTCCGCAGTCACCAGACCTCAGTCCAATATTCCAGCTATGGGATGTGGTGGAACGGGAGATTCCCATCATAGCTGTGCAGCAGCAGCTGTGTGATGCCGTCATGTCAATATGGAGGAAAACCTCTGAGGAATGTTTCTATCACCTTGTTTGATCCATGACATAAAAAGTTAAGGCAGTTCTGGTGGAAAAAGGGGGTCCAACCCAGTACTAGAAAAGTGGACCATTAAAGCAGCCGGTGATGAATATGTAAATAACAAGAGTTGATAAAAGAAAATAAATGTTGTTTACATTTTGCTACTGATGAAAAGCCTGAATGCAGTGGGGAGCAGTACTGCTGCTTCCTGAACTGTGTCTGGATCAGTCCGTTACTGGAAAAGCCTCTATGGCTCCAGCAGTTTTATGTAAAGGGTGAGATGTATCAATGATTAATGTTACCTTGGATAACATCTTCCTCTTACTCTCCTTGATGGAGTCTAGATGACAGTCAAAGACTGATCAGGCTCTCCTGCCCAGTTTGTTCTTTGTATTCTATCCTGTCCAGTGCATCCACCATCCAGCTAAGTTCCACACAGAAAATGGCTGAAGCTACCACAGCATCACTAGGTTTCAAAGCATCATCGGCATCAAAGAGCCTTTGATTAAATTTACTTTCATTTAGGAGATTTTGGGGGCAGATGAATAGATAAAATGACAGAAGAAGAAAGTGGTTGGAAAGGGAACAGGAAACCCTTTAGGAGCAATGGAAACAAACAGAGACAGGAGCATCTCACTGGTACCTTGCTTTTATACTGCTGCTCTCCGAGTCTGAAGCGAACAAAGAGCTGGCCTGTGTTAGTGTCTACAGGCAGCTCCTGACCTTCAACCAGTGTCACCGACACCACAGACGTCCACAGCTGACTTTTCTTTAGTGTATCTGACAAACGAGAACTCTGAGGTGTCCCTCCGGACTGCAAAAGAGGGTTAAAAAACTAATTAGATGAGAGGGAAAGAGGAACATTGAGGAATCAAGGGATTTAAGATGAAAATAGATCAAACTGAATGGAGTTAATTTTCTTATAAAACCCACACATTGTGAGCAAGTTCAATAAACAGAGTGGGAGACTGTTTTATAAAGCTAAAAATCTGCATCAAGCTCAGAACTCATTTATTTCTCCTTACTAACGAAAAGAGAAACAAAACTAATCGTTTATTTCTAAAAGATAAACCATGTAGAAGCTAAATAAAAGGATATTTTGTAGCATATTCAATAGGAAACCATACTGTAAGATAATAAGCCAATCCTACAAGAAGATATTGTATTGCACAGATATTCATTTAATCCACATTTTCTTCACAGATGGAGCAGACGTGTAAAGTCCAACTCTGTTCTGACACATGCACAGGCAGAAATTCAGGTTTCAATTAACACGCCACACTGCACCTGTCCAGCAATGCAACAACTTCCAAACACAGCAGCTGAATGTAGCCAGCGAGCATGCAGGAACAGGCAACGGTTTTCCTGACTAATCCTTCAGAGGAGCGAAGGTGGTAGAGGTTAATACTGTTGGTGCTGCATGGTAATGCAGAGCTTCATGCACTGCACAGGACAAAGTGTGCAGAAAACAGCATGCTAAGCAAGCAAAGACACATTCAGCAACCGCTCAGTGGACCAAAAGCCTGATCAGAGAAATCAGGAGACAAAGGTTGAATTTTTATTGACAATCAATATTCTATATTCCTGTTATTAGCATTATCTGTTTGGCCATTTTACTAATAATATAACAGAAAAAACATATTGCCACATATCTAACAAAAATGTTGCAAAACTACATTTAAAAAACACATTTGTTCTTCTTCTACACTGAATATAGAGTCTAACCGTCATTACGCAACAAATTCATGACTATGTACTACAACGTACCACTACTGATATAATATAATATAATATAATATAATATAATATAATATAATATAATATAATATAATATAATATA
>JBBDHI010000001.1:30207298-30222729 GCA_037177115.1 Craterocephalus stercusmuscarum
TAGTTTAAAATTAGATCCAAATTTATATAGAAAAACTCAAATAAATTAAATAAAATGACAAGAAATTTAAATAAAACTTAATACAATTAATTTATTATTAAATTAAATCAAGAAAATAAAACTAAAAATGAAAAATAAAATGTAATTAAATTTAATGATACATTTTTTCCCCTTTTTAAATGAATTTTAGCTTACTGCTTCAACAACCACTGAGCATTTTGTAAACAGAGCAAATCATCCATACCTCCTCTTTGGACAGTGGTCTGAAGTGTGTTTGGTAGTGGCTCAGCTCCACATTCAGACGATGAACTGTCAGTTTCAGGGCATCGTTTTCATCCACCAGCTCCTGAGCTTGTTGTCTCAGACTCTGTAACTCAGCCTGGCTGCCTGAAATCACACCAGGCATAACAGCCTCGAGAAATTTTCCAGACTCACTGCAAAATGCAGCTGTTCAAAGAGACTCAGGTTCATTCATATATTACACACGCTCAAAGCAAAGTATACGCTGGTGGAAAATTAAACAAAATCTTCACTTTAATGAGCCATCTCACTACTTTATCCTCTTCTCTTAATGCTGTAGAGATGCAGCTTAAAAACCGTGGCCATGTCTTGCAGCACTGGCTCCAGCTCCCCTTTTTGACACTAACAAATACTGACACTCGCTTCTTCTTTTAAATTTCTATCTTATCTAAAATCTTCTTACACTCCTTCCATTCTCTTCCTTTTTATTCTTCTGATTTTCCTCACATTTTCCCCCTGCACCGGTTCCTCCACCTTACCTGCAGAAGACCTGTGGTTGGCGGAGGCTTTGCTGTGACTGATCTCCTGCTCCAGGCGCTGCAGTCTCTCCTCCAGTACGTTTTCTTTCTCTGCCATCCTTGTTTTCTTCTCCCTGCGTACCTCACTGTACATTTGGCTGAGTTCTGGAGACTTGTGGGGCAGATTTTTTGGGCTTTTGGCACGTCTTGGTTGATCAGTGGTCGGTGTTAGTAGAATGGCTGAAACAGGACAGGTTCATATTTTTCTTAATAAGATCTTTTTTTTAAAAAAAAAGCATGCCGCTGATTTTTGCCGCAATATATTACAAAATTTGAAAAGGCAGATGACATTGTGTGTTGTTTTCATTTGCTAAGCTCTGTTTTTTAAATATAACCAACAAAATGTACAGATGCGCTCCAGAGGATACAGAGCTTTAATACATGCTAGCTACTACTACAGCAGATTCAACTACATATACTTAGTTATACTGTATATTGTCCACTAATACAAAATATTGGAGGTGTTAAAGACTCCACCTGTAGTGCTTTCAGGCCACAAAGGAGGAGCGCAATGCTACAAGTTAAAAGGTATGCAGCTACCAACCAGGAAAAACAAATATAAGGTGAGTAGATGTAAAATAGGTACATTATGCATGCATTGCATGTTAATTTAACTTGATATAAATGGCTAATATTTGCTGCCGAAATAAGCGTATATACCATCTCTGACTGTACCGACTATAAGCAGTTTGCTGGGAGTTTAGTCTAAAACGGTCTACTGGGTGGATAAATGGTGGGATGACTCATGTTCAATACACAGAGGGTATTACAGCGATGACATACTCATTTCTTCAGAACTCAGACACAAATCATTTTACTTTCGCACACTTACACCTACACGGAACATCATCCCTCCATCTGTCAGTGCGCTTCCCTGCAGACGATCCGTTTCTTCTGGTTTCAGGGGACTGGCCACTTGATCCCTCAGTGAGATCTGTAAGTTATAATGAAATGAGTCACATCTGTGTGAATCTCATCCTGAATTTTACCAAAAGCACCTGGTTTGTATGTCAGTGTGCTCCATCGATTAATGAAGGATCATTTTAGACTCATTTTGATTTGGCACCATCTAAATCCTGAGGGCAGATCAGGTAATTGTTGCTATAATGGGGCTTTCCATTTAGCTCGAAGGACAAAAGACCAGCTAATGGCTGCTCAGAAACCAGATTTTAGATGAATAAGAGTTGCAATTATTTTCTTCTGCTCAGGAAAAAAAGGGAAATAATGTAAAATCCATTTTTGCTGTCTTCCTTTGTGTCACTGGAAATTTTAACGGGCCATACGCCCACTGGTTAGGTTTATTGGAGCTGTAAATTATGTTATTTTCAATGGCAGGCCATAAGATTTATCTTCTGGAAAGTACACTGACAATATACCAGCAACTTCAAAATTAAGATTATTTCTTTTGCTTTTAAAGAGATTCTGATCAAAAGTTTTCATTAATTCCATTGATGTTTTTTATTAATGACACCAGTCCCTCACACACCACATCAGAGTTTTATTCAGCAGATTTTATCTTGTGCTGACTGTCGCTGCTGGAAGGTGAACTTTAGGATTAAAAGGCTGAGGCCCTACCTGGAGATGGCACTCTCCTGCCAGACATCTGAGTCGGTGGAGGTGTGTAGGACTGGGAGACAGAAAAGGGAGGCTCTTTAAAAAACAAAAACCCTGCTGCAGAGCTGTTTCAAAGACCACTGTCTTTATGACTACTGTCAAAATGTGTAAGATAATATCTCATCAGTGCGTTCAGCAGGTCGAACATTCACTTTAAAGTATTGTGAAAGAAACACAGAGCTGATAAGGTTTGTCCTGAAAGACAAGAGAATGAAAGAAAGAAAGAACAGAGGACCAAAATACATCAGATGATGAAGGATCGCGCTTTCGGTTGCGTGACTGTCGGATCTGCTGATATTTCTGTATTTCAGCAGGGAAGGTGTAACGTCTGCCAACCTCCAGCCAAACATGCAACCCTGATGCTAGTAATAGAGCCAGCTTATGTCCTTTAATCCAGGATTCGGACAATGACATCAGGCCCAACTCCTTTTAATTGATTTTCCAGGTTTCTTTTCATCTGGACAAGAGCCAGCAACCAGCCAGTCATGTAATCTCAAGCCATCTAATGGCCTGACATATCATGGCCACCCATAATCACTTTGTGTCAGTCCTCACCATCATGGAGGCCTTGAAAAGCCACGTGCTGCTTGCAAGTATCAGATATGTTTGACACCCCTTTCATTTCACAGAGGAGAGACTGTTTCTCCAGGCTCCTCATGAGGTCCACGCCCCATCCACGTCCTCCAGCCTGATGACAGTGAGGTCTCTCTGTCATCACTAGTTGCATGTTTGCAAGCTTTCTGAGCAGCCTTGCTTGTCTGCTTGGCAGCAGTGGTCAGTTTTAAACATAAAAAGAATTCATATCTTTTGAATATGCGCTCTAAAAGAAGCTGCAACAGAAGTGTAAATTAAATCTAAGAAGTTAAATTAATAGAAAAATCCTCAGAGCTTGCCTGCATTTTGTTTCCCTTTTTGCTCATGTGTTTGAATGCATGTCAGAATGTAAAACTCTTCGTACTGGGACACAATCCTGTCCTGGCAGCTGCAGAATTCTGTGATAACCTGAATAGACAACTCACAGAGAGAAATGGAGCCCCCTGGGACCATTATCAGTTACAAACCAAAGTTTTTGGCGTATAGAACAGTGGAAACAGGATTATCCCAGAAATGCTGCAGACTCTTGAGATATAATTAGCAGTGTGTAGAGAAGAATTGTCACATGAATTACAGCTGTCCCGTACACCATGGAACAGACGACACTATCTGTAGGTAGAGCGATTCCTTGGGATTTGGGAAACAATAATCCATTAATACAATATGGTCAATGACATAAATTACATTCAGGCTGCTTATAACAAGATTAAAATGTCACCATGTTAATTGGCGGAGCCTCAGAGACAAACTGGAAGCAAAGAGAGAAATGGATCCGAAGCAAATCTAAAAAAGTGTTATGGCAAGGGAAAAACTGCATGGCGACAGATCCCCCCACCCCACCCCCCACCAAACACTGATTTAGGGTATTTCCAAGCAACCCCTCAAAATGACTGCTGAGCTTTATTACAAAACATCTTAATCATTGATTCTCAGTTCAAGGAGAAAACCTGTTTTGGGTACAATTGTGCCTCCCAATGGATTAGACTGATATCACACAACCAATACCAGGAAACAACCAATTTATAAACTAACACACAAGTGTAAAATGGGTTTAAAATTGTAATTTTTCCCCCGCATTTATTCAGTTAAATAAGTCTTTCAAAGTCAAATATTCTGGACTATCGTCAGAGGAAAACACCGGTGTAAGTCACAAAAATATTCTAGAGAAAGGGAGCCCAGATTCATGTTTGCATGTAGCTATACTATATTTTAATAACTAGACTTGTTTAAAATCTGTTTGGGCCGACTCTGGTTGTGTGTTAACTGGCTCATTTGAAGATTCAAACAATTAAAAACAATTTTTTGCACACGGAGGGCCTTTTTACCTTTGTCTCTGGTGGCAGGTCACAGAGAGTTTCTGATGCTATCAAACTCTTCTGTCTGTCCAGAGTCTGGTCGACACGTTCCTCCCCATCCTCTTCATTCTCCAATTCCTCTTCCCTGTCCTCAATTTCCCCTTCTGAATGTTCAGGGGACGACAAGCGTGGCCGGATAGCCAAATCCTCCGACCATCTGTCTCTGAGGAAGGCAGGAATGTTGCAGTAGAGGACAGTTAGTTGTGTCCCAGAAGAGGGATGGTAATTTTTCAGAGTACATTTCTCTTTTACGTTATAAAAGAGACAGTGAGCCACTGTTGAGTGTCTACCTGGTGTAAAGTGCTGTATTGAAGTTTGGTTCGGATATGAAGGATTCTGATTGGTCAATCTCAGAAAAAGACCTCGGCCGTGTAGGAGGGATGGCCCAAGTTTGTCCAGTGAGTGATGACGACCAAATGGCTGCTGCCAGGGCCGACCTGACGACGGAAGCACACACTACGTGTAACAAAAAGTGACAAAGATGCATCATATTTGCCTAATCAAAACAGTTTGGATAGTGATCACAGATCGTCAATGGTGACACCCTTCTGCATTGCAATAAAGAGATTAGTGCACGCATTCGCACCACATTTCTTCTCATGCTGACTGGAGCAAAAGGGAATAAACAGTTTATAAAGAACATGCTGTGATTGCAAACAACAAATAAACAAAAATATGAAGGATGTTAAAGGTGATGAGGGGAGAGTGTTAGGTACCTGGGTCTCTCAGGTGAAGGGTTTGGGCTATGTGGGGGAGGGGTGCGAGGTACAGCTGGCTTGGGAGCAATGGAGGCAGCAGGGATCAAACCATGAGCTATATGCTTCTACACAACACACAGAGGGAGTTTGGAGGGATCATACAGACTTCAAACACAGAAACTACTCTGTTTTGTCAACACAAAGTCTAAATGGGAGCTTGAATATGAAAGACAAAACACATGGAGAAATAGATGAGACGCACTATGACCACTTGCAATGAAAAACAGTTTAAGCGCTCAGTCTTCTCCTTAAATATGTCAAAATATAGTATTGCACATTAACAAACCCTTTATTTGACAAAATAGAAGTATAATCCTCCATTCCAGTCCAGTCAAATCCTGTTTATCAACGTTGCTAAATGTTAGCTTGATACTCTTTAAGTTTTGCTAACGTTAGATGACTGTAATCACAGTAGGAAGGTTGACGTTAGCTAAAAGTCAAATGCATTCAGACCAAGCAAGAAATGGAAATGGTTTATTTCCACAAAACTTACAAATTCCTTGTCTCTCCCCCTCCTGAAGCTGAATTTGAACATAATGGTGTTGTTTCAATCGCTTTTAGATAAGTTAAGTTTTACTTTAGAAAAATAGCTCCACTTAACCGAGCGGTTTTATAGTCAAATAGCTTCTATTTTTCTCTCCCCGCTGGCATATGTTTCCAAATTATTTATTTCTTCTTGACAAGAAAAGGGATTAAGTAAGGCAGCTAACTAATAATAAACAGTCCGGCTGCTTACAGATCCCTGGTATCCAGACGCGTAACCAGAAGAAGAGGCTTGGCTACAACGGGGGTGCTGATTGGTTTCTGTCTTCAAATTTAGCCAATCAGAGAAGGCTTTAGTTCACCTAGCAACGACGTCTCCATTTTTGAATAACGTGCTGTGCCTTTACTCTGAGCGTACCCAACAGGGGGCGATCGCATCACATTTGATCAAACTTTCTGTGTATTGAAAGTTTCAAATTCATGAAGATCATTTATGAATAGAAACTATATTTTACCTATATATACAGTAAGCAAAACACGTTTGTTTTGAAAGGTACAGAGTGAATAATCTATTCACTCTGTACAGGTTTAATAAAGATGTAAAGTATTATAAGCATTTCCAAAAGCAACATGTCTAGCTAATGGAACGTTTCCCTTTAAAACAATTGTCGCCTCTACAGGAATTTGTCAGTGGGAGGATTGTTTTTCAAAGTTCAGTACTAGAATGACACAACCCTCATACTGCCACACAAATAGCCAGACACACAGCACACAAGCTGAATGATAAGACTGAAGAACTGCCCAATGAATAAAATTCAATCACATGCTTCTGTTCAGTTTTGTGATGACGGATTAGGATGTCATATGACTCCAGCCAGATCTACAATGGTTAAAGACCCGACTGTTGACTTCATAGTGGTCAAACAGCACTCAAAGGAAAACTGCTCTTTAAAATAATGCAGGAAATACATTGTGCCAATGTTTTTGTTATTCTTTTATTTGAGTTTACAAACATGACAAACACTTTACAAGCAGCTATGGAGCACAAAGTGCTGAAAAAGGAGCAAGGCAACCCAAAAGCTTTAGAACAGGTTCCGTAACCTTTTGCATATACACTAAGGCTGAAGAATGCACAGGCACCATGGCATGAACAAATTCATCTTATATTAATAGCTTCTATGTGGGTATACATACGTCACTTATTTAGCACAATATGAATCACTGCAGTCTTCTTTATACAATTAGTAACTTCTTCCTTCATGATTTAGTATAAATGGCACTTGCGACGCTGTGTTAGGTCAACAGTAAATAGTGTTACATCATCTCAGTGTTAAGGTTTAAAAACATTTACAATTCAAAAATATCTTTACTTAGACAACAGTATTTAGGTTCAACAGAGATAAGCAAAGCAAATACATTCCTCTGAGAGACCAAGAAATCCACGATTCAGAACTTGACCATTCACAAATAAAACTAAAACCTACAACTCAATCTATTTTTTTTTTGTTTTTTTTTTAAATAATACAAATAATTTGATTATCAAATGTGTATAATAATCTACTTTGTAGATAAAGAGATAGTCCAACACAGCAAAGTGTCAGTAAAACTGTGGGGTGTGATCAGGATTAAGACGAGTAGAGACAAATGATAAAAACAGGATATTGGGCGTTGATCAGGGTCACCATTGGCTCACCAAGTGTGATCCACGCATGTCATCAGTTTGCCCACATTCTTCCCTTCGAATGACAGAGTAAGCTTCAACTACATAAAAGATTCACATTGAGACCACTCCTCTTACAAATGGACAAACAGTTCAGAGGCGGTAAATGATTCATCCCAGCCTATCCGGGACGTGGAGGCATGTTGGCTGGCACGTGAAGTGACATGAAATACCAGTATTTACATTTACACAATGTCCCAGGCATTGCACTTGGCTGAGACAATCCTCAAATGAACAAAGTGAGAACAGATAGCCAAAGTATATATGATTTAGCAGCTTAAAGCACATTATATTCTACAACTTCCCCCAAACAAAAGAAAAACCTACTTCACAGCACAATTTCTTTTCCCTCAATCGCTGTTCAGCATTCTGCCTTGAGATTCATCAAATGTAAATATCTCTTTAGAATTTACATGACATTTTAACACCAGCAACACATATTGTGTCCATGACAGGATGCTTGACATAAACTACAGTCTGAGACAGGGACAAACAGAGGATGTAAATGCAGCTCAGAGCTACTTCAGAACACAATGGAGCTCGCGCCACAGCAAAATCACCGGCTTGCCTTGCAGTCAGACAGAAACTGGCGCTGGGTGTGTTTGCTCTACTTCATTTTCTTCTCTCTGTTCATCTGGAGCTTTTTGGTTTTTTCTCTCATGAAGGAGTAAATACTGAGATGATAGTGTAACGCAGAATGCTGTCTAGTGCTGTGAGCGTGTATAAATAGAGTGGAATGATAACTGGTGTTTTCCCATGTTGTAGTTGTACAGTGCTGTACACATACTGGCTTGGCCCAGAATAATCTCTCCTGTTATGCTTAGTGTGCAGCGCACCTATGTAACAGCATAGGCTCCCATGTGCAGTATTTGGATCAGACACTTTTCATAGTAGCTGGCAACTATGTCACTGTTGTGCTAGTGAATATGAGCTACATGCGTTATTTGTAATTATTCCAGTGGAAATACCAAAGGGGACTGACACAGTACCATAGCAGGTCCAGTATAAGTACAGCAAAGTACTGCAGATAGCCATGAAAGGCTCAGTTTGCACACTGCACAGTATCTGCAGCTGTGAGCAGCCTGCAGGTAGCTCAGTAGAGGGCACTGTCATTGTAGGAACTGGAGCTAGGGAAGGTGGGACACGGCTTATTCCAGGGCAGAGCTCCAGAGTGGTCTGCCGTAGGCAAGCTGAGGGTGCTGGCACTCTTCATCTTGTTCTTCAGACCCCAGCTTAGGAATGATGACTTCTTGGTTACTTTGCGGGATTTGGGATGTTTGTCTTCATCGTTATGGGCCAGACAAATCATGGAGTAGGTCTTAGGCAAGTTTCCGCAGAAGGTGGCACTCTTGGTTGGCTGCGCAGACAAGACAATATTTAATCAGAGCTGCTATCTGCTTACAGGGTAGAGTCTAAACAGCTGTAAACGGCCAGTTAGTTAGCCATTTAGCATGCACTTTAAAGCAAACACCCTGATGTAGACTTTTTATATTGATGAAAAACTCCGTTTTAAAGTTTAAAGTCATCTATGTTTAAAGCATACCATGGGCGGGTTGCTGTCCATGATGCTGACCACCTGGATATCAATTCCTTCCTCGTTCACATCCTTCAGAAGTCGCATCACCTCGCTAACACCCATCCATTTGCAGTCACTGTCACCCACGGCAACAATGTAATCGCCTTCTTTGAGACCATCAGCCTTAAAAAGACAATAAAGAACAGGAGTTAATGGTCCAACCCTCTGGTACCACATTAGAACGTAAATATTCACAGACATTTAGTGTTTAATTGAGCAGGTGAAACGTACAGCTATTTCCTAATACATCTTTACAAACTGAATTTCATCTATTTCTGTCCGATAACTTCATCCATGTTCACTTGGATAGCTCAGCGATCTCTGGAGAACCAGAGACACCTGAATGAAATTCCAGCTGACTGCAGAATTAAAAGTTAAAAAGAGTTTGGCCTAGATAAGCTTATGCAATGCTAATCTGTTTCTCTGCATAGCCTGCAGGTCTAATAAGAGTCTGCTCTTTGTCAGCACGTCTTAATGAGCTGTCAGGCTGTGAAGGATTGGAGAGTGTAAATACTCCCCATTTCTTAATTAAATTAGTAGCCAGAGTGGCGGAGGTGGAGGAGGGGAGTGGCTCCCAACATTCTTTCAAGTAAAATCCTGTTTAAGTTTGCAAGATATTTATTCAGATGTTTACTCAACAGATATGATTTTATCATTTAAATCCACCTTAGGTTCTTACAGGCTCAGCTTGGCCAGTCTGATGCAGCTCTTGAGCTCTCATACAATTTTTTGTTTACTTTTGACAGGAAATTAAAATCCCTCCTTTTCTTCACTAAAACTAATTATGATAAGAATAAATGACAACTATTAGGACAACTCACATGAATTTGTGCATTTATTTAATACAACTTGCATCAAGCACATACAGATTCTTACATCTTGCCGTCTGTAAAACTAACCTCTCATTTAATATCTCTCCAAACTGAGAGCGCATACGACAGCATACATCACTATTCTAACCAAAGCTTTGTCTGGGTAACAGGAAGTCTCCCTCCTGTGCCTTTACTGATAAAGAATAAAGTCTAACTCACAGCAGCTGGACACAGGGGGTCCAAGGAAACCACCTGGACCGGTGATTCTCCTTTCAGGGTAAAACCCAGGTCTCTGTCTTGTGGACAGAGTCGCACTGTCCGTGGGGCTGTCCACCGCTGCTTGGCTGAGAAGACTGCCAGGGGGCCCTGATGGGACACAGTGGGGTGATGCTGGGGTTAGTGTGCTGTCAGGTTTTATAGATTAGACAGGTTACAATCCTGTTGAGTCTGAGTTGATGAAATCTGAAACTCTAGTGTGACGGTTTCTTGTGTCTTTCCTGACCTGTAACCTTCCTGGAGCATTGCAAGCACTGTTGGTAAAGACATGTAAACACAAATGTGTGTGCAACTCTGGCAACTTCAGTACTGCAGTGTGGATGTGCTGCAAAATACCTTGAAATGATTTGAATTTCTATAAAAGGTCAGGCATAAAATATGGTGGGATTTTCTTTAAACTGCATCAATAAACTATTTCACACATACGAGCTAAAAATCACCCGGTCCTAACTATAGTGAGCACAACAGTCAAACATTACAGCAGAAACAGGAAAAAGTGCTGTATGTGAGACCAGGTGCATATTCAAGCTTGCTAATAGTTAGTTAACCATGCGTGATGCTGCATGACGATGATGCTAAAATTATTGAGTTAAATGATGTTGTTTTCATTTCAGAATTCGTAGAGTGACAATTAGCTTTTTCTTCCAAATGAACAACTCAAAGATGTTTGAGTTTTCAAGTCTAATCTTCTTATAATATTCAAAAGTTCATTTTATTTTTCTCTACACTTGCTATCTGCTGGGAAAATCTCTCCTCTGCTAAACCCTGGCAATCAATCCAGGTGATTCTAATCTGTCCTGGTTAGATTCTCACCACAGCGATTGTATGGAGAGATAGCACTGGATTTAAGTTTTCTCACATTATCCCTCGGCTCTTGAGGGATTATTGATTTGGCTGTTAATGAAGAGCAAAGAGGGATTTTGTATCAGGAATATCAAAGGTTCATATTCCCAGAGCTTCTATACACCTGCTGCCTGGGAATGTCACCCTGTCTGACCCTTTAGAGACATAATACATCCAACTATCAGATGGTGTAAACAAAGGATCCTACCAACAACCACAATAAAAAGAAAAGTGATATCACTTCATAAAGTCAGCATACAGGATCTGAGAGAAAAAAAAAACTTCTGCTGCATCATGAGGAAACCATCAAGGAAGATTTTGTCCCTCTGCCTCATACTTTGCACCACCTCGACCAGAATAAAGTTGATAACCAGGACCGGTACACCTCTGAACATGTTAGTATTAGTGTTGCATATGTTGAAACAGATGAAAGTCCTGGAGGCTTTGGAAATGATAGGATTTTATGTAGCCATGTTTTTAAATGGACCAAAGCTTCCAGGAGGCTCATCTTGGTTGGTTGTATTCATAAATGACAAAGAATACACTCTGGGTGTTAGAAGATAAAAGGCCATCTTCATATCTAAACCACAAATCCAGAGCCATTTCCTGTCACTTAAGGAATAAACCAACCACCATGTAAAAAGCAATGTCAGTGGAACAATATTAGTAACCCACATACCAGCCTCTGGAAAAAGTCGATGACTTTCACCTTTGTAGTCGCGGGAGCCTCCATCTCTGCTCTGTGCTCTGTTTTAGCTTCGGAGGAAAAGAGGAAAAGAAACAATGCCATCACTTTCAGTGTTTACTGTCACAACCACATGTCGACCGTTGCCCAGCAGAGAGGCGGGACGGAGTTAGCAGGGTCAACATTACATCATCCGTACTTGGAAATAAACGTCGGTTATCAAAGCTGCTTTTATTGCAGGAGCAGGTGTGGAGCACAACCCAACAACTTCTTATCAACAGTTTCCTGAGAGACAAATCAACACAACTCTTTCTTTTTGGGAACCATTTGTTGTGACTTTGGTTTCTGTGTAAGGTGGAAGATTGGCTCTCGCCCTGCTAGGAACCCAAATAAACATAGAAATATCTCCTCATCTTATCTCTGCATCCTGTGATTGATCAGACAGGATTTCATTTTTTCCCCATTACCCTCTTGAAAGGACTTACAGATGATGTCTGGGGCCTCCATGTAGTCCGTAAACTCTTCCTCATTTTCAACCTCGCCGAACTTGTTGAGTGAGCGCTGGTGGCTGGCTTTCAGGATGTCCTGCAGGATCTCCAGCTTGTTCAAGTGGTGGCACAGACCATAAATCCTCAGAGCTTCTTCGTGACCAAAGATGGCCCGACGGATGTGAGCTTTACCTGGAAATCCAGCATAAACATGAAGAAGTGAAAGAAAGAAAGCATTTGTGATATTGATCTTTGATATTTTTATTTTCAATATTTGTTTTTACATTGTAAAGCACTTTGTGATGCATCATGATGTATGAAAAGGGCTATACAAATAAAGTTTAATTTGATTTGATTTGAAGTAAAGGGAGGGAGAAGGGAAGTGTGAAAGAAAAGAGAGAAAAGAGACTAAAATGAACATCTTGCTCTAGGGTGCTCGCTCTCTCATGTTGTTCTGTCTCAAGTTTGTCCTGCTGGGTTCCTCTTACCGATGCGTGCGCGTTCATCTTTCTTCTTCAGGATGTCCAGAGGAGAGCGCCCCTCAGGGATCTGATCATACACCTGTGATAACGTCTTCTCCTGCTGGTCCTCGTCATCTTTTGGACCCACTAAACACAAAGAGCAAAACACAAGTGAAATTACTTTTATGGATTTGAAAACACAACACAAACACACATGAGTATTTTAAACATTTCGGGCAGTTTAGACTTGATGCAACATGTGTTTGCTTTTACCTTTTAAGCCTGTTGTGATATGAGCATCATATCGTTTCTATGAGCAGATTTATAACCACTTAGATGTTTTTTTACTTAACTGTTCACAGGAAATTTGGGCTTTAAGTATAAACCCATTAAATGCAAACCCTTGAAAAAAATTTTTTAAATAAAAAGTCTCCTTCCTCTCCACATTTTCTCAGGTCCGAGCAGAGTGAACATGACCAGAACTTTCTCTGACCTCCTCTCGTCCAGCAGCCTCACAGAGACAGTACAAGCTTTTATTTGACCGTGTTTGTAGTTGATCCGTTTACGACAACGAATCTTCATTCAGTCCTCTTTTTTTGATCCAGTCCTCTCTCTACAGGCCTGTGGTTAATTGCTTCATTCTAGTCCACACAGGAATCTGTTAATGAGCTGCCAAAGCTGCTCGTTGTTCTGTTATTCAGTCATTTCCTATTCAAAGAGCTGCGGTAATGTCCCAAACAACTCCTTACTTATTCATTTTATACATACTCCATCTGGTTTTCCATTCAAGGCAGTCTCTTAAAATGATCAATTCTTGATCACATTTATGAAAGGAATAACAGTGCATGAATGGGGATTGGATTATACAACTACTATAAAGGCTGCACATTTTCTTTTTAATATAATCAGTAAGAGGTCCACATTAATCACTGCAATCAAATAACCATTACAAATACAGAAGCCACAACAACATTCCCATCTGTCAGATGAGGCTGTTTTGTTCAGTGAGAAAACAAGCATCCCTTCTTTTCTTTCTCTGGGTTCTTGGCTCTGTCAGCCGGCTGATTATGCAGACAGCATCAAGAGGCTTCATCGCTGTAATCCTCCAGCATTTCAGCCCAGCTCCACTCACTCCAAACATCTCTTTTTCTTACATTGAATTTGCTTTTCGTTTTCAGTGTCTGTCCAAAGTTCCAGGAAACAAAGCCTCTGGGTGTGTGTGCCAGTGTATGTGTGGATCCTTAAATAGCTGTTATGTAATCGCATTGGGGCTGGCTGTGGTTTAGTCCAGTTATTTGACACAACCAACCCAGCGGCCCAAACAGAACTTTGAGGCAAGGAGTGTGTATTCAGGAGTGCTCAAAATCAGGCAGCCGCAGTCCTTTAATACTAAACCCAGAAGTGATTTACACCTCAACAGCCAAAGGCCAGGCTTAAACCACAGACTGGGTGCAACTAAAGGCAGGAGACTACTAACTCATTAAAAACTCCTAACTCAGTTAAAGCTCGTTCAGCCGTCTTTTATACATGAAATGTGCATGAAAGCTTTTTCTTACACTCGTGGTCCAGCAGTGCGGAGGCGACAAAGTAGTGTGCCATGGAGCGGTAGTGGTTGGTTTTGACTTGGGACATGGTAGACCAGAAAAACGGCACATTGTCTTTGATCGGTGTCTGGATCATGGACTGGTGGACTTGGTCATAGATTTCTGAGACCTGGCAGGAAGAAGATGACAGTGATACTACCAGGAGATTAAGAGCACTAATCTGAATAAAATCCTACTGTAATAATAACAATAACGCTTTTCATTTACATTTACTAATGTACATTCTTCCAAGAGGTCAGAAAAAGAAAGACTATTTTTTATAGTTTGCGATTTTTCTGTTATTTACCTTCGCAGCCTCCTGGGCCATTTTCATAAGGGAGTCGAACTGGTTTCGGATCCCTGGCAGTGCAGTCTTCTCAAAAAGGCACTCCTGAGCTTGAGCAAGCATCAGTCGAATCAGCATGCTGAGCATGGCTGGACTCATGTCGTAGCTCGGAGTGTGGGTGAAAGTCTCCTTCAGGTTGTTCAGGATACCTGAGTGAAAAGTTAGAAGTTATTTAATGAGAGGTTCAGCTTTTAACAAAATTTCCAAAGATTTGCATTTCTTTAGGCCAGACTTTCAAAATGACCACAATCCTTTTTGGCTATTTCTGTAGGTGTGAAAACAGTTGACAGTGTAAAACAGTTTTGTAATGTCTTCATTCTCTGCCCCATATGATGTTCATATACATCCAAATTCAGGATAATTTGAAATGAGATCCTCTTATGAAGGGAGGAAGGATTATGTCTATAATTACTCACACCAAGTAATTTGAAAGCACATTATATCAAACAGAGCAGCCTGACAGCATAATTAAAAGTTTGGGTAACAGCATATTTCGTGAGCTATATTGAATTACTTCATATACAGGAGCCAGAATTTCTTCATCCACAAAATGAAAGATGTGGCTGAAATGGTGCTTTGATCTAAAACATTAACTCTGTTTTACAGTTATTTCAAAAGTTCCCAATATTTTGGCAATGGCTTTTTATAGCTACTGAACTATTCAGTGGTAGGGAAAAGGGCTTAATAACCAGATTAATAAATCAACGTCTGTGATTCTTCAAAACAAAGCCAAAACATGAGCCTTTTAAAAACATTTTCATGTTTGTTGGAAGCTGTGAGACCATCTCTGTTCCAGCTTCTCATCTCTCAGACTAAAAGCTGGCAGCAGAAAGCGGCAGGCAACTTAATGACAGAGCTGCTCCTTGCTCGTCTTTAGCTAAGATAGCTCTTAACTGGCTCTTCCTCCTACATACAGTATCTTGTGTGCTCTATAAACACTCTCCCCTGTTAGCGGCCAGCTAAGTTCACCACTGGGACATCGCTCTCCAAAACAAAATAATTGTTTTGCTCTTACAAGT
>JBBDHI010000001.1:30229265-30246381 GCA_037177115.1 Craterocephalus stercusmuscarum
TGTGACTGAGGACACTGAGGGCCTCAGATTTGAACCACAAGCCAATATTGTGACTAATTGATCATATTTCTTTTTTTGTAGTTGTTCTTTGTCTATTTGAGCAAGACTTCAAAATGATTCTTCATCAAAATTATCTGAAGGAAAACATCAATACTGGAATGCCCAATAAACTCAGGATGGTATTTTTCTACAAAAAGTTCAAAGAGGAAAGTTTAATTTCTTGCACAAGGAGCCTTGCCAGTCTGCAGCACTGAAACTAGGTTAAACCCTCCTGGTACTTTCAGTACTGAGACCCTGTAAGCCAAACAAACTAATCTGGGCTTATTGCAGTGTAAAAAACAGACTGGCATTTTGGTTTTCATGAGGTTATCTCAAAGATTTATGTCGGAAATCAAAAGAAAGCTCCAACTAGGTCTGCAGCTCCTTCTGAAATCCTCACAAATGTTTCAAGAATGAAAAACAAACGGCCTGAATTCACAGCTTTATTTAGCATTTGTGTCAATGACTCTCAGGACTGTTACCATGACCACCGTCGCACAACACTCCTATCCTCCACAACCTCCAACATGTTACCCTGCTGTGATCTGTTGTAGATGACAAGCACTTCCGTACACAAGTGTGGGTTATTATTTGTGTAAGCATGATAACACACACATATGAGTTTATAGTGTGTTGCACAGTGGCACAATTGTGGTGCATAATTGTAAGGTTTTATTATACTAATAGAATGTTTTGGAAGTACACATGTATAAAGGCAGACTATTTATGTAGTTTACATGACAAACTACACTGTTGTAAACATGAAATGCCACCTAAACGCAGTCAGGAGTCCATGTTTTCCATGCAATGATAAAGAAAGGTGTTATTTGACACACAAAAATGTGTCAGGTATCACATAAACATCTGTCAACATGGTGCTAAATCTCTATTTCCTCATTTTTTTTTAAAGCTTTGTTGACGCGTGAATGAGGCAACGATGGGCCCATCTGATGCGCATGCTGCATTTCATCCACACCCTATTAATGCTGTATTGTCTACATTAAAACTCCAGGACCTATCACTAAAACTCACACCCACACAGGACACACCCATCCATGAGACTGAGAGAAGCTACTAGATGCCTATCTCAGTTTGCATATAGTTTCAAAACATAGTTTCCTTGTTGCTTTGTGCATTGTCTCACAAAAGCCCGTCTGTCCAGTTTAACAACAGTAACAATCCACTGCACTTCATCTTCATGGCTTTCCTAAATGTTGGCCTGCTCCTCTGTCATCAAGCATCTTTCATCTGAAAGCGAGCTTGACAGCTTAAACCAGAGTGTCAGAAACAGCTGTCTCTCACTAGCTGCCGATTAACAGTGTCCGTGCTTTGTCATCTGTCTGAGGAGTAATTTGGGGTTTCGTTTGAGAGACTAATAAATCAAAGTACCCTGCCAAGTTTACAAAACAATAAGTCTGAAGGTTTCAGGTGAACCACACAGATTTAAAGTCTGGATCAGAGGTCACCTCAATATTAAGAAATTGCAGTAATCCTTTTATCAGTTGTTAGCAACTACATGCAGGTGCATTACAACTGACAACAAAAGTACAGGTTTTATCACTCCCACTAAATTATCTTTATTTTCTAAATTTCACAAGTGTAGACAAATTTACTCTGCTGTGAATTCACATTTCCAATGTTTTTATGATTGCTTCCAGATGTAGAAGTAGCAAATGAGCCTTAATATCTGACTTACTGTGTGCTCTGGTAGACCTCCACTGAGCTGTTGAGTCCTTCCAGCTGTCCCATCAGCAGCTGCAGGTTGGAGTTAACGTAGCTCAACTCCAGAAGTACCATCTCTTTAACCTTATTGTTGGACGTAGCCCTGTATTTTGTAAAGAGGGAGACATAGAGAGCATAAAGAAAAAGACTTTTAACAAAAAGAAGAAGAAAGGTTAAAGAAAAAGACATTTGTCTGACCATTATCCAATCAGATGTGACCAAACTTTCCTGTAACTCATTTGCAAAACAAGCGTGTTCCTCTCTGGTAATCTGGACCACAGACCTGCGTCACTGTGGTCTGCTGTGCATGTGATTTACACACAGACATGCATGCATGCACACACACACACACACACACACTCTTTGCATAGCTGAGTTCAGGTCAGATGTTCCAAATTACTTCTGAGTAACTACAGGAACAAGTAAAGACCAGTAACCAGTAGAGATCAGAGGTCATAAAGGGAGTGGGTGACACATTAGCATGGCGTGTAAAACGGAAACCAGGGTCAAGTCAGGCGTTTCTATGTGAGCATCTGCTTCTGCACAAATTCTATTTATCATTTTGCTTTGTCCTTTGTGAAAAAGAGATTCATGGTAAAACAGAGATAAGGCTGTCCCTAATCACTAGGTTTGTCTGTCTCAGCATTCATGCATAAAGTGGCCAGATCCTTTGTCATGAAGAATTTATGTTAGATTGTCAGCCTCCCATACATGAGCATCTGTGGTGATACAAGATAACACTCAAACCCCGGTGGTCTCACCATAATCTTATCTGTGTTTCACAGTGGCTCCTAACAAGTCTTCTGTCAGGGATAATAAATGGGACACAGATACACGCATCCTCACTAAAAACCTGTTAACCCAGAGACGTCTCACAACGCGTCTGTAGTCACATGATTGCTGTCTACCCTGTAATTACAGAGAATGTAAGGTGATATGTGATAAAGTGTTGGCAAGGACTTAAAAACAGTTCAACCTCAGGTTAAAAGAGCTGAAACAAGAAGACCAGGTTTTACTTAACGAAGGCTTTGCAGGCTTGGCTTTGCACTGCAGGCATAATTGCATACAACATTTTGGTCTTCATCAAATATCATTGTCTACTCCAATAATAGTCACAGTCTGTTAAGTTTAATTTCACAAAAAGCATCAGAATTGTAATACAACACGGATACAAGCCCCTGATTATCATTAATAATGCTGCCTTTCTTCCTACTGGCCTGCTGACAGGTTTCTGTGGAGGTTTGGTTTGGGGAAAATATTAGGGTTGAGGATGTAAAGGTGCTGTGGTTTGGAAAGAACAGATGAAAACTAGCCCAGAGGCTGTTATTAAAATCCAATTTCAATATCTAATATCACCCTGCAGTGCATGGGAACCAGACTGTAAGCCAGCAAGTGTGGCTTGACTAAAGTTTTCCTCATCCTCCTCTCTGAAACTACTGTTTCATGCTGCTGGCAGGTTAACAAGCTGTGATGTTTTTCATCAGGGGGCTCTGATCTGAAGACAAGAAGCTGGATGTGATAATGTCCCAGTTTTATAACTGACAGATAAAATTAGTTTTTTGATTATGCATATAGTTATAGAGGGAAGCCACCAAATCTACATGCAAAGATTCATCAGTTTTGCCCATTTCCTGTCGTTCTGACAGAATACTTTGGAGTGAGCATGAACAAAGGGGGAAAAACCCCACCCCAGTTCCAGCAACCTTGGCCACTGCACAAATTTAATGCACAAGGGTTACAGGCTGATCACAGAGAGGAAGCTATATTCCCCAGTTATTTGGATTAACATGTGCTTTGTATCTGCTCATGGCTATGACGCTGTGGATAATCCTTTACTGAAGGTCAGCTGCCCATTTCTAAACAAGCAACTGGTACAGAGACCACCATGGTGGAGCTGGAGCTAAAAAACTATAGCCACTCCAACACCTTTAAATCCTTTAAAGAAAAGGAAGCATCTCACTTCATGCTGCTTTCGTTTCTTCAAGTGTTCAAACTCCCATGACTCAGGAACTGAAAGAAAACGGTCCCGGTTTTCCTCCTGATCCTCAACAATGGAAGCAACAGTCGAAGATGAAAATACATGTACAGCACCTCTTCATCCCCTAAACCAGCTAAACCATAAACAAAACAGCTTTACTGGTCTAGAAGAGACCTCAAGATCTAATCCTAAATCTGGACAGGAATCTTGACCTCAGGTTTACTCTCTGACCCAACACCTCTACAGATGAGGTTAAATGTCCCAGCTTCACACAGCCGACTTCCTCAGGCAGAACTTATGGAGACTGATGACAGGATACAGGCTTTAACCACACCGTTATGGAAGAAAGGCTCTCCAAATATCCACAAGCCTTAAGTGATAGTGGGCTCTCTGTCAGCTCCCAGAACCTGCCAAGCTTCAAGGGCAGAAATATAAAAAGCTGGAAGATCAGTGGATTCTGTTCCTTCCTGCTTCAGGAGAAGGTGTTTATCCCAGCCGTCTCTTTGCAGGAGAATCCTTGCTGTATCCAACCACCTCGCAGTGATAAACGATCCTCTGGGCTGTCTGCAGTCTGACGGCCTTCATCCTGATTATATTCTCACTAAGTCCTTGACCAGCCTCTGCTACTGTAAAAAGAGTACAGATTTGTGTATCCAGTGTTTTTCTGCTCCAGAAAAAGTCCCAAGATTCCGTGCTGTACCCTTTCAATTAGTTCAATTAGGAGGAGAGAGGAATATCAGAAAGTGCCAAAACATGACAAAGCAGGACAAAAGCATATGTTTACACAACAACATTTCCACCGAAACATTTCCCTTTGCATATTGGAGAAAAAAGTGCATTTGCACAGCAGCAGCATGAGGACTACCTTGGTTCAGATGGAAAGCACAAATAGCACTGGAAACGATTTAGTGTTCATGCAGGGCCTGTAGCAGGCGGTGAAACTTTACAACACCCCCTATTTGTGTTACAACCTCATCAGACCTGAACACACAACAACCACAGGTATATATGTGTATTGATTATCTACAACATGTAACCTATGCCTCTTCACTGACTGCTAAAAGGCTGTATGAAGGCGGTGATTACTCCACCAGTTTACATTCACAGACTGGATTTGCTTTGCATTTCCAGAAAAATTCACGCTGGAGCCGGTTCTCAAGCCTTTGCAATCTCATCCCCCCAGAACTCTGTTACCGTGTAAACGAGAGCCAAAAACTCAGCAAAACTTTTGCATTTTACTGTCTCAGCATGGCCATGTAAACAAGGCCTGAGATAGCAGAGGCAGCAACCTGGTCCGACCAGACAGACTCCACCTGCTGCTGATCCACAGAAGAATGCAGAACACGAAACAAGAAAAGACCAATGACACGCCCACTCTCTTCATTCACTTTAGTCATGGAAATTAAATCAAATTAAATTATTATAAACGTTTATGCAACTTTCTGAATGCCTCTTGTAAAACTCTTGGGAACTGACATCCCTCCTCTAGCAGAAATACTGTAGTAGTCATAACAACTCTTCTCGGTGTGTACTGTACATATACTCAAAGGTAGAATGACACCAGGATTGTTTATTATTTAAGGGCTTGAAACTAAACCTGGAAAACCCGGAAGAATACCTAGAACTTAAAAATGCATCCAGGATGTTCTCTGGGTTGCAGGTGGGTTGGCAAAGGAGCCTTACACGTACACACACACTCAGACCATTTGCTGGGCTGGCTATGTGAGGTACTGGAGGAATGCAGAGGAATGTGGAGGCGTCTGGGGCTGACAGCAGGCTAAAACAGGCCCTGCTGAACACATACTGCTGGAGACCAACTTGTACTGGGAGTGCATCAGGCGCAAATCCAACAAGTCTTGAACCCCACCTTTTATCGATCTAGACTGTGGTTCTGTTGCCAGATACAGATCACCTATGAAAAAGTTTTTGTGACATTAACAGAGCTGATGAGGAATCTGAATCTCGTAGTAATTATAGTAAAACATGTTTCCTAAAGCCAAGGATGGATCCTTAATGGCTACATTTCTAGGATGTCACATCATAAAATCACATTAAAGGAGTTTTCTGATGTCAGAAATCCATTAGAGCCCAAGTCCTTTGATCAGTGAAATTAAAAAGGAGGCTCCAAGCTTCCATAATACTTTGAACAAATAAAGATTGGTGTGAAATTATTCCCTTTTTTCGGTTTTTATGTTTCCCCTATAATTATCATCATTATAAAATTATGGTTAGGTTGTACTGCAATTAAGTGTAAAGAACAACAAAGTATTTAATCAACAGTAAAAGTCTGTAGGTATCCAGTCCATAGCTACCAACTGCTGAAAAACAGCAACACCAGTTTTTTTTTCCAGCCACAGGGTAGGGTATAATGATGGTGTGACTGTAGCTGTGACCTATACCTGCTCATTGGGACTGCACCATTATAACATTTCCAAAGGCAAGAAAGAAATCTTTCCTGTGTAGCCAGAGCCAATCCTATTTCGGAAGCATCCTTGGTATCGGGAAGCATCTCATATCTGACCATAGACACTCCTTGTCAATGTGAGACACTGATGAAAAGAAGGACAAAACTAAATGCAAACAACAGAAAACTACAACATAACAGTGGTACCGTAGCTGCTGGAGAGTTTAGGGAAAAGTACAGTACAAAAAGCTCCTGCTTCCAAAATTGTAATCGGAAGCATAGTTTGCAACTTATGACAGGTTGAGCAAGTCTAATTTTCAGAGGTTTCTGCTGAAACACATCATATCCATATTACAGTGGTTCTTTTGTTTTCAGGCTACATAGAGGCTCCTCCTTTAGACTTATTTTCCTGTAACAGATCCATGTGATGACAAAAAGCTGAAAAAGGTGCCGTCAAACTTGTAAAAATAAAAAATGAAAATCAACAAAGCAGCTTGAGTTTACAGTGATGTAACAAAGATCATCTCTCAATACTCTTCCCCTTATGTAACACATGCAAATCCACATCCATTTGCACATGTGCATCATGTTAGTTTAACCCATCCTGGCTCCAAACAGAAGTGCATTTTGGAATAATTCTATTTTTGTGCATACTTAATAAATTAGCTTATTTAATTTTATTCATTTATTGTTTTAATTTTTGTTTTGATATTATCTATATTCATCTATTTATTGGTGTTACCTTATTAAATAATTACCTTTATTTTATTCCTTTCAGGCTTTTTCTTTTTTTTCCCTTGAATTTACTTTTATACAACAGTATATACATCCAGGCATTAAGGGGTTAAGCGTGCTCACACAATGTGTATGCATATACTACGCTCTGTGCAAGTGTTATTTTGGTCTTACTTCAGCAGATTTTCTGCTCCAGCCCTCATTCTCATCTGTTTGATGATCTGCTGGTTCAGACTGGCTCGCGTATTCTGCAGTTTGCTTCGTCCAGTCTGTGCGAACGGGTTACAGCCCTGGGAAAAGGAGACGCAGAAACAAACATATCAGCAGAAGATAGCATAATCTGGGGGGGGTTAGAAAAAGGGGCTGAAATACCAGAATAATAGATGTGAACCAGGAAACTCTTACATGCTATAAGACAAAACATTCTGCTAGCAACAATTATAAGCTTGCTCTTCACATACATTCTTTAAAAATTATTCAGAGGTCAGTTTTTAATCTTCACCTTATCATTCCCAGTCAGTCCCAAGCATTTGCTTCTGTGAAAGATTTTTCTATGTTTTTGCTGGGAACAGTGGCCTGCAGGCAGCCGTGTTGGAGGTCAGGACATTCACAGAAAGTTCTGTTTTATTTTGGCTCAGACGCAGCACAAAAAAGGGCAGTTTCAGAGTCCAGTAAGAGTCCAAACAACAGTAATACTCAGGCAATATATCACTATTTGGTCAATACACTAAACTAGCTGAGGAATGTGAGCAGCATGTTCCAGTTAACTAATCCAACAGTAACATAAATCTAATTTGGGTGTGGAAAGAGCTGTACCTTGTCAAAGTGTGTATTTAACATACATGCTCTCGCTCCATGTTTACACATAATGGTCTGTCCTTGTTCCCATCATAGCCACAAACATACCTGCCTTACTGAGTCAACATGCCGTCACTCAGAATAGCCCAGATAAACTGGCTCCTCAATGTCATACTCAGTCAATACTCAGTACGTGACAGAGGTGTGGTCTTTAAACTTCAATTTGCATGGCAGTAAAACTGAATGAGGGGAAACCAGTCGGCACAGTAAAACCAGTTAGTTTTTAGTCGTCAGCATCGGACACTTTTATAGTGTGACAATATTGTGACTAGGCTTCAGTTTCTGTTAAATAAAATTTAGTCTTGACATAAAAAAGACAACACAACAGAATAAAAGAAATTCAATTTCAAATCATAAGTTTGTAAAATAAACATCTGATTTCCAATGAAAACATGAATTACTGCTTGGTGGATAAACCCTTGTTGACGAGCACATGAGACCTTTCTTGTCGTTGTCAACAGGTCTGCACACAGCGCACAGCACAGGAGGGATTCTGGCTGACTCCTTTTTAAAAAAATTCTAAAAATCTGCCAAGTTTCTTGGCTTCTGCTTGGAAACCCAAAGCTTCAGCTGCCTCCATAGGCTGGGCAGACGTGTTGAAACTAACTGGGCCACTCTTTCACCTTAAAGGGGAAGTTCGGTATTTTTCAACCTGGAGGGATCAGACTAGCATTTGCTAACAACACATTGGGAAATTGAAGGAGTTTTGTGGCAGATAATGCCTTATTTAGAGGTCGAGCGTCTCTTGCCCCGAACGCTCCCATTATATGGATATATGATGATCGCGTGTAAATATCAATATCGTCTGAAGGAGTTCGAGTTGCGCCACAGCTGTCTGGGTGAGTAAATGATCGTATAGAATGATACAACATAGGTACAGGTTGAAAAATACCGAACTTCCCCTTTAATATGCTTTTTCTCGAGCCACTCCTTTGTTGCCCTGAAAGCATGTTTTGGGTCATTGTCATCCTGAAAGACCCATCCACACCCTATTCTTGCTGAGGAAAGGAGGTTTTCTTCCAAGATTGACCAATATGCAGTCAATAGATTAAAGCATAAAAACAACCCCAAAACACAATGTTTCCACTTCCATGTTTTATTGTAGGGAATGTGTTATTTGGGCCATACTCAAGATTTTTTTCATCCTTCAAAGACAGTAAATCGAAATTATGCCAGATGTGTTCAGCGGCAGTTTTTATGCAAATATATACAGGCCTAGTCAGTGTGCTGACCTCATCCCAATAGAAAACCAATGGAGGAAGCTGAAACTTCAAATTTCCAAGCAGCAGCCAGGAAAATCGATGGATGAAGATCTATTCAGGGATCAAAAACTTGTTTTATTAGATAAAATGCACATCCTTTTATAATTTGTATATCGTATGGTTTGTATGCATTTTTGACTGATATCCTTCTGTTTATTACTGTGATAAACAACCATAAAAATTACAGACTGTTCATTTCTTTAAAAGTGCACAAACACACAACTTCAACAGGGGATCAAATAATTATTAAATAATTATTTACCCCTCTTTATATATTGTTGACATAATCATAACTCCTCCCTTTTTAGTGTAAAACATGTTGAATTAAAACATCTTTGTTGCTAATGGACTCCACTGAATACTATTACTTATTAAAAGGTCAGTACAACAGATGCGGAGGAATGAAACATTGCATTCGGATTGAGAGTGTCAAATCCATAAGTCACTTATTGAGACATCTAGACAAGGCGGGGCAGCTAACATCATAGCACTGCTGTTAGCATCCAGACAACTACATGGCTCTTATAGAATCTCACCAGTAGTGTCACAATAGGAGCGAAGCATTTCCCTTGTTTCTTTCTATTTCTAAACTTTATGTTGTTCATGGAAATATTCCAGAAAAGCCTATTGACTGGATTACTTTAATTCAATTCAATCATTCTAGGTGTAGTTGGGTGCTTCGTCACTGTCCCACCTGTCAACCTTTTGCCACTCTTGGATGTGTCATGCTACTGTACATCCATTCTTCAAATAAGTGACCAGAACAGGATGGACGAATGTGGCCACATTCCTCCCAACATTTCAAAACTACTGGTTAAATGTTTCCAACGTTTAGCACAACAATGCAATTAAGGCTGCATTATGCCCTCCCCCACCTTAGTGAAGGCACTTGGTTGATCCGGTGCAAACACTTCAATGACCCGAGTGTAATGATTAACCTTTTATGCAAATAATGGTTAGCATTAACAGTAGCGGGAGCTATTTTAAGAATGACTGGGATCAGGATGAAGACATCAGTGCACGACTGGGGAGGGCGTGATAGGGTGTCAATGGATCATGACATCTGACGCAGGGTGTATGCTTGTCTAAAAGAACAAGGGAGCGGCAAGTGTTTCATAGTTACCATAGCAACAAGTTTCCAGCCTTAATTGTTTTGTACACAATAAAATACTCCAATGTAGCAAGGAGACACCATCAAATCCAACCTTTGATAATTAAAAGCGTTGATCAGCACAGACTGTGTGGTCATCCTTTTCCATCTTAGAAAAACTAACCTGGCCGAATTAATCACACGGTTATATGGTTACTAATCAGCCCATCTGACGTCCCCTCGAGCAACAGACGTGCAGAATTTAAAGCTAACCTTTGATCCTGTCATTGCCGCTGTCTTTACTAACCCACTTAGCTGCTCAGGGAATCAAAGGCCTCCAACTCACTGGCACATGTGAACAGTACAGCCTTTCTTTGCGATTGTACAAAAAACATTTCATTAGAGCAAAACACAAAGACAGGCCAGTCCAACATCATATCCATCAAACTGAAAATCAAGCTGCTGTTGTATAACTGAGGCTTCATAAAGAACATGATGAGCAATTGCTCATGGGATAGTTGTCTTATACAAATGGTCATTAAGACTGGCATTTGTCCAAGAGGGGGCTTCAAGCATGACCTGGTAATAAGCTGAAATAGACTGTAAATTAGCCTTACATGCTAATCTCAACATCTCTATTCCTGCAGCTAATATGATAATATGGTTGAGGAGCTGGAGCTGAATTCACTCCATTTACATCAGGATCTGGATAGCTTTCCTACAAAATCACCAATTAAAACATTTATTTCCTGTTAAAAGCCAGAGTTTGATCACAGCTGTGTCTTTCATTTGTCTTTTTCTAATCTAAACTCTGCATGGGGAATTCAAGTGTGTCTCTAAGGCGATGGGGTGGGAGAGTGGGGGCTTGTCTGGTTTGCGAACCAGGGCACATGTTGTCAATTTGTGTCTGTGGTCTGGCTGAAGGACAGCCCCGGGCCAGATGCTACGTCAATGCGTGCGCTGGCCAAGGAGGGGTGAGGAGAAGAAACATGCCGATTCGGCTTTTTGTGCTGCCATCTTTCCATGCTGCAGCCATCCAGTCAGACCTCAGCCAGCTGGAGGTGAAGCTGTGGATGGCTGGGAAGGAAGCCCTGAACCATGACAACTCCCCGGAGGAGCATCAGTGGGATCCAGTGAGGCTTTAATCATTACACTCATTTTCAACTCAGAGAAAGAGGAGCACAAAAAGCAAAAGATCATCTCGTCTCCCATGTAACCTTAAGGTCTTCTAATTAAAAGATTTCTTTAGTTAATTAGTAAGTCAAAGAAAATAAAACTCATTAATGTTCACTGTTGAGAAATGCAGCGAGGAATCCTAAAGCATATCGTGTCAGGCTAAAAGGCAACAATTTGTTATTAAAAGGTATTAGGTTTTACAGTCTTCCATCATGTCCCGTGGCTGTGCCAGACTGTGACTCCCACTGACCTTTTTATAGACACAGGAAGTGCAGCACAGAGCCTCAATCCAGACAGCATTGGGGGGGGATTCAAAGGGATTGAAAAACACAAAGGCTATGCTCAGATGCCCATCTAAATAAGCTTGTCCATACAAACACACCAGTTGAGTATACCAGAGCATATGTGGAGCTATGAGACCACAGCATAGCAGACAGACAGGGCACTTGGTAAAAACACATTAGATAATCAGTCACTCAGCCATTGCCAACTGTCTCTCTCATAACCACAAAGCAGGTACCCATTATGTGAAACTGGATAATTCACCAGAGAATTTACACGAAAACATGGGTTCAACTTTAAATACAGTTGGCAGGATGTCTTTTACCTGAGTATCAATTAAGGTAACCTACAACCACATTTACATTTCAATTACTCTGATGATGTCATTACCCCGTCACCTCCCCAGGTTGTGATACAGTCACAAAGTTAAAAGCTCAAAAGGTAGGGCAGCTGATGGATTTATATCATTTCCATTAAAACAAATATTAAGAAGACAGCTGAGTAAACACATTAGAATTAGTTCTTAAAAAATAAGAACAAACTTAGCAAAGTAGTCTGTTAGCAAATCACCCTCAAATTTACCAGGGATGCTTTTAACTATCAATCATCATTACACATTTGACCACAAACAGGAAAGTAATAAGCACTATCTCCTACCAGATAAATCTATTATTGGATTAACACACACACACCAAACACCTGAAGCTGACAGTGCAGTGGTTTCTATTGCTGCTTATGACACATCATGAACGGATATAAACTGCTTCTTCCTAACAAAGTTAATCTTATAAAAGTTTATTTTATAGCACCTTAATTACATTTACTACACTAGAGCATTTAGTAGTTGAGTAAAGAAACTAAATTGAAATTTACAACTAGTTTAAGGGGATTGGATGAACAAGTACGATGTGACTCACAAAATTACTATATAGTGATTGCTCCCTCAAAATATCATTTTAAAAGCAATAGACACATTTTAAAATGTACATATTTGACCCAGTTGTGTTGAACAGTAGCTTATATGCAAGAAAAAGTACAGTTCGTGACACGGGAACAACACGCAGGCAAAAACAATGTCAACATATAAAACTCACCTTTCTGAAATAGCTTCCGTCCCCTCTGCTGCCTTTAATGCCGTTTGGTAAAAGAGTGTCCGTCATCCTGAAGGCAACCACTCCAAGCCTCTCAGAGGAGAAAACAAGCGAATTAATACCGAAAAATTAAAAACAGAAACTGAACGCCCGACCGCTGCGGTACAACAGGTGAGTATCCTCTCTCCTCCAGCAATGTGGCTTCAACTCTGACTCCGCTCCACCCAGCTGGCGACTTTTCCAGCAAAAACCGGAGACTCCGCCCAGGCGGCTGGAACGAGACGTGAAAAGGGGAGTGAAGTGGGCGTTGACAAACGAAAAAGGATAACCGTAACCGGAAAGCACCTGTGTCCAACAGGTGATGTTCGGTAAGATACCACTAACACATCGAAACAGTTATACGAACGTTAAGAATTATGTTGGTTTAGAGACGTTAACGTCAACGGCTGCGACAGCGCGAGCCACAGATTTGATGAACAAACGTTACAACTAGTGGTGTTGTTAAAAGCAGTAAATTCTGTTTTGGAGAAGTTTTCCTCCTTATTTTGGCATTGTCTCTAAATTTATGTGTACCGACATTCATGAACCACTAACTTATATAAGTTGATTGAAACAGAAAAGCCCATACTGAACAGAAAACCTAGTCTGACATAAATATGGTTGCAGAGTAATGTTGGGCCTCCTAGCTAAAGCTAGCAGATGCAATAATCAAGTTCATGTCCTTCACCTGGCATACTTTAAGTCTTCAAAAAATACTTAAATATTTCAACAATTAAATATTTGAGGCGTTTAATATATTTATATATTTAAATTTCTATTTTGTTTTAGAAATCAACTACATAAAACCGGACTTTTATCATTTTGTTTAAATTTTTTTTATTTTATATAAAAAATGCATTTTTGTAAACAGGATGAATCTAAAATGTTTTATAACGATGTAGAGCATTTAGTTTAGGCCTGCGTTTTGTACAGTATTTGACATATTTGACAGCAGCAGCAAAGGTGAGCTGTGTCTGAGCAATGATGCTTTTTTAAAATCATTATTTTGTTTCTAAATGAGGTCTTAGGGTGATGGTCCTTGAGGTTAATCTTGTCCCATGATTGCTTAAGTTGTTGTAAGTCATATTGAGTTGCCCCAAATGAGATTTATTAATTATATTCTTGAAAAGACTAGCCATGCGCTTTTATGTGTCTGGCTCCACCAGTTGGAAAGCTTGTTGGATTTCCATTTGTGGAGGAAGTAGTAATTAATGTCAGAAAGGGATTATTGGTAACAACAACTAAACAGAGGTACAGCCAGGACATTAGTTTGTTGCTGTGGCTGTAAACTAGGCCAAACCTTTCTTTGTCTGGGACATTTCAGCATAGAATTTACCAGGGGTTTTTTTTGGAACAGAAACATAAGAATTTCACATGTAACATCTCTTAGATCACGAAGAAAAGTAATGAGTATTTTTAGTTAAATGTTTGGTCATTATGACTACATTGCATCTGTTCAACAAATTAATCAAAGTGGGTAGAGGAAATGCAGTCAATCGCAAATTTATTGCTTTGTTTTTATGATAAATGTGGAGATGACTTGATATCTGGTAGCCTGTGATTCAGATCATTTTCATACTGGCTGGTTGCTGTTTATTTCATTCAACACCAAGTTTTATTAAAAACGTATGGTGAAGAAGATCAGTCTTCAATTTGCTTTCACAAGAGAGGTTATGGGAAAGGCATCAGAGTTCTGTTTACATCCAATGTTTTACTCCTTGTTAGGTCTTTCATATTGCCTCAGGACTGTTAGATGGATGTCACAAACTCATGTCATAATTCAGGCTAAATATAGTAGACTTTGTTACACTCAGACATTCACATCTGTTGACAGATTGTATTAAACCACTGCAGGTTTGCTATATACAAATTAATGTTAATTTCTACTTTTGTATTATTGATTTGAACAGTTGGTAATGCTTAGACATTTTGTGTAAATTGTCAGTTTTCTTCAGTGTGCAGCAGGAAAATCTGTAATACACAGATCCTCAGTTCTGGTCTTGGCGGCCTGGTGTCCTGCAGGCTGAAACACACCTGACTCAGACTTGTGTAGAACTTCATGTGAAGCTCAGTACAAGATGGCTACTCACACATTGGTTTGAGTCACTTGTCCCTGAACATTTCTATCCAAACTTTTTTTATATGAACATATTAGCATCACATTGGTATTCATTCATAAACCGGTGCATTTTTATTTCTGCTGTAGTTAACAACTCTGACCACTAGATGGAGATAGAGGTCTCTATCTCACCATTGTGGGGTGTTTGTTTTGTGAGGTTATACCTGATAGTACCTAAATATTTGACATTGTTGTTGTCCCTTTTTATGATATACTGACAAAATACCACATTCAGTCTCGAAAGTTCAAAAGGCTTTTAGATCTCTTCTTCAAAGTGTCTACAAGTAACTTTTACAACAATTTTATCACTTCTTTCAAAGAATTTAGTATATTTTTCTTTCTCTGTTTTCATTCATTCATAATTATTTATTTATTCATTTTATTGATTATAATAATAAAAATTATACACCTACACCCAGTGTAAGAAGTCCATTAGTGACAGACGTTTTAATCGGTCAGGGCCATAATTATTAATGTGATTCACATGACCCAGTTACATTAAGTTGTACCCTTTTAGCCAAAATTTACCAGAAATCAGTTTCCCAGAAACCACTCAGAGGAAATCTCAGTATTTGGATAAGAATGACACTTTTGTATGATGAGTCACAATATGAGTGTAGATAAACAATTTAATTACACTGTTCACAGTAAGTTAGGAATATTGCTATTGCCATTTACAGAGTATTTTTCATGTTTGGTCAGAGTTTATAAATAAGTAAAGGTTCCCATTGACAGTACTACCTAATAATGAATGAGAAGAAACAGTATTTTCATTAGTTTAATATTTAACACCTATGTATGACATCCACGAGCCTCTCACAATATCCCTAACTTATTGTGAATGGTGTATTACAATAATTTAAAGAGCTTTTTAGTGGATGAGTGGTTTATATCATCAGCCCCTGTAGTTCAAAGGAACACGCTTCTTTAAATTAACTGCAGCCATATTAATTAGCTGGCAAGCACTATTCATTGGTTTTCCTGCTGTGATAAGCTTGGCTAATTTAGGATTAAATGGTTATTATGGTAAAGGTATTTTAAACCTGTAATTACAGAAGATTTGTGGGTAGTTTTTAAAGAGAAGCGAGGGAGCCACAATTTCCTTTCACAAGTGCTGTACAATGTTGCAGTCAGCACCTCTCACCAACACTGGCATGCTTTAATGTTCTTCCCTGGGAGAAGGGATGGAAAAAACAAACTTTCCTGTTGATTTAATCATTTGAATCACTGTCACAGTCGGATTAAACCTGATTGTGACACCCGTCGTTTGTAGCATCATTTCATGGTTATTAGCTGAAGAAATGCTTTTCTGGTAGCCGCATATGGAGGTGCAGTGAACTGTGGGTGCTTTGGCTTTCCAGTCATCCCCCCTCTCCTCACAACGAAGCACAAAGCTAATTGTAAGTGAACTACTTCCCGGCTGTTTTCTAAAGGCAGAGGGGGCACGGCGATGAACAACGGCCACCGACGTTCAACCCCGACCCGACAGGAAGTGTGGGGTTGCTATGCAGTTCTGCTCCCGAACAGCAAGAACTCTGGGTTGCCTGTTAACAAATGATGTGTGGTGTAAGCAGTATGGCACACTATTTGAGCAGGCACTCTATAAGCTCTACAGTAAGAATGGATCAAGGGTGGGATGAACGAGAGATTGAGACAGAGCGATAGTTTGTTCCTGGCAGCAAAGTGGTTGTTGGGTTCGCGGCCTCATCTTTTTCTTCAGGTCTTGTTTTCGTCATCAGGTTTTTTTCTAGCACCGCTTCCTAGCTGCTTATCTCTCTTCCTTAACTGGTTCTGCAACGTTTTTTCTTTTTGCAGCTCTCACCTTGCTTCACCCTTTCCTTCTCTAAAGTCACATACAGATTCATATCTGAAAGGAAGTTTTATGCTATTATACATTAGTGAGAAAGTTTGTCAAAATGGTTATGATCTTAACCTTTAGACCACCAAATTCTACTTTTTAAGTCCAATTGCACATTTGTTGCCAGTTTGAAGGATACTCTTCCTCTGTAAAGCTCAGTATTAATATCTTGTGCTGACACATTCACTATGGCAAATGTCAGAATAGCCAGAGTTGGGAGGGTTTCTGGGTATGAAGTATAATAAATTATACTTAATTTCATAGTAATTCATCAAATACTTTACGAATGTTTAATTTAATTTTACGCTCATTTCTTCCATCATAGGCATATTAAAGAAAATACATCATGCTTTTAAAACCTTCCTTTTCACATGACGACCTTAGCCTCTTAGCCGCTAACGATCGGCAGAGATAGTTTTTCAAAAATAACATGACCATATTTAGCGGAACCGCAGCAAATACA
>JBBDHI010000001.1:30512696-30523493 GCA_037177115.1 Craterocephalus stercusmuscarum
AGTTTTACTTTATATAAACCATAAATTAATGATTTATTTGTGAAAAGGAAGGATTTAAAAGCATGATACGTTACCTTAACAAGATTATTCTTGCATGCTAAATTAACATGTCTTTCAACTAAACTAACCTGGCACCTTTTGGAATTCCAACACTTGCAACCATTTATTTGTTTTGTCTTCTAACCAGTCACACACAAGGAGGGACCTTGAACATTGTTCTGCTGTACCATGTGTTGTTGCTATCAGATGCGATTTCATGTAAATACAGTAGAGGCACCACTTATTCAGGTGTCACATGATAACAGCTTCTATCTTGACCATAGACTGTAAAATAAACAGACAAACCCTAAAACCACGTGACCCATAGGATTCTGATGAGCTTAAGTGACGCACATTGGGCGGTACCTTTCTCCGCCATCTTGGCACCGTCACGAGTCTCGTGACTGCCGGAAAGCCAATAAATGGCCGACGAGGAAGCGCGGAGAGGGGTAATGAGAACTTGGGGAGGGATGACTGACACCCATCAAACTCCGAGCTACGTGCTAACAAAGGTAACCCGGAGCTAATGGGAGCTAACCAGCTAACAGAGGTAGGCGGACGAAAGCTAAGAAGCACTGTTAGCCAGGAAAACGAGGCTTAGAGTAGCACAACCGCGGTTTTTAGCCGGCTATCTGGCTCCTGTCTATCAAAAGGACACGCCCATAAAACCTGACATTTTAATCGTAAAATGGTTTTTTGAACCAGGCTGTAAACATGCTTAATTCTGCTGTAAAGTTGGCCTTTTTAACATGGGCGCCAATGGGAAATTGCTCTGTTTTTCAGCAGCCCCTAGCGGATGAGGAGGGAACTGCAATTTTTTGCATTTCTGCATAGGCATCACTTTTTCTAGCGGGAGGTTGCCGATTGATCTAAACTCCATCTTCAAGGCAACAACAGCTATTTTTGTGACCTTGTTCCAAAGCAACAGCGGCCATCTTTTGACCTCAACCGCCACATGGTGAAGTCCCCATCATGACCACCGCCCATTGTTTTAAAACCTCTATTTACATAGACACACACGCTCACAGGTGATTGTTCATCATGACTTCATATACAGTAGTTACCACCATTAGTAGATAGCATGGTAGAACTCAATATTATTATTTACTGGCAAAAGTGGTAGTGATTAGCAATCTTGTACTTCAACAAATGTGATATAATTTGAAAGGAAAAGTTGTTGTGTGATGATTGTGTATGTGTTTTGCAAAACAGCTGGTTGTGAAGGCCAGTGCTCAGATTCATAACCTCCATCATCTGCTCTGTCCAGGTCAAATCTTTCCAAGATTCACACGTTGAGACTGATAATTGCCGGGTTTCTCCAGTGGTGCCTTGAGTTAATGTTACACCTTAACTTTAATGAATATGAATTGTCCCTAGACAATTATTAATAATCACTAATAACTTAGACTTGCTCCTTTCTGCACCCCGACAATGTTAATGTTTCTTTGTCTTGCGCTTCATACTGTGATGGACTGATGACCCATCCAGGGTGCATGCTGCATGGCAACAAACAGGTTCTTCATATTATGTTGATCTTTCAAAAGCAGAAAGAAGCTGCCACTGAGAAAATGTCGCATGTAACCAAATTAAAAGCAAGACAACAAAACGGGATCCAGACGGCATTCGAAATTCACTCTCTCCCTGTTTAAGCCTCACTATGATGCCCCAGCCGGTAGCGCTTAGAGGAGCAGGTGGCTGCAGCAGACAGTGAACTGAGCCTTCCTAAAGACTCACCCACCACCATGTGCTTCCCCGTCCCACTCTTCCTCTGCCCTTTATCTTTCCAGCAATCCTTTTCTGTCTTTCTGGCTCAGCTTCATCGCTCCTTCACTTCCTGCCTCTTTTTTTCTTCTACCCTTCCCAGACAGAGGCAGCCAAAGAGCATCCACCAGATGTACAGCTGCCGTTTCTGCACTGTTCCTTCACATCACTGTCAAAGCAGCAGATTCAATTACTGCACAATCAGTGCAGCTAAATGGCTGACACATGATTGTGTGTAAACACCTGTAAATACACACCGATATGTAGGCATTCACACTAATACATTAAAATGATGGACAATATATTTCTAAGACTATCAAAATTACCTCCAAAAGCACCGAAGAATTCTCCAACGTCTAACAAAAACTGTAAAAGTTTATTTACCTTCTGCTAATCCTTTAAATATGAATTAAAATCCAATCTGGTTAAACTATGACAGGCTTGGGAATAAAACCTCACAGCACAAAAAAGATACCTGCAGAGAGCATGACATGCCCTAATCTTTTCTGACTACTTTTAAGTTGAGGATTAGTTTCCAGAGGGGGCAAAAAAATAATCCGCCCATAAGTATAAGTGACAGGGCTAAACTTAGTGGGCAGAGGGACACGAGTGAGATCGTGTAAAACAGGAATAAAATGGTACCTTCTCCTTTCAGTGGTGGACAAAACACCCTTCTTTCCATGCTTGAAACACAGAAACTAATGGAAATAATTATAAGTTTGTTTTTTTTTCACTGAATTCTTCATGTGCCGTCTTGAGAGAACAAACTTCAGAAAACTGTGAGGTCTTATGGAGGTCATGTTTAGTCTGGGAGGAATATATAAACCAGGCAGCATCTCAGCAGTATGACAACCTTTTTTAGACATATACTGAACATTACAAGACAGATTACACGAGTTTAATGTCTTGCTGTATTCAAGAGGTTCTGTTTTCAACTGGCAGGAGACACTGATCTCTGCTGTTTACTATAAGCTGACTCCTGCTGTTAATGTCAGGCAACAAGATTATTTAGGTCAAAGAAAGTGGATATAAAACTGGGATGATGTAGTCCCTAAAAATATGTTTGAACGATAAGTATCTGACAATGTTTATCTGGATGGAGGATGAAACGCTGTAATATAACATGTAGCCAGATTCCTGGTTTATGCTATATTTCACTTTTTCACCACATTACATCTGCTGTATCTGCAGCATCTGACTCTAGAGAGAATAAAGCAGGAATAATCTAGACAGCAGAGGAGATGGGACCTGACCTGCAACTACAAGTTCCTCTGTAATGAGAGCTGCTCAAACCTTTGCATCAATTCACATTGTAGTGGCACTCATCCATCAACTTAAATTGACGCAAGCAGCAAGGCACAACCTGGAGGAAAACCATTGAGCTTCTTAAAGCAGACTTTGTATCATAAAAATGAACCAAAATACAAAAACAGAAAAGTGCTTTAACTTTTTTAAACGTCTTTAGTTGGTGGTATCTCAAAATGTCATGTATTTTCAGTGATTTTTCGCTCCACTTAGTTACTTGTATCTCAAGTCTTATACTCAATAGTATTGGTCTCTAATCTTTGTGTCCTTTTAACACACTGATAACACTCACTGATCACTGCAAGGAAGAGTGCAGGAAATCACTTAAAGAAGCATAACGGAGCAGGAAGGGGGTAACAGTTGGGTCAACATGTTTGTTTTTTCATGGCTGTGCTAACATCCTCTACATGTTCAAGATTAGCAACTACCAATACAGACAACACGCAGATAGACAAAACGTATGACCCTGACAAAGGACCAATGATTCATGTTATCTCAGAGGCCCAAATGCTACACTACAATCAGAAGGATGTCTTTAGTCTGTGCTTACTTTAACAAGCTGAAGAGAAAACTGATTATCTTCAAAGAGTTTCAGCCCATCTTTGAGATGAGAGAATTTTCACAGCTAAAGGATCCACCATCCTGATTACCGGAGGAAATTATTTAAATGTTTTACCATGTTAAAACAAAGGCTTTTTAAATATTTTTGCATAAACCATCATGGGAAATTGATCATGTTGAGGACAAATAGTTTTTCCCTTCTACATCTAACCAGGCTTTTTACTCAAAGTAACAAGCCCTGCTTTCCAGTCCTGTACTTCCTGAAAATATGTCATCAACTCAAATATAGAGATCCTGTGTAAACAGGACTGTAACCAGGCCTTCAAACCACCACACCCCTATGGTGTTGGTGAGTGAGCGTAAGAAGAGTGAGTTGCTCAGGAAAAAATATCTTATGCTGATAAAACTACAATAAAACTAATTTCTTATTTCCAACATTAACTGCTAATTACACAGATGGGGTACATATTTAACAATATCTTACTACAATACTCTGAGTAACTAGCCACAGAGTATGCTGTGGGAATAATGAAATTTAGGCATTTCATAACAGTTCTAGACATTTTTAAAAATATTTTAAAGGATTTGATAAAATTACAAATTAGGCGTCTTATTGAGCAAACTAATCCTGAAATGTATCATGTTCCCTGACACATTTTCTATATAATCGTCAGGGTTAGGTACAGCTCCAGTCATTGACCTACCAGCTGTGAAGTCCTTGTTGAGGTCAATGAAAGCATTTGAGTGGGGGATGCGCATTTTGACAGCTGAATTCAGCCCGTTTTGCCACACGGGATTCCTAATCAGAAGAAAAAAACATAAAAGCCAAGAGCAGATTTTAAGTTACACATTCCACAAACTACTGTATCCCAATCAATGAAGATGAAATAAAATAAACTGTCAGTCAGGAAACTGAGTTTGCACAAAATTACTGAATGCATTACCTGGTAGTGAGATAGCAGACTTCTGTTTTGGTGGACTCAGTGGCTCCAAAGACATCTGGGATCATGTCCCCATTGAAACTTGGAGGAAAAACAAAATAGATATTTTTGCATCAACAACAGCTTAAGAAAAGAAAACACATTTTTGCCTGATCAACCTCAAAATATCCAAAGTGATTAATACATAAAAACATTCAGTCCAATACTTACTCCATAATAAGAGGCTGATCCATAAAGGTCTTATTCAGCATGAGCTGCTCAGCCGCATCTATACAAAATGAACATTGAACAAGCCTTGAGTAATGGCTGTCAACAAAAACACAGCAAAGAAAATAAAACACACACACAGGAAAATGGAAAATACAACCAAAGATAAAATACTTCTGATCAAAACATGTCGAACTAAGTTCATAGCAAGAAGTTTTGATCACAGTGGCAATCAAATTCTAATATACATGCTTTTAACACCAAGCATGTAAACCCATGTTCCTTGTAGGAACAGTGTTCTTTAGGAAAGCCCAGATACAGCTATCGCTCTTGGACGCTGTAGTGAGTCTAATTTTGCATTCCATATTTACTGGTAATTGATTACACAATAAAAAACCTTAGTGAATTATCATTAACATTCCCTTCTTCACTGCATACTCTTACAACATCGATTTTAATCAATTTCCACAATTTGACATGCAATTGAAGAATAAGCACAAGCATAGCAAGTAAAATGCAGTATATGAGTTAACAGCAATCAAAATTAGCCTATTCAATAACCTGCAATGCAAATATATGATTTGAAAAAATAATGTTATAAAATCCCAATGTATAGCTATGAAAGAAGTCTAAATAACAACAAATTAAGGCTCTCTGTACCTAATGTCTGGTTGTTCCCCCAAAAGATGAAAACTGTTGTTTTAGAGGAAATTATCTGAGCTGTAATAAGAACATCCATCTGAGAGTCTCCATCATAATCTCCAGGAACTACACTGGTGATGACCGTGTGCCTGAAAAAGGAAAAGGGTTATTACATAACATCCATAACTTCCAACATTAACATTTACTCTAAACAGTGAAATGTGCATCACTTGGTAAAAACAAACAAACAAAAACAATAACACTAAATTGATGTATGTATCTATGAAACACTTACTCTGGCAAAGTTTCTTTTTTTATCTGAACCTTAGGCTTGAAGTAAGGGGCTGTGGAGTCAGCCAAGAATATCACCAGTTCAGACCCTGAAAAAGAAATTACGTAAACAAGATCTATCATTGACCATAAAAGACTTCGATCACAAGCACTGACTGTACATCAGAAACAGGAAACGTTTAGGCTTGTGTCGCAGATGTGTTCAATAAAATTAATTGCGGCTGCATTCCTTTTAGTAAAGTTCGGGATCCATCGCATGCAGGCTTAATGGAACAGTTTGCAGGACAACTGGATGGAACTGAGCCCCTAATTAAAACGCTGGAAACCCACCTGCGACTAAAAAGAATACTTCAATTTAAAAAAACAAGAGAAACGGGAACTAGTCTTTTGACAAGCTAGGAAGGTAAATGTACATACACATACATTTACATATATACATTTTCCAAATAGCCATTCATCTTTCACGGTACTAAAAAACGCCAAACATTAACGTACGTTCTCTGATGATGAAGATATCAGTCTGTTTATCCGAGTTAAAATCGCCAAACGCCGCCAACGTCCCATACTTCCCGCTCCCAAAAAGGTCAGCGGTGACATCCTGGAGAGCAAACGAGTTGTAATGTCCCAACAAAACTAACAAAAATGCCCAAGTATTTAATTTAAACAACCACATCCTTCTACTGCTACAGCTTCTCACAACATCACCACTGTGCAATACGGCACACTACTTTACAGCAGAGAGAAACAAATAAATCAGTTTCGCCTCACGTGGAAAATTATTCTATATATTTGAATTATTGGGCTTATATTTCTGTTAATATTGAAAATATGTTGTGAATGGTGCTAAAATAAAAACAAACAACGCGATTACAATATATTTTTTACGTCAGTGTCGTGCTCACGGCTAGTTTGACAGGTTACAGCGTTGTGAAGCTGAACAGAGGACGGCAAGGACAAAACGAGGAAGACGGAAATAGTCTTTCAAAATAAAATATAACGGTTTCCAGGCTTAACATTGCTGAGTATAATAGGAGGAGGGCTAATTCTTAGTATTGAAAGCATAATGTTTTAAATTCTTATATATTGCTATCTCAAAAGTTAATCGACATTTTCTTTTCTTAATTTTTACCGCTCCCGCAAGACATCCTTGCTTATTTTGAAGGAACACAGCCGGAAACACTTTTTACTTACTTACACTCTTTACTTAAATTGACACAGTGTAAACATGGCGAGCCTGGCAGATGTCGGCTGGAAACTCCTGGAATTCAAAGCCCGATCAAAAAGATCAGGTCGGACTCACTATTTTTCATGATGTCATATAGTGTGTTACGCCTGTTCATTTCTGTTGTGTCACAGCTTGTGTTTGCAAAGCCTCTGTACTCGGGCTTAAATATGTCTTGATCTGCCTTATTTTGCCCACTGCAGCGATGGTGCAAGCATGAAAGGTCAGAGGTGCACATGGGCAGCCCTTGGAGGCTATTTTAAGAGCTTCTCACTAGGTCTCGATTCTCACCTACATCCCATGCAACACTTCACTGACTTGTGGTATAGTGTTTTGTTATAAAGTCTTATTTGCAGAGCCTGTTGGGCCTGTAAAAACCTGGTACACTGTGTACTCTGGTACAGTTGACAGTAAAGAGACAAAACCATCCAAGAAACAGTGATTTATGCCATGCGGGAGAGGAATTCTATCCCATTTAAAGAAAGAAGTGAAGTGGGAGATGGCATTTTATGTCAGAGCTAAGGGATTGTTTGCCTCATCAGTGTCATGTTAGGTGCACCTGTTCCTCCAGTTTTAATCATTTTCAAGTGATAGCTGTATTAATAGCAGCTTTCTGAAACCTCAACATTCAATTGGCTAGTAAATGTCAGAAACTTTATTATGTAGTTCTTTATGTTTTATCATAATTACCATTTCACTGTAGGGTAGGCTCCATGATCATTGTAGAGTAGGCTCTGTCATCATTGTAGAGTAGGCTCTATCATCATGATTGTTTCTTTCTTTCTGAGGTTAAGATAACAATAATTCCAAAGTACAAACAAATGTATTGTAATATGCTGCATGCTCATGATCATCGTCACCCAAGATTGTAATTCATTGTTAATTCATGCATGTGTGAAATCTAACGCTGTGCTACTAACTCCTTCCTGTGAATTGCAGTAGATTTCTGATTTATCTGAGAGAGACGATTGGCCATAATTTCCCTTTTTGAGAATGGCTGTTTCAATGGCTGCGAATACCCAGCCTCGTCGGAAAGTGCAGAGACTCGGTAAGTAGCAGCAGATGATCTGAGGATAACGGTGCAGTCGGCCTCAGATACAAGGCCACATGGTGCATTCGGACATGTTTCATAGAAAGTAAAGTAGATGTTCTAAACATACGCTTATGGAGTGTTTGCCTCTATAATAGATAAAAAAAAACCTGCAGTTCCTCATTAAAATAAAAGTATTTAGACTCTTTGTCACGAATCTCACTGCTGAGTCCCTCCTGCTTCCATCAGAGGCCTTTCAGGACTTTTACAGTTTAGAGTTCACCTGTGCTTAAACTCTTGTTTACGTAAATTCTAAGAACTTGTAGTGTCGGTTACTAAAAAAGCCAAATCACCAGATCAGAAGAAGTGTCTGTGGACCTGATTGTGTTGGAGCGCAGATCAGAGGAAGGCTAACAGAATGGCTCTGTTGCATTAAAACTGAAACATGCATACCGTAACAGAATTCATTATTCTGTAACAGAGAAAGTTTGAAACCATCAAGACTTCCTACTGTACATGTAGCTGCCCAGTGGAGCTGAGTAATTAAGGACAACATGTATTGTTCAGAGTGATAGACACTGGTTCTTCTGTCTACACAGAGCTTGTTTGCATAGACAAGAAAAGCTCATAGAAGAACGATCATTAGCAGAGTGCTTCCCCAGTCAGGAGTTGACGGTACAGTGGCCAGCCTGAAGCCTTTGCTCACTGGCCCATGATGGCTTGCTGGGGTTTTGATAAAAACCCGTGTGAATGATAATTAAAATCTGTTTTGGAATAAAGATCAAACTATCTGGTGCCGTTCCCACCGGCGTGTGTGGATGAAACACACCTTTGATAATCATCAAATAGTTACCATCTCTACAGTCAAACACAGTAATGGCAGCCTCATGCTAGAGGAGTGGTTTTCTCTGACAGTGACTGGTCGAACAAGTTAGAATAGAGGGAAACATTGAATTTGAATCAGAATACTAAGGATCTGTGGCAGGCAGAAATGTTTGCTTTTAAATGGAAGCACAAGTAAAAGCAGCCCGTCAGTAAGACCCGGGTTGTCCTGTCCAGCCTAAATCTGGACCTGAACTCACAGCGGTATCTTTAAATGGCCCGGCTAGTTTCTAGTTTCCTGAATCGGTTTGATTCACAACATCCTGATTTCAGTTTAGATTAAAGCTGATCCAATATAAATTTATTTTCAGATGTTTATGTAAAAACAAACATTTTTCTAAAACCCTGAGCCCATTTACATGGCCATCAAATCAGATATCTTTAAGTAATCAGATTACAGTATTAATCTGATCGGATACATCTACGTGCACTTCTGACATACGATATTCTAAAGATTGTCAATGTTTAGCTACCAATCCATTGTCAGATTTATTTCAGAGTACACGTACTGTATGTGTTGGCTTTACTTCCAGTTTTGATAATATTGTTTGTTGAACATGGCGGAGCTCCCGACCTCACCATTACTGCTCATGTCAGAGGTAATAAGCAGCTAAATAGTTTACAGGCGACTATAATCCAGTGGCACATGGCAAGAAATCTAAATGCCATCCTCGGTGAGAGAAGCTGATTTTGGATGGAAGCAACACCTTCAGTCTCTGAGTTTTAGGAATCCTTATGAATTAAGTGAATTTGAATCAATTTAATTGATTATTTTAATTTAATTTTTCTTGACCCAGCTCTAATAAATGGACCCAAAACTGCGTGTGTTATGCACTGACTGCTCCCATCCAGCCTGGCTGAGATTAAACATTTCATCTGAGGAATAGGAGAAAGTTTAAAAGAGGTTTTCAAAGCTTGCAGGGCCATTCCCATGAAGACTTCAGGCTCTCATCGCTTCCAAAGCCTCTTCAACCAGAACCCACAGAATACTTATGTAAATGAGGGCTTTCCGTCCTTTTTGCTGAATATATTCTAAAAATGACTTGACAGTTCTGGTTTTGTTCTCATTGTGGAGAATTGTGTGAATATGTTTTACTTGAAAATTATAGTTTTCTCAGAAGATATGAGAATCAGGAAAGACATCTGGACATGTGCGCATTAGGAATATTTCATAATTTTAGGACAGCAAATGGTGTTGGGTGTAAATCTCTCATATCTAACAAACCATGTATTTGTTTTTGTGGCCAAAACAGTTACATACTAAACGTGTTAATACAGTGACCAATTGTTTGTCCAGTCCAAGTGTTGAAAAGTTCTGAAATGGCACAAAAATGAGCTCACAGAACATCAAAACTGTATTTAGTTGGATTTAAAATACATGGAAAAAAAAACACAAAATACTGACGTTTCTCTGCTCATATGTTAGAAATTAAAATGGCAATACTGGGCTTCTTTTCAAAGTGTTATCTTTAAAAAGAGATGGATAGGCTTTGTCCCTTACAAATTTTAAGCTGATGGAAATTATGCTAATTTGAGTAAGAATGTGAATTCTTCCGTACCTGTGGCATTGACCCAAGGTCGAATCCATTAAAATGCAAATCTATCAAAGTGAAAAGTGTCTGAAAATAGAGAAAGTCCTGCTGAGGGGGGTTCCCTCCAACTCCTGCTTTTTCTCTCAGCTCAGAGGGAAGTGTCACATTACAATTTTAAAGTTTTAGCTGCAGGCATGCATGTTGTTCTGTGTGCTGAGCCCTTTGTGATGCAATGTGCTGCAGTGAAAACGGAATTTGTTGATGCTGTCGTCTTTTATTTATTTATTTTTATTTTTTGCTTTACTGTCTCTTCAAGAGAAAAATGATGGGGGGGGGGGGGGGGGGTCCAAAGGGGTGGGCGAATAACCTTTCTTCTCCCCAAGG
>JBBDHI010000001.1:30580051-30590843 GCA_037177115.1 Craterocephalus stercusmuscarum
TTCCTCCTCACTCACATGTATGAGAGGAAAGATGACAACAGACCCCAGGTTCAAAAAAAGCGAAGTTCTCCTTTAAAGGCTGGAGCTGTATCTTTATTTCCCCCAAGCAAGCAAGAATTTTTCAAGCAAATATTTCAAACAATCCGTGTGTCAAGAGACGACACAGAAGAGTGACTGTATGAGTCCAACCGCGATCCGAGTCAGGCCACACAAAGCCAGAAATCTTCACTGATGCTTGAAAAGTAGTGGGGGCAAGCAGAACCTACTGTAGAATTTGTGAAAAGCCCCTTTCTGAATGCTTCTCCTAAACCTATTTTGAAAGAGAAAATCTTGTTTTTCCTTGAAATATGTCTCCCTTTATGACCACCGTTTTCCAGGTAAATAAAAGTTTCAATAGAAAGTCCCAATGGCTGTTTGAGAGGAGGTAACAGGATTATGTATGTAGTTGACCGTAGTAAAGTAAAAAGATTGGTGCCATTAGTGAGGCTGTAAAGGAGTCGGTATTATAGGTTCATTCGTGATTGCTGAGCTGCAATGATGTTGCTCTAAAGTATAAAATCGGTTTAAAAATTGTGCTTGTAGTGAAATTATTACCACATTCAGTGTGTGTCAAGAAAATCCTCTTTGTGTTTTGAAAGAGGTGTAATTTTTCTTCACACACACCCAGAGAAGATGCTGCGTTCAGGTACGTGGAGCTCACGGTTGCTGCTTCTCACGGCAGGCCATGCTGTGATCCCAAAGTACTACCATGTACCAGCTGACTTTGTGGAGGCGGAGCAGAACAAACATGGAAGCCAGAAGCGGTTCCCTAGCAACTCTGGCCGTGATGGGAAGATGTTCCTCTGGGGTCAGGCCCTGTACAACATTGCCAAGCTGCTGGGTACGTCTGTATATTGGATTTTATAGCTCCATCATACCCGTCGGAGTAGTTTTTCTTCATTTATATTTATATAATTTCTCTGCTGACTTCAGACTAAAGAAGCAGTTTGACTAAAGCCACTGAGTATTTGGGAATGACATCTTCTTCACCTTATGTTTACATTTTGTTTCAGTATTTTAGGCACTTTAAGGTAATTCATATGTATTTGTTTCTTTGTTTTTTTTTTTAACATTATAGTTGATGAGTTGATCAGCCCTAAAGACATCGATCCCGTCCACCGCTACGTTCCCCGACAGGACCAGCGCAACGTCAGCATGCGATACTCCAATCAGGTGAACTTCACTGTGTCTGCGGGTGACTTTTCATTTTGCTTTCATCTGGATGATGACACTCAATCTGAAAATGGCTTCAAAGGCTATTTGTTACGTTGCTCTCAGATTTTAAACAGAGATTTTAAGTACCTGTGCCCAATGAGTTAAAGCAACACTACAACACTGGCAGATTTTTGTATTATGTCGTCCTGTTGGGAAGAATAATTCAGCATCCATCTCACTTCCTGTCTCTTCTCTGAGCTCTCTTCACTCACTAAAAGTCAGTCTGATGGTGACTCTTGTCTCATCTCTTGCCCGGTCCCCTTCTCGCTTTCTTTTCCTTGCTTCTTCAGAAAATTCCTTTTAGCCTTTCTTCGATGAGTCGTCCACGGTGCGTCTTTAAAACGGCCAGTGTGTTGACATCCAGTTGCAGCTGTATGATACAGCTGTAACGTGATGTTCTGGGACAGAAGATAAGTTGTGAAGTGCAGTTTCTTATCCTCGGAGCGCTGCTGGGCACCGACGGCTCCAGGAACATATAGAATAAATGTCACCGAGCCAACAAAATGAGTCAGAGGCTCAGAGTTTTAAGGTCAGAAAACACTGTAACATTGCATTAAAAGCAATTCCAGTGTGAATCTGCGAATCCCAGTTCCTGCTGGAGCCTATCCCAGCAGGTAGTAGGCCGAGGCAGGGTGCAGACTGGACATTCACTCACTCCTACAACAATCGTTCCCTGCTGCTGAGAAAATGGAAATGCCATTCAGCGTATGTTGCTCTGCTGGTAATGAGCTGGCTTCCTACCTCCTCTGAAAAAAAAAACAGATTTCCATTCGTCTTCCTGATGGAGATCTTTACCGAGTCGTCCGTGTCAGGCTCGGCTGGCTTTTTCTCTTACCATCTTCTTTTTTTGCCCTTTTACTTTAGTTCATGGACAGTCGATTGCAGATTAATAGATTGGAGGTGTTTGTTTATAACTGAGTGTTGCCATTAATGTTGACAGGCAGAATGGGTATAAAACTGCCTACTCAATCAGGCTGTTTGGGGCTTTTATGTTATTCCCCTCTGTTACTGGATTTACAGAGAGGTACAGTGGATTTCACATCAGGAAGAAACTGTAAAAACATGCACATCCCAAGGCCAGTAAGGATTCTTTCATTTCATAGCCTTCACTCTGGGTATCCCTCTACCCTAGTCCCACTTTTAGCCGTGTTTCCTCTCTGCTGTGTTATTCACATGCGCTTGTGTTTTAGTTGCATTTTACCACCATTGGGGAAACAGCAGCAGCGATCTTATTTCACCTGCCAGCGGCCAAGCTCGCCGGTGAGGATTAAACTGCATCTGTTTGCGTCTCTAAAGGGCAATCGTGTCTGAGGCTTAATTCATGTTGGAGATGGCCGGCAGCTCTGAGGATCACACAGATGAAAGCTGGAGATACAGATACATCTGCAACTATATTCAGATTTTACTTGTGTTGCGTGGCTGGCAGGCACACAGAGCAGATGAGCTCAGAACAGCTTGATGAACACTGCGAATCTAAAGATGAGCAGGAAAGATGAAGAATTAAATCTTTACATTTTATCAGCCTCAAACTTTAATGGGTTGTGTCTACAGTGACATGGCTCGCAGCTCATAGCTTTTCTCTTACTTTCTGGACCGGGTCAGCTGGGCCTTTATTTGTTTCCATTCCTGATAAGCTGATTCTTATTCATTCTAATTAACTGTGAATGTTTGAAGAAGAATGAAACAGATGGATTTCAAGTCTCTATCAGTAGACAGTGAGCTTGCTGGCATCCAAGCAGACTTCTCTTTGCAGGAAAACATGATGCTCCATTGTCCTTATATCTATTCTTTTTCATGCTCTGTGTGTCCAAACCCGTCTCGTCCCATATAGGCTGAATTATGTTATATTATATTATATAAGACTGACAGAATCGATCCCACTGCCAGCCTTTAGAAGTGCCCGTGCTGTGAACGTGGTGTCTGACAGTGACGGGCTCCTCCCAGCATGACGCCCAGGAACATACAGCTTCATGCTGGCTGTCAGGTTTCACTCACATAAGTTCCATGTTGGTTTTGAACCCAACTTTATTTCTGGGAAAACCTGAATCCTGACAGCCGTGATGAAGTGAAACCTTTTTAATGACAGTAACTGTGCTTCATCTAACTAATGACGTTGTTAATGAAAGCCTAATGAATGTTGGAAGTCCAACCGGCCACAATGTTTAATCAAAGTCTTTTTCACCTTCATGCTATTTGCCCTCTCCTTTAAATGGACCCACTATCAGGTGAAAGGGAGTCAGCTTTTTTTCCCTTTTTTTCTATATTAAACCATAAAAATCAATGTGACATTGAGAACAAAATTGTTATGCTGATTTTAACAATTGAAGTGTTAATTTCTGCAGGAGATCCTGAAATCTGTCTGATCTACAGTCATGAAAGCCTTTGCCTGGATAGCAGGCAGCTATGAATGAAGGCTACCCTTCACCTCTGGACTCTCTGCACACAGCTTTTGCAAATGCCTGTGAATACAAACCTGGGTTTTGTAACATTGTATTCTGCTACCAGTTGGGAAAATTCATTTTTCTACATGAACTAGTTCAAAGTTCAGTTCACTCATTTTAAAATGAACTAGTTCAAAGTTCAGTTCACTCATTTTAAGTTCATAGTTCCAAAAATTCCCATATGTTGCTTCGAGCTATTACCCAGACAATCCTGTCTTTTTGCTTCATTGCTTCTCATCCAGTCCACACTGTGGCAGCTGCAGCTTTCATCCCTATAATCTATTCTCAAACAACATGAAGAGAAACTTGATTGTCTTTTTAATGAGGAATTATTAGACAATCTGAGGTAGGAACCATGATGGAAACAAAGGATATACCTCAAAGCGTAATTTCTTTTTAAAAAAGCATTTATCTTTTCATTAACGTCACATTAAATGTTTGTGATATAAGTTTTTTTCTGTCTTGTTTGGCTAAAAAAAGAAAAAAATGTTGTAGAACTTTAATAAGTAGCTACAACATTCAGCCTAAACAAATAAGTAGCTAAATAACCTTTTCCTCCCTGGATCATCACTGATCTTATAAAGATAGGCCTACTGTATGTAGCCTATTGAAAATTGAGACTGAGATGCAGTGGTGCTGCTGCCTTCACTGGAAAGCCCTCCTGCTTCGTGGTTTACTGAAACATGCAGGTGCGACTCTGGTTCTCTGTATCAACTCCCTCATTAACACTGTGTTATAGTCTGGATTTTGCCCGGAAGTCTCCATTTAAATCTGGCGTTATCTTTAACAAAACTGTTAAGTCCAAGTGTCACCGGGTGCTCGCTGCATCGCTGCCCACGTCTGGGATCATGCCAGACGCTGCGGCCCGCTTTGTCTGACATCATCCCCAGTGCTCATGGTCCAATTTGACAAAACTGGGGGTTGGAACAAAAGCACGGCGCAGCTCCAGTGCACATCCGCAGTAAGATAAAAAAAAAAAAAAGAGAACGAAAAAAGAATGGCCATAGAACAGCGTTCACAACCGCCAGAATGAGCGCGTTCATGTTAATGTTCATCAGGCAGAAATACGGCACGTTCAGTTCACGGTCACCCAAAATATGAACGAGTTCATGAACAATCGTTCAATGAACTCGTTCAGGCACAACACTGTCTGCTACACAGGGCCAACATCCCCATGACAGCCGTGTTGTGGTGGTGTAGTGTGGTGCATCCGTTATAAAGCAGAAAACAAGTACATTTAGATAAAGTGGACAAAAAAAACTAAAACAAGAAGAGCTGCAAAATTTCTCCTTCAGCTTAGAGATTCCAGTTGTTTAAGACTGTCGTGGCTCTGTAGTTGCTCTGATAGTGCTACAGCTACAGACAAGCTGAGTTTGTTGTTCCACCCTGTCTCCTCAGCCTCACAACTAGCTGGCATGTCAGATATAAAGTCTAAGACAAGCTACTTGTTTTCAGAGATCAGCAATGGTTGAATTAGTGGTGAGCTGTGAGCACAGAGCTGAACTATTACACAGGATCCTCCTCAGCAGTCTGCACTCATGCAGCAGATCCAGGTGCAAACGTCTCTGTCCATGCATCACAGGTGCTACCAGTAGTATTTATACCCAAATGGACTTCCTGATTGGGGCAAAGTAGTAAGAGCTCTGCCTGTAGATCTGAATGACAATAATAATTTAATTTATATCTGCAGGTGAAACCCCAGCTGCATATTATTACCGGCTGTACTGTGTGTCTGTTAAAGCTAAGAGTTGCACGTGTTTCGCTCTTCTGCCTTTCAGGTTTCAGTAAATCTGGGAAATGTTTCATTCTCTGAGTTTTCAAGTGATGCCAGCTGAAAGCTGATGTCAAGGTTTGTTTTTTTCCCCCCAGTAAACGTGACTGCAGCATATGAACATATTACGTGGTGCCATAATGTACCTGCATCCCTGCCCTCAGTCAGGAGAAATTAGATGTGATTGTTTATTCATGCAGCTGGGCTTGAACTGAGCGCCTCACAGGGTCAAACAGCGACGCAGCACTAAAGGTTTCATCCTTTCTAAGCCCCCCCCCCCCCCCCCGCTCTCTCACCTCTTTTCTGTTTTCTTCTTCATTCCTTTTTTTAACCGTCTCACCCCGGCTGTTTGCGCTTTATTCTTTTCTGATCGCATGTGAATTTTTTCCTTTACCTCTGCATCTCTTTGCTTTGCACATTTTCTGTCTCTGCTTGACACTTAGCTTTCATGTTGTGTTGGCAAAGATGCCTGAGATGGGCTGAGGAGAAAAAGAGCGAGAAAAGGAAAAGGGGAGGATGAAGGAAGAGGAGGTCTTTGCACCTTTACAGTTGATTGTTTTGTGTTTCAAGCATGAAATGTGCGTAGTGTTTGCATGTGTTTACAGCAGCTGTCTGGTTAGTTCTTCATCACAGGCGTTGAGTGTGTGCTCTGCAGGCAGAAAAAGGCACATAGATATGCTGGGCTTTCACATGCCGTTAGGACCTGATTCTTTATTTTCCTCTACAATTACATATTTCACTTAAAAAAAAAAACAGTGTAGGTTCTGTTGTACAAACATTTCCATAAAATGCCAGTGTGTATGTCTGTGGCTTTGGTTGCTTGCAGACTTGCATGGATGTATGTATTCACATACTTTTTTATTATTCATTGTTCATTTCTATAGGAATGTTTCACGTTTTGCATCAGTTCATTCCACCTGAGAGAATTAGATGCTGCACCCCTGAATGACATGCAGTGATGTGCAGTTTAGTTCCACATTGGCTCATATCAAGTTCTCTTTGGGTTATTTGACTGGACCTCTGATGTTCATCCCATTCATACTTGCTTAAATAGTTAATGATGTGAAATATTCCATTTTTGAAGGTCTTGTTTGGGGTTGTTTCCAAACTGGGGAGCCCAAACTGGTATGCTGGCTGGTTGGGGTTCCATTCACTAACCCCCATTTCCTTCACACATGTTTTCATTAACCAAAGCTATTTGTGACTTGGGATCATGTAACAAGTATGTTTACCTCACTTGGTCTTAAAAATAGAGGTTTTTGCCTTAGCTAGTATTTTACCTGACTGTCCACATCTGCATTTATTCATACAGAGGAATGCAGAGAAACAAGGACATAGTCATTAATGTTTTATAACCGCAGGCGAGAAGTATTTTCACCAAACCGAGATGTCCTGCTGTTATGCTTGGTGTTTCCGTAATGATTCTTCATGTTTGCTTTCGTATTCTGGATCTGATTCTGCTTGTTTCTCTAATCTGTTTGTTTACAATCCCTACACCTACCCCTGTCAGTAATTTCACTGGTAAGAAAACACTTTCATTTTGAGGGAGATGGTGCCCAGAGAAGAAAGTCATTACTTGTTGTGAAATAACACCTTATTTGGAGTTAGAACTGGTGTGAAGCAGATTCAGAGATAGCAGGATTGAGAATAACTGAGTTGAAATGATCATGCTAGGTCCACTTTAAGGTATAAGGATTCACTTGTGTCCCTCACTGTTGTATAATTTCAATTCCATTCTTAAATGAATCTCCCCATCACCCCTGAATGCCCTGCTGGAGACTCCAGAGCTGATGCACAACATGATTACACATGCTCACATAGCATGCTTTAATAATGTAAACATCCGAACATCAATATTTTGTGGCAGAGCTAAATTTAAAAACGATGATACTGCAGATTTTCACATATTTGACTCAGGCAAGGCCTGATGCATTAAAGCTGCTTCATTTGTGAGTCTCAGTGAAGGGGGGGGGGTCGTCCCAAACTTTGAAAGTCAAAATGTTGCGATTTAGTTGGTAAATGGAGCATTTATTTTGCTTCAATGCATTGTTGATGCACGGAAAGCTTTTACGACCGCAGTGAACTGCAAGCATGTTCAAATAAAGTGAAGCTATGAATAAAGCCAAACATTTTAATAATTATTTAGAAGCCATGTGTCAAATGGTGAAGAATCGGCAGAAGCAGATTACTGTAGTGCCGAAGGCTCCTGTGCATAGAAACAATAGGTGCAAATGGATTATGTTCCAGCTTTCCTGGATGTGCAGCTGCTACTGAAGTGTAGCGGTACACTGTGAGGGGTTTGTGCAGGAGGCTTGGTGCTCTGAGGGCTGTGAGGGTGAGTCAGATGAAACGCACCCTGAGGAGCGTGGCAAGGCATCCCACTGACAAACATGCAATAATACGCAGCGGGCGTAGCAATTGTGGAGATCTGAGCAGTCATGAATGGCTGTAAAAGTGAATTAGTTGCTGATGTCATTCATGTCACACACAGGCGTTTAATGTTCCCTTAATGCGCTCGGCTTTCCCGGCATGCTCACAGTGTCTCTGTGCATTTCTCACTTTCTCTTTTCAAGCTTTTTATCATTTTCTCCATCTGTCCCTTTGAATGTTGCTCCTTCTTTCTCTGTGTGTGTGTTTTTCCCCAAACATGCAACAACAACCCACACACACCACATTCACCTCTCAAACACAACAAGAAACACACGTGGGAGAGACATACCTCTTAAATGTGGTGCGGAACAATCGTGGTGGCTGTTGTCAGATTTTCTCCTCTGCTTACTGTTACACACACACACACATGCAGCGGGCACTATGTGAGAACAAGGTTAATGGAAAAACTGCTGTCTATACTGCTGGAGCCATCAGTCATCAATCAGAGATAAGGTTTGGGTCAAGAGAGGCCCGTGATTGGATATTACAGGATGGGATTTATGGAAGAGCTAAAGGAAAGATGAGGCAGGTTAGAGGAGTCGGAGAGGAGAGCGAGGAGGGAAGTATGGAAGATGTATCACTCCCTACACTTACTTTTTTCTTGGAAACCTTACTTTCTCATGATGAAAAGCCACTCGGCAAACCTAACCTATCTGAGAAATGAAACTTAACATTTAGGGCACAAACTTGAGACTCTGCTTATGTTCCATCTGAGACTTGACAGAGCATCACGGCTCCGTGCAACATTTGCTTCCTTTCAGCTTGACTCGGTCTCAACAACTTTCTGTTGACCCTTCATTATCGCAGCTTTCAGGCTGTCAGTACATTGGCTGACTCTGGGCCACTTTACCTCACTGTAAAAGAAAAAAGCTCTGCTTTTCATCAGGCTGTGAAAAAGGTGTAAATCATGTGAAGCTAAAGAGCATCTGAGGTTCTCTGTGGTGGTTAGAAAGCCAGAGAGACTGGCATCACCATTCTTTTCCAGATACTAGAGGTAGAATGTATACGATGGGGAGACATGTCAAGCATTATGAGGTCACACTACATTCATATATATTCTGAGCTGGTGAATCAGTGTTCACATGAGTCGAGATGTTGCAGCTGTAAATGAATCTTTGTCACCCTGTGAAATAAATATGTCAAAAATAGTCATGTGCATGTGTAGAAAAGATTTCATTTAAATGATAAAAGGAAAACTTCTGAAGTTAAAAGTCACAATGCATGTGATTCTAAAGTACAAGGGTTCATTTTGGGCTTATTTTTGCTCCTCAACCCAACCAGGTGGTGACAGCTCTGCACGTATCAATCTGTCCAATCAGCCGGGATTGTTGCCTCAGACTCTGACACCTGCACAACTTCTTCAGAGTTAAAGGAATAAGGTATCCTTACGTTAAATAAAATGGCTTTCTCTCATTTCTACAGCCAGTATGGGTGTGATTTTAACCCACTCACCATGTTAGCTTTAACTCAAACACAAAGTGAAACTCATGAAGAAAAGCTGCTGTAAGTGGTTGTATCTCAGACCATATATATACGATTTCTCTCAACAATTTAACTGTGCAACAAAATTAGGCAAAAAACAGGCACATCTGCTGCATTTGTTTGAACATTTTTCTGATTTTGTATCGTATCTTTATTTTTTCTAACATACCTGTAGCAATGAGGAGGCTGAGCTAATTAGACTACAGAAACAAAGTCTGTGCTTCCCCTACACAACATGTTGTTAGCAGCAGGCCCTCAAAATGCAGAGAATTTAATCATTTTACATGGGCAACATCAAAATGTCTTTGTTGAACCTGCTTCTTCGCCTTCAGACGTGCAATAGCAGTAGGCTACTCTGTCAGTGCTCTGCATGTCTACACAGCATGCAGGGGGCGGCCACGGGGAGAGGTGGGGTTAGTAACTTAAGCCCATAGGCAAGGTAAACTTTGACAACATCCAACAAGCCTGTTGCATGTGGAGTCCGGAGAGAAGAAAGGTGGCAAGTTGAATAGATACACAGATAAAAATGTTGATGATGTGCAGTAAATGCAATGCTACATACACATTTTTCCAGTGGATGACTGTCACAGTTTCACATTTTGTCACACTGAGTTGCTTTTTAATTTTAGCTATCATAGTTATTTTAGCTATCATAATGTTGATTTTTGTTGTGGTGCAAATCCTGTTTTTATATGATTAATATTTAAGGGAGAGTTTGCATCAAGTAAAAAGTCAGAATTAGAGATGGAATCAGATCTGTGCTGATGATGAGGGAACCATATGTCTACAGCTTCATAAGTCTTGTGATGATGTCTAAGTGCATCTGTGCACACAGCTTTAGCGATGAAGTGGCATGAGGTTGCATACATCTGATCTGTGTTTGCAGCATCATTGTAAAGCTGAAGAGCATTTGAAGAGTCTTTTCTATGCAATAAATGACACTGAAATTGGTTTCTTAAAGTGGTTGAAACAATCATACATGCTTTCAGCATGTTGGCAAGAGAACAATAATATTCTGAGATCTAAGATACCCAGAATGTGCATCATGAGAGAGCGAGAGAGAGAGAGAGAGGGAGAGAGAGAGGGAGAGAGAGAGGGTAGATAGGATGAAGCATCTACTGCTTTCTCTGCGAACCTGCTGTTTGCTTCAGTCTCTAATGAGTACATGCAAGTTATCTGTCTGCTCTGCTTCTCAGAGGCTGAATTTTCCTCTGCAAAACTACAAACCACCACAAATCCAGGAGAGCGTGTTTTTATCAACCTTTGTTAAAGGGAACATATCATGCAAAACCCACTTTTTTAAGCCCTTAAATACCTGTTTTTGTCTTTTTCAAGCATTCCGGAGTGCAGAAAAATGTAATTTATTCACTTCCGGTGCAGCATATAAATCTTATTATTCTTTTTGGGTCATATT